>OY728163.1:1091906139-1092531139 GCA_963277665.1 Viscum album | reverse complement strand
GGAAAGCATTATAAAATCATTTATAGTTTTAAAATATGTATTTTTCAAGTAAATTATGATTTTAATTAAAAATTAAACTAATAATATTTATTTTTGAAAAATGGAGTTCATTTTGGGATTCTACATGTTGAAAAATCGTAAGGGTAAATTTTTGTGATTTTTCTAAAATACATGAATTTTTAAGAATAGTAAAATACGATAATTCATAATAAATACAAAAGCCTAAATTTCTACATCATGATTGATTCATGGATGATTGAAATTGCCATTAGTATAAAATCCCATGAACATTTTACTATTTTTGGTCACAAGAACCATTACTATTTCTTTTCTTATGGGAAAATAATAAACTACTGATTATAATATTAAGTAAACCACCATCCCCTCCACAATAAAAACCACCCACAATACCCTCTTTTCTTCACTCCTATAAAGCCTTTTGAATTATCTAAACATTTCCAAAATCTATTTCCAAGATCATAGCTCACTTCTAAAAGCCCTTGGTCTCCTCAAAAGACCAAATCCTCTCTTTTTAAGAGGCTCTCAAGGAAGAATGAATGAAGAGGTAAATTCCTCTTTTCTTTTCTATCATTTTCTCTTCATGTTCATTTGTTTTATTTTCTATCCGTACCAATCCTCATATAAATGTTTTGAAAAATCTAGTACCATAAATTTAATGTAATATTGTTGTTATAATGGAATAAGTTATTATCATATCTTCTTTAATCATCTTTTATACTAGTTGTAAAGACACCATCCGAGATGTGTTAATTTACCACATTAAAAGATGATGGGTATTCAACTTCTCATACCATATTAAATTCTTCACATGAAACCATTTTTAGGGTTGAAAAAACAATTAAATATGTATTTTATCTTATGTGTTGTTCTGGAATCCTTTGGAACATATTATTTAAACTAATAAAAAAACAATTTAATTATGGAAAAAATCTCCAAATTAATTCAAGCGTTTATCATTAATGTTTTATATAATGATCAAACTTAACTCCAAGTAACCAAAATAAATATATAAAAATTTAATATTTTGTATTTTAAATAATAAAAAACAACACAAATTCTAGAAAACCATCCCCATTTTACATGATTCTCCATTCCTCAAAATATTTAATCTAATCATTAAATCCTAGGAAGCAAATGGACCCAAAAAATAAAATTGAACCTCATAACCAATCAGAATGGTTATAAATGAACTTTCAAAGGTTATAATAAATATTTTACATATAGAAGAGTTTATGTAATTATTAATTAATGAACTTAATTTGACCATTCAATTCATTAATATCAAGTGGAGAACACATTCAGACTTAAGGTAAGGGATATTCTCTTTCCCACATTTATTCAAGAAAGTCCTCTATGTTATAACCTTTTATGTGTAATTCCTAATGATGTGGTATTATTTATAACCTCCCCCATAATTCCATAATGATGTATAAAATATTATAAACCATTTTCTAACACATTAATCCCTCATATTTACTCGTGATACCACGTGAATATTTCGTAAGGGATTCTACCTGAACCTCCTATTTTCCTACGGGTTACTCTATATTTATTTTTATCCAAATTAAGTTGTATTTTCCATTTTTATAAAACTTATAAATACTTTTTATATGCTCCAAACTCATTTTTCCAGATTCATGCTTCATTCTATTTGGTGGTTATACATGTTTTTATGTGATTTCCTCCTCAATACCTCCCGATAAGCAAACTAGTTTTAAGGGAACTTCTCGAGTTCTTACCCGATTTCAGGTGCACTATATCCTCTATTTTAAGCCACCATTATCATTATAAACTCATAATTTTTTATTATGAAACCCTTCTTGGTTCACTTATGGTTTTATATAAAAGATTGTACCATTTTTGATTTTAAAGGCTCTATAGTATTTTCTTTAAAACCACACAAAAATGTTCTAATGATAAAATTTCTTAAATACTTTTCTTAAATTTTGTCACTAAAACATGAAATCACTTTCCATGATACAGAAATTTTTCATTTGTGAAATTAAATTTATATTTTATTTCCTTTCTTTCATTGACACTTTTATGATACGCCCATTTGTTGTGCTTTATGACATGACTGTGGAACCCAATTCTGTCCAAGGGTAACCCTTATGTTTATCTAAGATTGATTATGTATGATTATTTATGTGGAAAATTTATTTATGAAAAGCTAATTTGGGTGATCCCAGAGAGTGGTAAAATTCATTGGGTAAAGTTGAGTCTCATGAGATGTTATGTGCGATGGTCTTGGTGGTTAGCACTGGCTTGTGCTACCATGTGTGACAGTCTTGGTGGTTATCCTTGAATCATGTTAAAGTCAAGTTTTATGTTTTTTCCACATTATTATGGATCCATCTTTATATGATTCCATGTTTATATGTTATCATTATATATGTTGTTTTCCTCTTTATGTCATCGTGTCATGCCTTCTATCCCATGTTCTAATACTTTTTTCTTATGGTTATTCCCTTACTGGGCTATTTATCTCATTCCCTTGTTCATGTGTTCATGAGGGTACCCTATGAAGTTGTATGAGCACAATGGAAGTTAAAATCTCAATTTTAAGATTAATTAATGAAATGTTTTATCTAGTTTCATGTTTTCTTCTTTGTGGACCAAGTCTTCCAAGACACTAGACATCATGATCCTTGTCTTATACTATGATGTATAATTATGCATAAAATTAGGTAATGTTATATTTAAAAGTCTAGGGTCACTATTGTTTCTATAATCGGATGGTCTAGTTATTTTTATAGATTCGTAATAGTGAAATTTAGTAAGAACCTTAAGGATGAGACTAAGTCCAAGAAAACATCTCTGTATTTTGGTAAGTACAGAGTGAGTGGTTCATTGATTAAATATATCCATATATGGAAAAAAATAGGTAGAGGTGGCTCTGGAAGAGATGCAACTAGGGGTAAAACCCAAAAACACCTCTTTGATCTAGACTCTAATGAGAAATAGTGCATGACAATTTCCCTTGCTGCACTTTTGGTTTGACACTCCCAGGGGATATTATTTGGTAAATTCAGGAGCTTGGTACAAACTATTATTAACAAAATAAAAAAACCCTATGAATATAAGATATGAAATAGATCATGTATAACCTAGATTTAAAACATTGGGAATCACAAGTTAGGATATATTTCTCCTTTACAAGTTTATCCTTTAATGTTCAAAGTTTCCTTTCTATGCTCAATATCTAAGTATAAAAGACCTATAATTTTACGTTATTTTTCTTATTTAATGGATGGAAATAGAATAACACATTCCAACAAACAATGTGATAGGGAATTTGAATATTTCCTGAATTATAATCATAATATGATGGGAACGGGTGCTCAAAATTTCATGATAGTACTTGATCTGTCGAATCAATTTATGAATAATAACAAGAATCATATGAAACACACTCCTCTTCCAAGGAAAGAGAATGTTTCCATTGAATCCTTTATACAGAATAAGTCTCCCATGTTTAGTGGATCTTATGATCTCCTTCTCACATAACAGTGGATTATCTCCATTGAAAATATATTCTATGTCCTCCAGTGACCATAAGAAGTGAAAGTTATACTGGAGGTCTATCATTTTGAGGGGTAAACTTATTAGTGGTGGACACCGATCATGAATATGAATTCCCATGAGAAATTCATTCCTTGGATTGGGAGGAATTAAAGAGACTATTTTTCAATAAATATTTTCCTCAAACCCTTTGTCTCAAGATGGAAAAAGAGTTCCTTGGACTCAAGCAGAACATAGATGAGTCAATCAGGGTGTATAAAGACAACATTACAAGTCATTCAAGGTATGCCTCTAGCTTTGTCATGAACATCAAAATCAATGTGGATCGCTTCTTTATCAGACGAAATCTATGTTAATGAAAAGTGCTAGGGATTTGAGACCTTGATAGTTTTGAAGAGATTGTCCATTATGCCCTTAATGTTGAAATGATGATCGGAGACTCTCAGTGGTATCGTGGGCCCAGTGATAAGAAGAGGAAAATAGAATCTAATGTGGGTGGTCCCACAAAAAAATTCCATGATGGAAAGAATATCGATCATCCCATGTGTAAAAATTTGGGGAAGAAGCATCCTGGGAAATGTCTAAAGGGAACCAAGAATTTCCACAAATTTTGACTGTTGGGACATCTGGCTAAAAATTGCTGATGGGATACGAATAATCCCACAAATGTGGAAGAGGAATGTAAGGTTCAGATTAAAACTCAGCCTGTAGTGTAGTGTTACAACTCAAAGGATCATGGGAATTATGCGAACAATTTACCTAACCCAAGGGTTATCAGAGGCAGTCAACAATAACCTCCAAGACAACAAGTAAGGTATTATGCTATCACTACTACTGAGGTGGAGCTGGAAAATGATTTGGTAATAGGTACGCTAGTTATTCATTCAAGAATGGTGAATGTACAATTTGATTCTAGTCATACACATTCTTTCATATCTTGCAAGTTTAGTAGAACTATTCAAACAACACCTTGAAATTTAGAGGATAAGTTATCTGTGAGAATAGTGAATGGGGAAATTATTGAGTCCATGCTTTATAACAACTCCCCAGTTAACTTTTGAGGACTAAACCTCCCATAAAATCTTGTCATAATTCATTTAGGGTAGTTCAATTCTATATTGGTCACGTATTGGATATATTTATAAAAATCCAACAATAACAGTTGGGAAAGGGATATTGTTCTTCAAATCCCCAAGCATCCTCCACATCATTACATGTGTAAGGAGGAATATGAATTTCTATTAGAATCATTGTATCATGTGTGGATATTAATTCCTTAAGAGCAAACATGTCTAACTCCAACGATTGATACAAAGGAGATAATCATGCTTGAAGACATGCCCATCGCGAGGGATTACACTAATGTATTCCCTTAAGAGTTGTGTGTTTGTCCTCCGGAATGAGAGCTAGAGTTCTCAATTGAACTTATTATTTGATCTCTGCCTATATCAATAAGACCTTATAGAATTTCCATCGTATTTCTAGAGGTGTTAAAGAATTAGATACAATAGAATATAGAGAAGGGTTTTATATGCCCGAGTGCTCCACCAAGGGGTGCACCAGTCATCTTCTTCAAGAATAAGGATGGATCAATGCACCTCTGCATTGTTTATTGTGAGGTCAATAAAATCACGATAAGGAACAAGTATCCCCTTCTCCTAATATATGACTTGTTCAATCAGCTTCATGGGGCCAATTATTTCTTTAAGGTAGACCTTCAGTCAAGATATCACCAATTAAATGTGAGGATGGAAGATATTCCTATGACAACCTTTCGAATGGGGTATGGACACTATGAGTTTGTAGTGATTCCCTTTGGACTCACTAATGCTCCAACAATTTTCATGGATTTAATTAATATAGTATTTATGTATTACCTCAACAAATTTGTGTTAGTCTTCATCGATGATATTTTGATATACTCCAAGAGTAAGGATGAACATGAGGAGCATTTGATATTGTTTTAATGAGTTTGTGAAGGTATAAGTTATATGAAAAATATAATAAATGTTATTCTTGTATAGAGGAAGTATCATTATTGGGGCATGGAATCTCCAGAAAAAGAATATATGTGGAACCTTCGAAGACAAAGGCAATTGAAGAGTGTCCCAGGCCAAAATATGTAATGGAGATCGGCAGCATTCTAGGTCTATCTGGGTATTATCGACAATTTGTGAATAAATTTTCTTAATTGTCAAACCCAATGACCAAGTGGACATGGAATTGAGTAAAGTTTGTCTTGAATGAAGAATGTGAAGACTACTTTAAAGAGTTTAAAAGAGGCTAATCATTGTGCCAGTACTCACACTCCCAACAAGTAGAGAACTCTTTGTGGTGTATAGTGATGCTTAAAATAAGGGCTTAGGTTGTGTTTTGATTCAAAATGATAGTGATATCCTATGACTCATGGAAGGTGAAAATCAAGGAGCAAAACTATCGTGTGGATGATTTTTAGTTGGCGGTTGTGATATTTTTGTTAAAAATCTGGCGGCATTATCTCTATGGGGAGAAGTGTGAGATATATATACAGATCACAAGAGTCTCAAATATATATTCACAAAAAAATAGCTTATTATGCATCTGTGAATATGGATAGAGCTCATCAAGGATTATGAATACTCATTCCACTAAAATCTCGGTAAGGAAAACATGGTAGAAGATGCTCTAAGTAGAAATGATCCAACATCTTTATCAATGATGATAATTGAAAAGGATCCAAAATTCTTAGATTTGTAGAGGATGGACATGGGAATCATTAATAGAGGAACATCATCAATCCTTTATCAAATGATTTCTTAACCAACCCTCATGGTGAAAATAAAGGATGCTTAGAGAAAAGATGTGGAAATGTAGAAAATAGTGTAATCCATTAAAAATGGGGAATCCTTTGAGTTCATGATTGATGAGGAAGGAGTTGCAAGATTTGGGTTCCAATTATGTGTACCATACGATCTAGAGATAAATAAGGAGATTTTGAATGAGGCACATAGATCAACCTTCTCTATCCACCCAGAGAGTACAAAGATGTATTGAGATCTTTGAGAGAACATTTGGTGGGATAATATAAAGAAGAATATCTATAAGTTTACCTCAAAGTGCCTTGTATGTCAACAAGTGAAGGCTAAAAAACAGAAGTCTATGGGGATGATGGAAACACCACCCATACCTACATGGAAGTGAGAGAAAATCACCATCAAATTTGTCACTAGACTTCCAAGGACATCCAGAGGAAACAATGCTCTATGGGTAATTATGGATCATCTCACAAATACAACTCACTTTATCACAATTTGATAGAAATTCTCATTGTATAAACTTTCATGGATATATATCAATGAGTTGGAAAGGATTCATTGGGTACCACTATCTATTATATCTGATCGATATTAGAGATTCACCTCAACATTCTGGAAAAGTCTCCAACATGCTCTAATCACTGAACTGAACTTCAGTACAGCCTATCATCCTCAAACTGATGGCCAATAGGAACGAACTATTCAAACACTAGAAGATATGTTGAGATCATGTTCTATGGACTTCAAAGGAGGATGGGAAAAACATCTTCCACTGGTTGAATTCTCCAACAATAGTTTCCACTCAAGCATATGAATTGCACCGTACGAAGCCCTTTATGGGAAAAGGTTTAGAACACTAGAGTATTAGGATGATGTCGGTGAGTGTGAGCTTCTAGTACCTGAAATGGTCAACGAAATTGTGGAGAAGTTGAAAACCATTCCATAACACATCAAGGCAGCCCAAAGTCGACAGAAGATTTATGTAGACAATCGTTGATGAGACCTTGAGTTCAAAGATAGAGATATGGTATTTCTACACATATCTCTATGGAATAAGGTCATGAAGTCAGGGAATAAAGGGAAGATAAGTCCTAGGTACATCAACCCCTTAAATATTTTTGATCATTTCGGGGATGTGGCCTATCGACTAGTGCTTCCATCTACTATGTAAAAAAGTACACGATGTCTTTCAGGCATCCCTCTTAAGGAAGCACATACCAGGCCCTTCACATGTACTCTCTTCAGATTTGGTACAGTTAGAGAATGATATTTCTTATGAGGAGAATCTAGTAAAGATCTTGGATCATAGGTATAATGTTCTATATAACAAGACTACTCACCTGGTCAAAGTACTGTAGAGGAACCATAAGTATGAAGAGGAAATAGAGGAACTGGAGGAGACAATAATAAAAATTTACCCTCACCTGTTTATGGATTAGAATGTAAAACTAAATTTAGAGGGTGACATTTGATAAGGGAGTATAATGTAACGACCCAATGTTTTAGAAATGGAAATTATCTTCTTATAATTATGTCATTTAATCATGTGAAATCACAACACAATGAGATACTAAGTACTATGTGACCTTTAAACATAATATTGTCACTTCTGTGATTTGAATTTCAAAAATTTGGCATACATGTTTTCAATCAATAATATGTTTGGAGTTTAATTGAACAAACATAATTTTTAGTGATTACTAACCTACCCAAATTAATAGTAATATTAATCTTATGAATAATAAATAATATAAATGAATAGTAACCACACCCATGAATTTATAAATGAAATTTAGGCATCTTATAAGTTATAATAGGACCACAGTAAATGTATTGGTATTTTTATAACTAACAAATAAATAATTCAAATAAAATAATTAATTTAATATAATTTATTTTCTTAAAATGTTTTCATGAAATATCAATTTTATGTCTTCTGGTTTTATGATTATTTTATAAGACCTAATTTAATTTTGGAAACCATTATAAAATCATTTATAATTTTAAAATATGTGTTTTTCAAGTAAATTATGATTTTAACTAAATTTCAATTAATCATATTTAGAAAATTATTTTTGAAAAATGGGTTTCTTTATTGGATTCTACACATCAAAAAATGGTAAGGGTGAATTTTTGGGATTTTTCTAAAATAATTGAATTTTTATGAATAGAAAAATATTGTAATTCACAATAAATGTTAAAACCTAAATTTATGCATCATGCTTGAGTAATGGATGATGTAAATGGATATTGGTTCAAAATCACATACATATATTACTATTTTTAGTCCCAAGAATCTTTACTATTTCTTGTCTTATAGAAAAATAAAAACTAATGGATATAATATTAAGAAAACCCTCCTCCCCTAAACTATAAATACCACCCACACTCCCCTCTTCTCTTCAATCCTCTCAAGCCCTGTTAATTTTAAATATTCTACCCAAATCTCTCCCAAAGATCCTCCCCCACTTCTAACAGCCCTTGGTCTCCTCAAATGACCAAATCCTCTCCCCTTAAGAGGCTCTCAAGTAAGATTGAATCAAGAGGAAAATTCAGCTCTTCTTTTATTTTATTTTATGTTCAAGTTCATTTGTTTTCTTTTCTAAACTTACCACTCCTCATAAAAATGTGATTAAAACTCTAGTAACTTACATGTAATGGAATTTTTTATGATAATGGAATAATGTTTATCATCTCTCCATTAATCTTCTTTTATACTAGTAGTAAAGACACCATCCAAGATGTGTTAATTTACCACATTCAAGGATGATGGGTATTCAATATCTATTATCATCTTCTCTACAGGTCATGAAACAATTTCTATGGATGAAACAGACTATTAAATATTTATTTTATCTTATGTGTTTTTTGGGAATCCTTTTTCGCACATGATGTAAAATAATAATACAAAACAACTTAATTATGAGAAAAAATCATCAAATTAATTCAAGCGTTTATCATTAATGTTTTATATAATGATTCATCTTCACTCCAAGTATCCAAATTAAATTTACAACCGTGTAACCTTATATATGTTCAATAATAAAATATAACTCCCAATCTAGACAACCAGCCCCATTTTACATGATTCTATATTCATGAAAATAAGTAAACCAATCATTAAAACTAAGGAAGAAATTGGAACCGAACAATAAAATGGAACCTAATAACCCCTAAAAATGGTTATAAACGAACTTAAAAAGTTTATAATAAGTATTTTAAATATCTATAAGTTTTTTTAAATATTAATTAATGAACAAAATTTTACTATTCAGGTCATTAATATTAAGTGGAGAACACCATAAGACTTAAGGTAAGGGATCTTCTCTTTCTCACATTTATTCAAAAAGGCCCTCTATGTAATTCCCTTCTATATGTAATTCCTAATTATGGAGTATGCTTTTTAAACTCCACCATACTTCCATCATGATGAATAAAATATGATAAACCTGTTCCCTCACATTAAACCATCCTAATTACACAAGATACCATGATGATATTCCGTAAGGGATTCTACCCGAACCTCTTATTTTCCTTTGGGTTACTCTATCATTATTTTTATCCAAATGAAGCTGTCTTTTACTTTTATGTAAAACATATACATACTATTTATATTTTCCAAAATCAGGTTTCATGATCTGTCTCTCATTATCTTTTGGGGATATACATGTTTTCAAGTGATTCCCACCTCAATACTTCTCGATAAGCAAACATGTTTTAAGGGAACTTCTTGAATTTTTACCTAATTTCATGTGCACTCTATCCTATATTTTAAGCCAAAATTGTCTTTATGGATTCTATATTATATTATCAAAACCTTATTGGTCCAATTATGGTTTCATATAAAATATTTTACCAATTTATTTTTTAAAGTCTCTTTAGTATTTTCCTTAAAACCGCACAAAAACGTTTTAATGCTAAATGTTTTTAAATACTTTTATTACATGTTGTCGCTTCTACATGACATAAAATACCATGATATGTTCCTATTTCCAATATAAACTTCCATTTATATTTTATTTCCTTTATTTTAGGGTCACTTTTATGATGCACCCATTTCTTATGCTTTATGACATTATTGTGGTACCAAATTCATTCCATTGGTAACCCTTATGTTTATGTAAGATTAATTATGTATGATTCATTATGTAGAAAACATATTCACGAAAAGTTAATATGGGTTCACCCAGAAAGATCATTAATTAATTGGGTAAATTTGAGTCTCATGAGACATTATATGCGACAGTTTTGGCAGTTAGCCTTGTCTTGGGATACCATGTGCGACGATCTTGGTGGTTAACCTTGGCTTGTGCCACCATGTGAAACATTCTTAGCAGTTATCCTTGACTTGTGCTAAAGTCATGTTTTATGATTCTATCATATTATTATGACTCCATGTGTATATGATTCCATGTTTATATGTTATGATTCCTTATGTTACATGAATTTTTATATCATCATTTCATGCCTTTTATCCCATGTGCTAGTGCTTTATTCTTATGGCTAATCCCTTACTGAGATATTTATCTCATACATTTTTTCATGTGTTACACAGAGTACCCTATGAAGATGTATGAGAAAATTGGAATTTTGAAGATCAATTTGAAGATTAAATAAATAAATGTTTTATTTCATCCCATGTTTTTAGTTTTATGTACCTAGTCTTCCAATAAACTAGACTTCATGATCCTTGTCTAGTACTCTACTGTATAATTATGCTTAAAATCTTGTAATTTTATATCTAAAAGGATTCAGTCACTATAGTTCTTTTCATATTCAATGGATCATTCACCAATTGTGAAATAAATAAATGTCATGACCAACAAAACTTTTCCACCAAATATTGATATAAAAAAGCTTAAAACCATGAGTGGATCATTTTCATGTTAAATTTATAATTAAATTAAATTATATTTTATGAGATATTACCTCATTTTTGGATATTTATTTGAAGATGATATTTATCATCTAAAAACCCTTTTCATATTATCGCCATATTTTAGGAGTTCCCAAAGTAGAGCCCCTTTAGCGGTGATCCACATGTGTTCCTTTCATCTCCAAATAACAACAATGGAATATTGGGAGTCAGTGCATTGGATCCATTATATTGTTTTGTTCGTCTTGATCCCTTCTATATCCTTTTGGATTGGAGGAGTCTCTCTTATTCTTCTCATTCTTGAGAGGATAAGAGATGGAGGAATGTAGAGAGAAGATTTTTGTACATAATGATTGTGAATTATCGACTAATCATATACAACATACAAAGAAATATATTTATAGAGTTAGGGTTTTTTTAAATTGTTATTTAATTACCTAAAAACCCTTAAATAATACAATAAACTATATACTACCCAATTCTATATATTATTATTATTATATTATGTCTTGTGCTGACTGGAACAATAATAAATATTGTTTTACTAGCTTGTAAATTAATATAAATCATTGAAAATGATCTTGGACCACTCATCCTCCTCAGAATTTATCGAATACAGAAATTAGTATTTAATTAAAAAATTTATTCATAAATAAATATTTTATTCATATCCTGGTAGATAAATATTTATTAAATATTTAATAAATAAAATAAATATTATATTCTTATTATGAAGAACAAATATTTATTTAATATTATAAATTAATAAAACATGAATACAAATACTCCTCAATCCTCAAAATAATATTTCATCCTTTAACTAAATTCGAATAAAATTTAATCAAGATCAACTGAAACACTTAGTGTTTGACCCTCTATGATTATTTCACATTATCATGAGACATAATTGTGTAAAGTCCAAGATTACAATCTATAAAGTGGTCAATATAGCCAATATAAATATTTTTATCATCGTAACATCAACAACCACATACGAGTGCTCGTTGTGTTTTATAATACCTTTGTTATATTATCTCATCACGTACTTTTCAAATTCATTATATCAAGTAAACTGCTCCATATTATCACAAGCCTCAGCTTGGGCCCATGCTCTCCAACTCCGAAGTAGTCATGTACCTGAAGTAGAAGTGTGTTTTCCCTTATATATACCTACAACAATATAATCTGTTTAGTCCCAAAAGCCTGACCCAAAGAGGGTCTCTAATGAATCCCAGTAGGAAACCACCCAAAGATCTGTGCCTAATAGTCAGTGAATATATATAGAAGGAAATAAGAAAAAAGAAGCAGTAAACAAATAAGTACTCAAAAGTAAACAATCCTACAGTTCAATTGCATTTGATTTCATATATTTGTTAAAAACCTAATCACAAATAGGTAACCCTATTGGATGTACTCATAACCTAACCCCTCTGGTTCAACACAAACAACACAAGTAACCCTATAAGATTCACACACAATCTAACCCCTCTGGATCATATTTAGAAATGACTCTTTGAGAAAGCACTAACAATCAATTCCCCCTGTATTCTTGTATCTGTAACTATAGAAACTATGGGGAAGAACTCACTGACCAATTACCCTTGTGGTCTCGCAATGTGGAACAACAGACACACTGAGGGAGCACTTATGTCCACCACCCCTATGGTCTCGCAACATAAAAGTAAATAGACACACTAGAGAATCCCTCAATGTCCATTCTCCCAATGGTCTACTACACCAGGTTCCCACAACCCTGTGTAAGTCGATCGTGCACAACGATATAGGGCAGCCAGTGTAAACCTCAAGAACTACTTGGCTAAACAATCTACAAAATATCACAACATGTAAGATAATAATCACTACATCATAACAACACTAGGCATGGAAAGCAAGCAGCAGCCTAACATGCAAGCCCAGACCAAATGATCAATAAAAATAAAACATGGGAAAAACATCCATAACATGGAAAAGATAACCCTTTTCACAATCATAAACCTCTATCCGAACAAACAAGGCATAATAGGAAATGTCAGGGCTAAAAACCATAAACACGCAATACCCCAAACAAGGGTATTGGGAACTTTTACACATAGAACTCATTGAATAACTACGGAAAGATACAAAACACCTACCTAGACATCATTATATCGATATACATGAACTTCAGGTCGTGAATCTCCCTGGAACACCATAGATATACAAAAATGCTAAAAATGTGCAGCCTAGGATAACACCTGAAAGAGGAGAAATAAAGAGATGAGGTAATAGAAGAAGGAAGAACTCACTGATTCGATTCCAAAGCAACTGATGAAGTTCGATTCAGAGAAAGGATAGTGAGTCAGGGGCTCGGAGAATATTCATGGTCGTACGAACGCTCCTGGATGAGATAGGTCGAGAAGTAGATGGTTCAATCCATTAGACACATCCCCGGTCTGTTTAATGATATAAAAATAAAGTACATGACTTTTTATTCAAGGGTACATGGTGTGTACTTTCTTTAATAGAACTCCAATTTAGGCGGTCTCGAGGTCACCCCACACGGCCATGTGCTTGTCCATTACAATACTAGCACATGGGTACCTGCAAAAACCAAGTAAATAGCGTGTACTTATAAGTACACGCCATTTACTCCTAAAATTTCTAGAAACTCTCCTTTTTTTCAAAAACACCAGAAAAAACCTGTACTTGAAAAGAAGACCAGGGTTCTTACAAACTTCCCCCCTTAATGAAATTCGTCCCAGAATTTCCTTAGCAATGCGGTGTAGAAGAAGAATCCTCGAACAGCTCTGGCCAGTACGATTTTACATCAGCCTTCCTCTCCAAAGTCTTGTCTAGTACTCGTCTATGCTATCATATCACTCGTACCAGAGGAACATACTAGCGATAGAGAACCCTTTCAGTTCAATCAAAAATCCGGATAGGATGCTCCTCGAATGAGGTGTACACCTCTAACTCAACCTCTTCGGGTTAAAAAACATGATATGGGTCCGAGAAGTAACGTTGATGTTGAGAAAAATTAAAAACGTCATGCATATCTTGGTACGTACGAGTTAACTACAACCGATAGGCAACCAGCCTGACTCTCTCCAAAACCCCAAGCGGCTCAACGTACCTCAGTAAAAGATTTACCTTTCTCCTAATCCACTTGTGTCCCAACCTTGGTGTTACACGTAGGTACACCTGATCTCTGACCTCAAACTCCAGAGGTCATCTCCATCCATTAGCATAAGACTTATGACATGACTGTGTAGTACCCTTCCTCTTTCAAATCAACTCTATCTGTTCTGTGGTCTTCTGGACAACACGAGGTCCCAGTGCAGTTGCCTCTCCTACTTCCAGTCAAAAAAGGGATGATCGGCATGGACTATTTTTTAAAGCCTCAAAAGGTGCCATCTGAATACTTTTTTGAAAACTATTATTGTAGTAAAAATCCACAAGAGGTATGTATTTTTCCCAAAAACCTCTAAAATCTAGGATTCTTACTAGAAGCATGACCTCAAGAACCTGAAACGTATGCTCAGAATGGTCATCTGTCTGGGGGTGGTATATTGTACTTAGAAGTACATGTGTACCCAAAGCCCTATAAAGTCCCTTCCAGACCCAAAAAGTAAAATGAGAATCTTTTTCTGAAATAATGGAGTGTGGAACCCCATTTAAAGGTACAATCATACTGAATCATTCCTTCGAGGAGACCATGAAAAACCTGTCACCAAATCCATCACGGCATCATTCAATTTCCACTCAAAAATGTGTAACTAATTTAAAAGCCTCGTTGGTCACTGATGCTTCACCTTCACCTGTTGATAGGTAGAACACCTCATGATGAAACCAGCAGGAGATATAAAGCTATGGGAATCCCCTGTATTGAAAAGTGCAGAAGCTAAAACTGAGGAAACTAGGATCTTACCTTGTATTATAGAGGGTTTGGGACCCTGCTCATGTTGGATATACTATAATTCAAAATTCTAACCTACACCGCGACCCAATGACCCTGCCTGATCACCCTGAACTGATCCACCCTATTGTCGCTGAAAGCCCGTAGACTGGCTACCACGTCCATGACCTCCACCTCGGCCTGAATGGATAGAAGAACTCCAATTCCTTGACTGATTGGGAACTGGTGGTGTTTCCCCTTAGCGCATGGTCATAGAAGAACTATGATCACCAACTACTGGTGAGAAAAACTGATAGAAACATTGAAGATGACCCATATTGCTACAAGATCAGCACTCCACTAGGTCTCTCGGGAAAGTGGCCTGGTATGCCTAACCTTTCAGCACTGGTAGCATACCACTTGGCTTCCTGATGAGGTATCCTACGTACTACAATCACCACATGTAGACTCCCTACGATGCTTCCTACTGTCAATCGGAGGGGTACCGACTCTGGATGCTGAGCCGCCCGGGCACACAACTCCTAAATCCCTCATATTACACTCTATTATCAGCACCTGGTTGACTAAATATGTGATGGAAGTCAACCTGAAGATGTTCACTTAAGATCGGATGTCGTGCCTCAGACCATCCTCAAACATCCTTGCCAGGAATATCACATTACCTCCTGGAATGGGTGTGAAGCATTGAAGCTCTGTGAAGTGAGAAAAATACTCCATAACTGATAGAGTACGCTGCTCCAGACTCATCAACTCTCAGGCTTGATTGGCCCTCAAAGTCTCTAGGTAAAATTAGTTATAGAAGGTATGCTGAAACTCATCCCAAGCCATAACCTTCTGGAACCCCACCTGTGAGATCACATCCCACCATCTCATGGTGGAGTCCTGTAGCATGTACATAGCGAGTTTCACCCTCCTCTCGAGATGCATCTCTTGATGCTCAAAGATTGAATGCAAGGATTCTAACCATGACTCTAGAGACTGAGTTCCTACATACTCTTTGAAGGTGTGAGGCTATTGTTGTTGGAAAATCCGTGTTAACTCTGCCATAGAAGGGGCAGAATGCGGTACTCCATGGATAGTCTGCATGAACCTCCTAATGCCCTCTCAAAATTGTGCATCAGCACCTGTGTCCATAAAGACGACTGGTGCCAAGACTGAATGTAACACCCTGAGATTTTATGATATTTTTTTTAAGTCTTATGTTATATGCAACACCAAACGAATCATTCACTACCCACAACACTGGCTTGGCTTGTGTTACATGCAATCACAACCTTCCTCGATAATGTGTGTAGTACACAATACCGGGTTTCACTAAACAATGATATATTGTTATAATATTATTATGGAATAGCCATTATGAATAGTATTAACTACATTTTGAATTTTCTAACATTATTATTCATCTTACACATTTTCTAAAACATGGTATGTGATCAAAATAAATTTTTCGGGTAAAATAAGTATTTTTAAAATATGCAGTTTTGTCGCCTTTTGATGGTGCACCCACATTAAATCTAGTTTTTGATAGGTTTATAAGTTCAATTTGACAAAATAAAATTCTTATTTGGAATCAGGACATAAAAATCTAATTTGGATAAATTTTTCATTTTATTCCGATAACTTTCATGTTTTAATGAATAGTAAAAACACGATATATTTTAATTAAAAAAAATTTATTCATCACAATAATTTATATGGATAAATTATAATATTTAATGGTTTTAAATTATAAATATAATATATTTTTACCATTTAATATATTTTGTTTCATTACCATTAATTTTACATTGAATTCATAGGTAAAAACATTTCAATCTTTGGAAATGTTTTAACTTTTAAAACCCATTTTCTTAACAACGGGATTAATTTTAAATTAATTACTGGAACTTCTGTGTTTTTTATTTTTAAAAATGGATTCCATATTTTAATTTAGTGGGTGCAAATTATGTTGATAGTTTACTCTCTCTTTTTTGATATTATGAATAGTAACTACGGTAATTTTTATTTACTACAGTTAAAGGTAAATCGGGTAATTAAGTGTAAAAATAAGATTATAAAATGACCCTAACACCTGAAAAAATTCTATTGGATGACTAAAAGTCGACCCATATCACCTAAAGGTATGAATAGATTCATTTTATGGACTTTTTACCATGAAAATAATTTAATTATTATTAAAACCAAAGAAAGTGACAACATGTCACTCTCTTAAATCTTATATGTATAATAATTTTAATTTAGAGATAAACTTCATGAGACTTCTAACATGAATTGTCTCTAGAAATATAAAAAAATTATCTACATCAGGTGAATTTATATATAATTTTTTGGGTTTATATTATTATCATTAAAGGTGACACAATAGTGATGTTGAAATTATTTTATTGATTGAAATATCAAATAAATGATTTTAAAATTTTTAAAATAATTATTATATGAACTATTTAATGTGCTCCAATAATTTTATAGATAAATATGACATGTAATAAATTTATTAAAGCTTTTATTTCGAACATATATTCTGTGAGAATTTTATTTAAATTCAAATAAATGAATATTGTCAAAATTGACACTATGGTTATTTTATAAAAATAACATAATATAAAATTATTTAAAAATCACAAACAAATTTAAAAATTAAAAATTATATTTTATATGGTGTAAAATGTAATATATTATCCAATTGTGGACAATTCACAACACAAGAGTAATTATTTTTAACAATTTAAAATTTAGAATCTTATTACAACAAATAAAATTAAATAGATAAAATAAGGATAAATCAAGTTGATAAGGTTTAAAATAAATTTCCAACATGTATAAATTTTATTTTTTGATTAGAATACAACCCTATATAATCTAATATTGTGATTTGAGTCATTTTGGAAGTTTTTATGTGGGTTTTTAATTTAATATAAATTAATATTTTTGAGGTTTCCAAAGGTGCCCCTCTCCTCCCTTATAAAAGGGCACCTCCTCCCTCTCCTCTTTACACAACATTGAGGCTTCAAGCTCAGCCAAACCCTACCCATTAATCTTCTAAATTTCCCTAGTAATTATCTGGAGGTTTTTTTATTCTCAAAAGATCAACTCTAGTCCCTTAAGAGGAAGCTTAATGGAGGTGCGTCGAAGAAGAGGTAATCACTTCTACCGATTCTTTCAAGTTTCTTTATTCTTCAACTTCCTCTTGTTTAGTTGTTACATTTTAAAGTAATAAAATAAGTATCACTAATATACTGATATGATATTATAAATATGAAACATCATAATTTCACCTTCTATCCAGCCTACGGAAAATGAAATCAATGCGCGTGCGTACATACGGAATACCGTCTCCACACTGTGGTGTAATTAGTTTTTCCACCACCACCTTACTTGGATTGGTATAATGGTGTAAAAAATAACTATATATTGTTATAATAACATCATAATTATTATGATATATTATATCATTCACTCTAATTCTATTCAACAATTATGGGAATGATATCATCACTCATGCGTATGTACGGACTACCGTCTCCACGAACACGATTAGATTCATTTTCCATGATTACCCATTCATGTATGATTATAAAGTATATATATAATAAATAATAATGAAATATATTACATAATAATGATACTTTATTTATGAACATATATGTTTCATTTACATAATTCTATTCAATTCAATAAGGAAACGAAAACAGCGTTCATGCGTACGTACGGCCTACCGTCTCCATGAACAGTGTATTTCATTCCATTTACCGATCTATCATATATATTTATATACTGAATATATATTATATATAAATATTATTGTACATTATAGAATTAATTAAATCAGTATATGAGTAATAATATCAAGAACAACAAATTGAAACACGTACGATAAATGAAAGGATTTTACCCAAAACGCTGCTTTAACATGGAATTTATAAAAGAACGGGTATTATAAAGTTATAAGGGAACCATATATGATATCATATCAATGAATATGATTCTGTAATAATTAAATGACATTATTTAAATCATTATACAGGAGGTTTGGATACATACAAATCATATCAGACATAAGGTAAGGGATAATTTTGTAATCTCATTTTTATCCGAGATTGCTTATACGTAAGTATTTACTGGGGTTATATTTTTCATCCATGTCCATAAAAATGTTTTTCATAAAGTGTTTAATATTATTCTATGTATATTTAACGTCATGTTTACCCCTCTTTGACATTTACATTGTGTTATGGAAGGAATATTTCTTTTGTTTACCATTCAAGGAGCTTTTTGACTTTTCCGGCAAAAGTACGAGGAGAATGTTTTTTATCTTATACGGCAAGAATAGATTTTTACGGTTTCATAACACCTTATTTTCATGAATATTACCCTAAAATATTTAATGTATATTATGCACAAAGTTCTTTTTCTTTTAGTATTTCATGGCATTTTGTGAAAAGAAAATGATTTTGAAGAAGAAAGGATATTTTCCTCAAGAATTCATTTCAAGTGTTTTATCAAAACCATTTTCCATATAAGATGAAATTATTTCATATGTTTATGTTTCAAGTATAATGTCTAAATGATTTACATGGTTTAACTTTTCTTATGATGAAATGATATCCATTTGTTTTATATTGATTATATTATGATGAGGTGATGTTTATGAAACTCATTTTATTCTTTGGGTTATGATGAATTATTTATGTTAATGATGTGGAACACGTAAGAATGATTTATTTATCAGATGGGTGGGACCTATATCTCCCTCCAATGAAACGGGTAAATATTTATATCTCATGAGATAGACATGGCTAGAATGGTAAGTTAACCTGGTTCAGTGATACAGGACTGGAATGGGGAGTGAACTCAATTCAGTAAGGGACTTTGTCCACTAATATGGTCTTGCCAGCAATGCCTTGGCTTCTATATAAATCATATCTTGTGATTAATGGTTTTCCATAATTACATGTTTTATTCCCATGCTATTTTATCATAATTGAGGTCCATTATGATCTATGCCTTATGTACTACCATGTTTTATTTCATTGCTCAAGATTCTAATGTTTAAAGATTATTTTCATTTTTCTAAGTTCAAATGTATATGGTTTGGTTTATTTTCTCCATGCTTACCCTTACTGATCATTTGAGCATACCCTTTATATGTTTTCTTTTCCCCAGAATATTAATAAAGGTTTTAGTTAAGAAAATAAAAGGAGAAGATCATTATGGGAGATGTTGAAGATCTTTCAGCATGATTAGAAGATTATGTTTTGAGTTTCCAAAGACACTAAACTATTACGGTCCTTGAGTGTTGGTTTTTGTTATGTATTAAGTATTCCGAAAAAGTAATGTAATGTCCATGTACGTCATCTTTTTTCATCACAATAATTTATATGTTTTGATTATAATATTGAATGGTTTAAAAGTATAAATAGAATATATTTTTACCATTTAATATAATTTATGTCATTACCATTAATTTTACATTGAATTCATAGGTAAAAACATTTCAATCTTTGGCAATGTTTTAACTTTTAAAACCCGTTTTCTTAACAACGGGATTAAATTTAAATTAAATACTGCAACTTCTGTGTTTATAATTTTGAAAAATGGAATCCATATTTGAACTTAGTCTTTACAAATTATGTTAATATGTTACTTTTATTTTTATTTTGTTTTTTTGATATTATGAATTGAAACTACGGTAATTTTTATTTACTACAGTTAAAGGAAAATTGGGTAATGAAGGGTAAAAATAAGATTATCAAATTACCCTAACACCTTCCAAAATTCTATTGGATGAATAAAAGTGAACTCATATTACCTAAGGGTCGGAATAGATTCATTTTTTGGACTTTTGACCCTGAAAATATTTTAATTATTATTAAAACCGAAGAAAGTGACAACATGTCACTCTCATAAATCTTATAAGTATAATAATTTTAATTTAGTGAAAAAATTCATCAAAATTCGAACAATAATAGTCTCCAAAAAGATAATAAAATTATATACATCATCTGAATTTATTTATAATTTTTAGGGATTAAATAATTATCATTAAAGGTGTCACAATAGTGATGTTGAACTTGTTTTGTTGATTGAAATATCAAATAAATGGTATTCAAAATATTAAAATAAATATTGTATGAACTATTTAATGTGCTCCACTAATTTTATTGATAAATATGACATGTTATGAATCTATTAATTCTTTTATTCTGAAAATATCTTCTGTGAGGATTTTATTTAAATTGAAATAAATGAACTAATTTAAGAAGTTGTACTGCTAGAGCAAAATCTTTCTTATGAAGAATAGCCGATAGAGATTCTGGATCGTAGCAAAAAAGTACTACAAAACAATACCAATCTCTTGGTTAAATCTTTATGGAGGAAGAACCAATTATAATAAGCTACATGGGAACCTGAGGATTTGATGAGGGAGAGGTTTCCTCATCTGTTTGTTATGAAGTCACGAATTTTGAGGGCGATTTTCCTTTTAAGGGGGGTAGAATGTAACTCCTTGAGATTTAATGAGAAATATATATATTTTTATGTCTTATGTTATAAGAAAACCCAAAATAATCATTAACTACACACAACATTGTCTTGGCTTGCGTTACAGGCAATCGCGACATTCCTCGATAGCGTGTGTAGTATGCAATATCGGGTTTCATGTAACAACGATATATTGTTATAATATTATTATGGACTAGCCTTTATGAATATTAGTAACTAAATTTTGAATTTTATAACTTTATTATTCATCTTACACATTTTTTAAACATGGTATGTGAACAAAATAAATGTTTTGTGTAAAATAAATATTTTTCAAGAAATGCATTTTTGCCACCTTTTGAAGGCACAAACACTTTAAATCTAGTTTTTGACATGTTCATAAGTTAAATTGGAAAAAATAAAATTCTTCTTCGGAATTAGGATATAAAAATTTACTTTGGATAAATTTTTCATATTATTCTAATAACTTTAATATTTTAATGAATAGTAAAAACACGCTATATTTTAATTAAAAATCGTTTTTCATCACCATATTTTATATAGTTAAATTATAATATTGAATGGTTTTAAAGTATAAATATAATATATTTTTACCGTTTAATATAATTTATGTCATTACCATTTATTTTACATTGAATTCATAGGTAAAAACATTTCAATCTTTGGCAATGTTTTAACTTTTAAAACTCATTTTCTTAAAAACATGATTAACTTTAAATTAATTACTGCAACTTCTGTGTTATGAATTTTGAAAAATGGATTCCATATTTAAATTCAGTGTGTCCAAATTATTTTAATTGGTTACTTTTATTTTTTTTGATATTATGAATAGTAACTACAGTAATTTTTATTTACTGCAGTTAAAGGTAAATCTGGTAATTAAGGGTAAAAATAAGATCATAAAATTACCCTAATACCAGAAAAAATTCTATTGGATAACAAAAAGTCGACCCATATCACCTAAGGGTGAGAATAGATTCATTTTATGGACTTTTTTCCATGAAAATAATTTAATTATTATTAAAACCAAAGAAAGTGACAACATGTCACTCTCTTAAATCCAATATATATAATAATTTTAATTTAGTGATAAACTTAATGAAACATACAACATTAATAGTACACATAAATATAATAAAATTATCTAAATCATTTGAATTTATTTTGAATTTTTAGAGATTAAATAATTATCATTAAAGGTGACACAGTAGTGATGTTGAAATTATTTTATTGATTGAAATATCAAATAAATGGTTTTAAAAATATTAAAATAAATATTATATGAACTATTTATTGTGATCCACTAATTTTATAGATAAATATGACATGATATGAATCTATTAAAGATTTTATTTAGAACATATCTTATGTAAGGATTTTATTTAAATTCAAATAAATAAATAGTGTCAAAATTGACACTATTGTTATTTTATAAAAATAACATTATATAAAATTGTTTAAAAATAACGAATATATTTAAAAATTATAAATTAAAATTTATATGGTCGACAATGTCAGACCTTATCCAATTTTAGACAATTAACAACACATGAGTAATTATTTACAACAATTTAAAATTTAGAATCTTATTACCACAAATAAAATTAAGTAGATGAAATAAGGAAAATCAAGTTGATAAGGTTTAAAATAAATTTTCAACACATAAATTTTATTTTTTGATGATATTACAACCCTATATCATCTGAGCTACAGATTTGAGTCATTTTTGAAGTTTTTATGTGGGGTTTTAATTTATTATTAATTAATATTTTTGGTTTTTAAAGGTGCCCCTCTCCACCCTTACAAAAGGGAACCTCCTCCCTATCTTCTTTACCCAACATTGAGCCTTCAAGATCGGTCAACCCCTGCCCATTACTCTTCTCAACATTCCTAGTAATATTCTGGAGGTTCTGGAATTCTCAAAAAACCAAATCTAGTCCCTTAAGAAGAATCTTAAAGGAGGTGCGTTGAAGAAGAGGTAATCTCTTCTACCGATTCTTTCAAGTTTCTTTTTTCTTCAAATTCCTCTTATTTAGTTGTTTAATTTTAAAGTAATACAATAAGTATCCCTAATATACTGATATGATATTATAAATATGAAACAACCCCATTTCACATTCTATCCATCTTATGGAAAATGAAATCAACGTGCGTGCGTACGTACGGAATACTGTCTCCACACTGTGGTGTAATTAGTTTTTCCACCACCACCTTACTTGGATGGGTATAATAAAAATAAATATATATGGTTATTATAAAATAATACTGATTCTGAGATATTATATCATTCACTCAAATTCTATTCAATAATTATGGGAATAATATCATCGCTCGTGCGTACGTATGGGCTACCGTCTCCACGAATGCGATGAGGTTCATTTTCCATGATTAACCATTCAAGTATGATTATATAGTATATATATAATGAATAATCATGAAATATATTACATAATTATGATATTAGATTTATGTACATATATGTTTCATTTACTTAATTCCATTCAATTCAATAAGGAAATGAAAACAGTGTTCATGCGTACGTACGGCCTACCGTCTCCATGAACGGTGTATTTCATTCCATTTATCGATCTATCATATATATTTATATAATGAATATTTATTATATATAAATCATTTTTTAAATTATGGAATTATTTAACTAAGGATATGAGTAATAATATCAAGAACAACAAATCGAAACACGTATGATAAATGAAAGGATTTTACCCAAAACGCTGCTTTAACATGGAATTTTCAAAATAACGGGTAATATAAACTCACAAGTGAACCCTATATGATATCATAACATTGAATATGATTCTATAATAATTAAATAACATTATTTAAATAATTATACAGGAGGTTCAGATACATACGAAGCATATTGGACATAAAGTAAGAGATAATTTTGTTATCTCATTTTTATCCGAGATTGCTTATACGTAAGTATTTACTGGGGTTATATTTTTCATCCAGGTCCATAGAAATGTTTTTCAAAAAGTGTTTAATATTATTCCATGTATTTTTAAAGTCATTATTACCCCTCTTTGACTTTTACATTGTGTTATAGATGGAATCTTTCTTTTGTTTACCATACGAGGAACATTTTGACTTTTTCGGCAAAAGTACGAGGAGAATGTTTTTTTAACTTATACGGCATGAACGGATTTTTACAGTTTCATAACACCTTATTTTCATGAATCTTACTCTACATTATTTCATTAATATTTTCCACAAAATCCTTTTCTTTTATAATATGATGGAATTTTCTGAAAAGAAAATGATTTTGAATAAGAAAGGATATTTTCCTCAAGAATTCATTTCATGTGTTTTATCAAAACCATTTTCCATCTAAGATGAAATTATTTCATATGTGTATTATTCAAGTATAATTCCTCTATGATTTACATGGTTTCACTTTTTTTATGATGAAATGATATCCATTTTTTATATGGATTATGTTATGATGGGATGTTGTTTATGAACCCCATTTTATTCTTTGGGTTATGATGAATGATTTATGTTAATGTTGTGGCACACTTAAGAATGATTTCATTATGAGATGGGTGGGACCTATATATCCCTTCAATTCATTGGGTAAAGATTTATATCTCATGAGATAGACATTGCTGGAACGGAAAGTTAACCCGGTTCAGTGATACAGGATAGGAACGCGGAGTGAACTCGATTAAGTAAGGGACTTTGTCCACTAAGATGGTCTTGGAAGCAATTACTTGGCTACTATAGAAATCATATCTTGTGCTTAATGGTTTTCTACAATTACATGTTTTATTCCCATACTATTTTTTCATGATTTATGTTCCATTATGATCTATGCCTTACGTACTGCCATGTTTTATTTCATTGCTCAAGATTATGATGTTTAAACATTATGTTCATGTTTTTAAGTTCAAATGTATATGGTTTGTTTTAATTTCTACATTCTTACACTTACTGAGCTGTTGATATCACCCTTTATATGTTTTCATTTCCCCATGATATAGATAATGGTTTTAGGTAAGAAAACAAAAGGAGAAGATCTTTATGGGAGATGCTGAAGATCTTTCATCATGATTAGAAGATTATGTTCCAAGTTTCCAAAGACACTAAACTATTACGATCCTTGAGTTTTGGTTTTTGTTATGTATTGAGTATTCTGCAAAAATAAGTTTTTATGAAACTGTAAAAATACATTCATGCCGTATAAGTTAAAAAAACATTCTCCTCGTACTTTTTCCAGAAAACTTAAAAAGTTCCTCATATGGTAATCAAAACAATATTCCTTCCATAACACAATGTAAAAGTAAAAGAGGGGTAAACATGATTTTAAACATACATATAAGAATATTAAACACTTTATGAAAAACATTTTTATAGACATAGATGAAAAATATAACCCTAGTAAATACTTACGTATAAGCAATCTTGGATAAAAATGAGATTACAAAATTATCCCTTACCTTATGTCTGATATACTTCGTATGTATCTAAACCTCCTGTATAATGATTTAAATAATGTCATTGAATTATTATAGAATCTTATTCAGTGTTATGATATCATATATGGTTCACTTATGACTTTATATTACCCGTTCTTTTGTAAATTCCATGTTGAACCAACGTTTTGGATAAAATCGTTTCATTTATCGTACGTGTTTCGATTTGTTGTTCTTGATATTATTACTCATATCCTGATTTACAAAATTCCAGAATATAAAACATGATTTATATATTTTATATATTCATTATATTAATATATATGATAGATCGATAAATGGATCGAAATACATCATTCATGGAGACGGTAGGTCGTACGTACGCTTGAAAGCTGTTTTCGTTTCCTTATTGAATTGAATGAAATTAAGTAAATGAAACATATATGTAAATAAATACAGTATCATTATTATGTAATATATTTCATGATTATTTATTATATATATACTTTATAGACATACTTGAATGGTTAATCATGGAAAATGAACCTCATCGCGTTCATGGAGACGGTAGTCCATACGTACGCACGAGCGATGATATCATTCCCATAATTATTGAATTGAATTGGAGTGAATGATATAATATCTCAGAAACATAATAATGTTATAATAACCATATATAGTTATTCTTTACACCATTATACCCATCCAAGTAAGGTGGTGTTGGAAAAACTAATTACACCCCGGTGTGGAAACTGTATTCCGTACGTACACACGCGCGTTGATTTCGTTTTCCATAGGATGGATAGAAGGTGAAATGGGGATGTTTTATATTTATGATATCATATAAGTATATTAGTAATACTGATTATATTACTTTAAATTATGTATCACTAATATAATAATATGATATTATAAATAATTAGGTGCGTCGAAGAAGAGGTAATCTCTTCTAAGCTCAGAATTGAAACATGGTATGTGAACAAAACCATAGTAAAATAATTTTTTTTTTCAAATCAGGATATAAATATTTAGTTTGGACTAAATTTTCATATTATTCTGATAACTTTCATATTTTAATGAATAGTAAAAACACGCTATAGTTTTATTAAAAACAACTTTTTTCATCGCAATAATTTATATTGTTAAATTATAATATTGAATGGTTTTAAAGTATAAATAAAATATATTTTTACCGTTTAATATAATTTATATCATTACCATTAATTTTACATTGAATTCATAGATAAAAACATTTCAATCTTTGGCAATGTTTTAACTTTTAAAACGTGATTTCCTTACCATGGGATTAATTTTAAATTAATTACAGCAACTTCTTTGTTTTGAATTTTGAAAATTGGATTCCAAATTGGAATTCATTGGGTCCAAATTATGTTAATAGGTTAATTTTTTTTGATATTATGAATATAACTATGGTAATTTTAATTTACTGCAGTTAAAGGTAATCGGGTAATTAAGGGTATAAATAAGAATATAAAATTACCCTAACACCTGCCAAAATTCTATTGGATGAATAAAAGTCGATCCATATCACCTAAGGGTCGGAATATATTCATTTTATCGACTTTTGAAGATGAAAATGATTTTAATTATTATTAAAAACAAATAAAGTGACAACATTTCACTGATTCACGCTCAAATTTACCTAAGAGATGAAGGTAGAACGGTCCTTGTAGTCTAGATTGGGTTGTTGAATCCACTAAGACCTAAGAAGATACCTAAGACACACAACCTATGAGGTGGATTTTTGGCTATGAAGTGGCCAACATGGTTTTTATTTTGGATGGTTTTAAAGAACACTAATAAACCTATGTGAATTCAATTAAATGAGAATGGGTTGATCTTAAGATTATGTTAGGGGTGGATTGAATAAGTTCTACTTCTTTAGACAATTTTGGATTAATTCATTCTCGATGAATCCATTATTCAAAATGAAAATACCTTCATCATTTTCTAGTTTGATGTGACTAAACTCAATTACTAATCCACTATACACTTATAAAACCAAATTCATGATGTCTCCAAGGTATATGGTCATTTTAGTAATTGGATTTAGCTTCCTCAAACACAGTGAAGATGAAGAGAGGAAATAACTGAAGAATTGAAGTCTTAAATTAGTTAACCAATTAACAACAATTCGTTCGTAAAATAACACTCAATCCAGCATTTTAATCTTCCTAAGATCAACACATTAAAGGGTTATCCCTCTATTGATGGTATACTCTCAATGGTGGGTGGAAGATGACTTACAAGAATTAGATTGAAGAAATTAAAACCGCGGAAATAACGAGCACTCCTCCGTGTGTGTGAATGAAATTCACACCTATGTGTGAACTAATTAAGAAAAAAATAGATATCACTGTGATTTTTCATTATAATGTTTTAATGAAAGAAATGGGAATAATAGAATATAAATATGTTGATTAAGAACAAAGAATTACAAAAAGGAAACTTACATGGAAATTGAAATGTGATTACAAACACAAAGTGGCAGCATAAAATTACAATTAAACCAAACACAAAAGATCATTATATCCTCCAACAACACTACCATAAATAGGAATTTTTGAGCCCTTGGGTCAAGCCTCCAACAGTAAAAGTCATCTCACTTGAGTATGGTAGGTCTTGGGTGGTGGAAAGTTTGTGGAAAGAAGACTTTCCACCTTTGACCCAAAAAGGCATCCATCTTGCATCCACCATACCAAGGCGCATGAAACACCTTCTAGATGGCCTAATTTTGGTGGGACATAGAAGACTTATATTAACCTCCGGAGTTCCCCTAACATCCTGTAAAATCTCAGCACAAACGGAGTTATGGTTTTAGAGATATGGTTTAATTGGTGGGATGTGTTTCTGGACCGCAGATTCTGGCCCAGATTTTGATAGACTATTTGGGACGCCTAAATAACAATCATGGAGGAAGAATTAGCACTGGATACTGTATAATTATTTGTTACTAAATATGTCTTCTATCATCCCACGAATGTTGGGCTTCATTTGACTTGTATTGTGGGCCCCACAATCTCATCTGTGCGCTGATGTGCAATCTGCCTTCTCCAGAATTATTTCTTTTCATCGCCAAATATCTCCATCATCATTTATGAATCATCCATTGATCCCTGAATAAAAAATGTTTAAATTTAAGTAAATATACATTTCAAAAAGGATCAAATTAATATATGGATAATTAAATTCTTTATAATTAGGTGACTTATTGGGCCTAAATTGGTGTACATTAGGCATGAAGTGCACAAATGATGAAAATGGATGTTCAAAATCAAAATCCACTAACTCGGGCCCATAAGATCAAAAATGAACATTTAATACCATTATAGTTAAATTAACATATGTGTTTCTATTTTCTAATCACACCCCCAACTTTAGATTTGCTAGTCCCGAGCAAATAATTCAATGTTTTTATTTGAATTCCTTTCTTCAAACACATTATAACAAACAATGATCACAATGTGAACTGCACACAAATAGATCTTCATGACCTATACAAATAATTTAAAAAAAGATAAATTTAAAAGTAGATCTCAATTCCAAGCCCATTCCTTTTATCAAATCCATCACCATAATTCATTCAACTCAATTAGTTGTAATGATGTGTTGTAAATCACAATAGATATGGGGGTTCATTTTCATTCAAGGGGAAATCATGGAAGCGCTAGGTGGAATCAAATTTAATCCAAATATGAGTATTCATTATTTTTTTCTATTTTCTTTTTTTTTAATGTTGCCATAGTAATTGAGATTCCAGTTAATCAAATTAACCTATGTAGCGAGACTTTTCCGATGACTCCCAGGCTCAAAGGCCTTAGGGCACCAAATGAATCCCACATACTCGGGTATCATCTCGAGTTAAATTGATCAAAAACAAAATCATATTACCATAAATATAGATATATTGAAAAACTCAAGGCTAGAAAACTCTGGAGTCACAATCCCCATGTGCCGAAAGCCTAGAATTTTATCAATCCATTCCTCTACACGCAATTTTTTAATTTTTAATTTTTTATTTTTTGAATACTCATATTATTAATAAAAATAAATCCAGCCAATGCTATTTATTATGGGCCCTTGAAAATTCAAATTATTACCCCATGATCTAGAGGACGTGCATTGTGGCATTTTGATTTAATAGATGAAAATATAAATGATGAAAATTCTCATTGGACAACCAAACTTCCAAAATCAATGCTTTTAAAAATAATCATGAATTAATTGAAGAGTCAAGGAAATAAAAATGATTTTCTATGTAGTTTTAATGTGAGAAAATATGTTATTATATGAATGATAAATGAATTTTACTTCTTTTTTATCATTGTTTTTTAAAAAACATTTTGTTTCCACACCCCCCAACTTATAATGAAATTGTACCTAGTTTCGTAAAAAGAAAATTTAGATTGGGGTAGAGGAATAAAAGTGGAGTTCAATAAGGAAATTGAAATATTAGAATCATGGAATGAAGTCACCTGGTGGTTAAAGATTGACGTTTTTTCTGCTCCAATTTAGTCCTTTGATATCCACATCGCTTGCAGTGTTCCCTAGTGGAAAAAGGAAAAAAACAAACAAAACAAAATAGTATATATATATATATAAGTAAAATATAAATATAAATATATATATAATAAAATAAACTGATGATACATTGTCTTCTTTTTAAATTTCTGGGTATGGTATTACTCAACGATCACACCACATGACATGGATGAATATGGTGCTCCCCTTTCGTACCGATCCATACTCATAATAGAAGAACGGGTCAAAAGTCTATTAATTTTTATTATTTGTTTTATTTGTTTTATTATTATTTTTTAATTATAAAAATGATTAATTAATCTTATTTGAAAAATAAATATGATTCAGAAAGATTAGAAACATTAAAACCATGGGTTTCCTCCCGTGTAAGGCTTTTGTTTAACGTCGTTAGCCCAACTTGGATCCAAAATCTAACAAATTTTTCCAGTTCATAGGTTGGCTAAGTTAACTCCACCTCTATTTCATGTATATTGAATGATTCAATGAATAGTTTTAACCTATGATCATTGACCTTGAAAATGTGACCACTAGTGGGATATTGAATCTCTACTGCCCCATGGGGGTACACAAGATGCACTATGAAAGGACCTGACCATCTAGACCTTAACTTTCCCGGGTGTAAATGAAGCTTTGAACTATATAAGAGCACAAATTTTCCCATATCAAAATGTTTGACTTTGATATTCCTAGATTGGTTGGCTTGAACACTAGCTTTATTTATCCTTGAATTTTCATAATCCTCCATCCTATGTTCCTCAAGTTCATTAAGATCTAATTTCCTATTTTATTCAGCTAATGAAATGTTGAAATTCATTTTTTTGATTGCCCAAAATTCATTATGCTCTATTTCAACAGGTAAATGGCATGCTTTCCCATAAACCAACCTATATGGGGACATTCGTAAAATGGTTTTATATGTGGTTCGATAGGCCCAAAGAGAATCTAAGAGTTTCTCAGACCAATCATTCCTAGAGGGGTTGATAGTTTTCTCAAGAATTTTATTAATCTCCCTATTCGCTAACTCATCTTGACCATTGGTTTGAGGATGGTATGCAATGGACACTTTATGAGAAATACCATACTTAGATATGAGTGAAGATAATGGGCGGTTGTAGAAATGGGTTCCTCGATCACTGATTATAGCCCTAGGAATTCCAAATCAAGAAAATATGTTCTCTTTTAGAATTAAAATCACAAATCGATGATCATTGGATTATTGGGAATGGCCTCAACCCATTTTGAGACATAATCAACAATAAAAAGTATGTAGAGGTATCCCCTAGTGTTTGGGAAGGGACCCATGAAATCAATTCCCCAACAGTCAAATATTTAAACCACTATGATGTGAGTGAGTGGCATTTGATTCCTTTTTGTGATGGACCCTACTTGTTGACACCTAGGACAACTTTGACAAAATGTGTAAGAGTCCATTGATAGGGTGGTACAGAACATACCACACTGAAGAACCTTTGCAGATGTTTTTTAGAGGAAAAGTGACCTCCACATGACTCACTATGATAGAATTTATGGATGGACTCTTGTTTAGATTCTAGGACACAACTCCTAATGACTTGGTTAGGGCAGAACTTATAGAGGTATGGATCATCAAACACATAGTTCCTAACATCAAAAAAGAATTTCCTTCGAGATTTAGTACCAAAGAATTTTGGAATTACTCCCTTAACTAAGAAGTTTTCTATGTCAGCATACCAAGGGCAGTCACTCACAGATTATAGGCGTTCATTAGGAAATGAATCAGACACAGAAAGGTGATTTGAGTTGTCTTTTAATTCCCTCCTAGAGAGGTGATCAGTTATAACATTTTCAACACCCTTTTTATCCTTGATTGTGAGGTCAAATCCTTGTAATAGAAGGACCCACCTAATCAGTCTAGCCTTAGCATCTTGTTTTTGGAAGAGGTATTTTAGAGCAGAATGGTCATTGAACATAGTGATGGGGGATCCTAAGAGGTAGGACCTAAACATCTCTAAAGAAAACACAATAGAAAGTAACTCCTTTTCAGTTGTGGTTCAGTTGATTTTGGAATCATTTAATGATTTTCTTGCATAATCAATGACATAAGGAGTTTTATCACAACGTTGTCCTAACATAGCTCCTACTGCAAATTCACTGGCATCACACATAAGTTCTAAAGGAAGGTTCCAATTTAAAGATTTCATAATGGGAGGAGAGGTGAGAGAGGATTTGAGGGTTTAAAATGATCCCTCACAGCTTTCTGTCCAAACAAATGGAGAATCATTTACTAGCAGAGCACAAAGGGGACGTGATATTGAACTAATGTCCTTGATGAATCTTCTATAGAAACCAGCATGTCCTAATAAAGACCTCACTTCCTTGATGGTTTTGGGTGATGGAAGGTGACGAATGATGTCAACCTTGGATTTATCAACTTAAATTCCCCTACCTGAGATGCGATGTCCTAGAACTACTACCTCTTTAACCATGAAATGGCATTTTTTCCAGTTTAGGACAAGATTATTTGATTCATATCTTGACAAGACTCTCTCTACATTCCATAGACATCCATCAAAAGTATCCCCAATCATAGAGAAGTCATCCATGAAGACCTCTATAAAATCCCCTACCATGTCTGAGAAGATTCCCATCATGCTCCACTGGAAGGTTCATGGGCATTGCATAACCCGCAGGGCATGCGTTTGACAGAAATGGTTCCAAATGGACATGTGAATGTAGTCTTCTGTTGATCCTCTAGGGATACCTCAATCTGATTGTACCCTGAGTACCCATCTAAGAAACAGTAGAAGGCATGACCTCCCACTCTCTCAAGGACTTGTTCAATGAATGGTAAGGGGAAATGGTCATTCTTGGTAAATGTGTTTAGCTTCCTATAGTAGATGCAGACTCTCCATCCACTACTCAACCTTGTTGGAAAAATCTCTCCATCCTCATTGGTTATCACTGTGATTCCATCCTTTTTGGGAACCACTTGATTTGGGATCACCCACTCACTCTCAGCTATGGGATATATGATACTGGCTTTTAACAATTTTAGAAGTTCCTTCCTTACTACCTCCATGATTTTAGGATTGAGTCGTCGTTGAGGTTGACAACATGACATTGAATCAGATTCCTGACCAATCCTATGAGTCCCAATAAGTGGGCTAATCCTGGGAATATCAGACAAGGTCCAACCAATGGCTTTCTTATGTTTTCTATGGACATCTATAATCATCCTCTCATGATTGGATTCATGAGAATAAGAAATAACAATAGTATGTGTTTGATTGTCCCCTAGGAAGGAATACTTGAGTGTAGTGGGAAGTTCCTTCAATTCAAGATCAGGTTAGATCCGAATTTCATAAGAATATTGGGACATTGGATCAATATCAATTTCTTTTTTTAGAGTTTGAGATAGGATTGATTCCACACATGTAGAAGTTTAAGCTACAAGATTGATTTGATCAGATTTAGGGAAGGAAGTTTAAAAGGTTTCACTGATTGTTGGACCTAAGACTTCATCATAAGAGAAATTTGAAAATGATTCAAGGCAAGGAGATAAACTTCCATCATGTAAACAAAGGAAATCAATCTCATCCTGACTTAAACATCCATAAAATATTCCTTGATGTTCTATGGATTCATTATCAATTCTTCCTATCATGTTTACTTCGTGAATGTACTCATCATACCCTATTTTTGAGCTTGCATTATAGATGTTCAAGTCTAGACTCATGTTCCCAAAGTTGATGGTCATGTTCCCATTTCGGACTCAGATAATAGAGTTGATTGTTTCAAGGAAAGGATGAACAAGGATGATTGGGGTTTGTTCCTCATTTCCTAAGTTTATATGGTAGTCAAGGAAAATGAAGTCAGTAGGGTAGATGAAGTTTTAAACCTTTACCATAATGTCATTTAAAATCCCCTTTCGAACCCTATTGCTACGATCAGCAAGTTGAAGTGTAACAGATGTGGGTTGGAGCTCTTCTAGGCCTAACTGGTAGTACAAACCATATGGGATGATATTGACACTAGCACCTAGGTCACACAAGGCCTTGACAACTTTTCTATCTCCTAGTTCAACATTGATGTAAGGTAATCATGTGTCTCTCAACTTAGGAGGAATGGTCCCTTGAATGGTGGTACTCACATTAGTAGCCAAAAGGACTTGGTTTTTATGTGAAAATTTTCTTTTAAAAGTACACAGGTCCTTAATGTAATTTGAATAGGAAGGTATGGTTTTCATTGCATCGAGAAGAGGAATGTTCAACTTGACTTGTGAGAAGATTTTCGTCAATGTTTCACTCAATTCAGGCTTGGTTTTCCCCCTCATGTGTTGAGAAAATGGTGCAGGTTGTGGGGTTTTTTGTTGAAGAGTTGTTTCATTGACAATGTTATCATGTTTTTTATTTTTATCATTTGGTTCATTTTAATTTTCATCCACGTTTGAATCTTCAGGTGGGTTTTGAATTAGTTGTTCAGGTTTCTCAATTGATTTCCCACTTCTTAAAATAGTCACAACCTTTAGTTGTTCATGAGTTGTTTGAGTGCAACATGACTCTCCCCTTGAAGTTGTGGATGGAATGACCTGATTATGCTTGGGTACCTTTCTAGTTTTGATGGTCTGAAGTTCTTGTTTAATTGAAGAGACTTCCAAGTTCATCCTTTCCATTTGTTTGCACAATTGTTCTATTAGGCTTTGTGGAACAGTTTGGGTTGGTGCTTGAGAAGATTGGTTTATCCCTGGGGGATATTTTGGAGATGGGTTGGTTTGTTGAAAATGGACTGGTGGCTGTTTGTATTGGATAGGTTGGGTTTGGAACTGGTTATGGGTTTGGTAGTTCTGATGGGGGTTAGGATTTTTTTCCCTGTGGTTGGCTAGGTGGTTGGTTATCTTTCCAGCGGAAGCCTGGGTGGTCATTATACATTGGGTTGAAGTTGTTTTGGTATTGAGTCTTTTGAAAGTTTAAAGCATTTACTTCGACTGGGGGTCCTCCTAAAAGAACATCCTTGATGGATGGAATGGTTGGGCAGTTGTCTGTCTTATGGTCATGTTTGTCACAAATTGTGCAAACAAGGTCTACAGTTTGGATTTCATGGACTTTCATAAGGTATATCTCTTCAACCTTCTTAGAGAGTGTTGTGAGTTTAGCCCTAAGGCTTTCCTCTTCTCTAAGTGTATGAATTCCAGTATTTCTTTGTGTCTTTCAGATTAATTTGAAGTTCCCCATGTTTGTTTTTGTTCAGAAAGGCTTTCTAGATACTCGTAAGCATCATTTGGGGATTTGTTTTTAAAGGTTCCACTACACATCATGTCAATGAATTGTTTGTTCCCTGGACCCAACCCTTCATAGAAAATTCTCACTTATTCGAGAATTAAAAAACCATGGTGTGGAACCATGTTTAGAGTGTCTTTGAACCTCTCCCATGTTTCATAGAATGACTCTCCCTCTTTTTCAAAAATGTTTTGGATGCTCTTTTTAAGTGAAATTGTTTTGTGGTGGAGAAAGTATTTTGTGTATAATTCTCTTTGTAGTTGGTCCCAAGAATTTATGGATGATGGTCTCAAATTGTTTACCCAATTTTTAGCTTGATACTTCAATTAAAAAGGTAAGAGCCTCATTTTAGCTTATTCTAGTTGATGTGGGGGACACATGGTTTCTACAATGTCATTGAACTCCTTAACATGAAGGTAGGGAATCTCATAATCCATCCCATGAAAGGTTTGAAGGTGGTTTAGAACATGGGGTTTAAAGATGTAATTGGAATCTACTAGAGAATTGTGTCTAATGCAAGAGGGGGAATTGGTCCATCATGGAGTGAGGTAGTCATTCATGGTTTGATAGACTACATTCCCTAGGTTTCGAGCATCTTTGTTTTGGTTTCCCATTTGATTTCCCCTAGGATTTACAATTTGATTTCTTAGAAGACCCTCAATTAAGATTGGTTCTATTTTTGATTCTAGAGTATTATGAAGATTAGGATATAATGGATACAATCCCTTATGTTCACTTGACTCCCCTATCCTTGGAATTTCCACCCTAACTAGTCTATTTGAATTATCGTGGGTGTAGGTGGATATGCGCCAAAAAAACAAGAAAGGGACAGGATAAGAGATCTTGGGTGAGAGTAGAAGAATGGAGGTGATGAAAGAAGTTTGTTGGTCTATGGTACTTACTTAGTCCCTAGTAACGGCACCAAAATTTGATTCACGCTCAAATTTACACAAGAGGTGAAGGTAGAACGGTCCTTGTAGTCTAGATTGGGTTGTCGAATCCACTGAGACCTAAGAAGATACATAAGACACACAACCTATGAGGTGGATTTTTGGCTATGATGTGGCCAACTTGGTTTTGATTTTGGATGGTTTTAAAGAACACTAATAAACCTAAGTGAATTTAATTAAATTAAAATGGTCTGATCTTTAGATTATTCTAGGGGTGGATTGAATGAATTTTACTTCTTTAGACAATTTTGTTTTAATTAATTCTTGATGAATCCATTCTTCAAAATACCACTACCTTCATCATTTTCTGGTTTGATGAAACTAAAATCAATTACAAATAACCTACACACTTAGAGAACCAAATTCATGATGTCTCCAAGGTATATGGTCATTTTAGTAATTGGATTTAGCTTCCTCAAACACAGTGAAGATGAAGACTGGAAATAACTAAAGAATGGAAGTCTTAAATTAGTTAACCAATTAACAACAATTTGTTCATAAAATAACATTCAATCCAGCCTTTTCATCTTCCTAAGATCAAACCATTAAAGGGTTAGCCATCCATTGATGTTATACTCTCAATGGTGGGCGGAAGATGACTTATAGGAATTAGATTGAAGAAATAAAAACCGCGGAAATAATGAGCACTCCTCCGTGTGTGTGAATGAAATTCACACCTACGTGTGAACTAATTCAACACAACAAAGAGATATCAATATGATTTGGGATTATAAAGTTTTAATGAATGAAATGGGAAGAATATAAGAGAAATATATTTATTACGAAAAAAGAAGTACAAAAAGAAGACTTACAAGGAAATTGAAATGTTATTACAAACACAAAGTGGCAGCATAACATTACAATTAAACCAGACACCCAAGATCATTAAATCTTCCAACACCACTACCTTAAAGGGAATTTTTGAGCCCTTGGGTCGATCCTCCAACAACAAAAGTCATCTCACTTGAGTATGGTAGGTCTAGGGTGGTGGAAAGTTTTTGGAAAGAGGACATTCCACCCTTGACCCAAAAAGGCATCCATCTTGGTTCCACCAAATAGAGGCGCATGAAACACCTTCTAGATCGCCGAATATGGGCCGGAAATACTAAACTTAAATTAATCTCCTGATTTCCCCTAACATCCTGTAAAATCTCAGCACAATAAGAGTTATGGTTTTAGAGATATGCTTTAATTGGTGGGATGTTTTTTCTGGGCCGCAGATTCTGGACCAGATTTTGATAGACTAATTGAGCTGCCTAAATAACAATCATGGAGGTAGAATTAGTACTAGATCCTTAAGAATGATTTGTTACTAATTATATCTTCTAGGATCCCAAGAAATTTGGGATTCATTGGGCCTGTATTGTGGGCCCCAAATTTTCATCTGTGGGCTGGTGTCCAATCTACCATCTCCAGAATTGTTTCTTTTCATCTCCAAATATCTCCATCATCCTTTATGAATAATCCATTTATCCCTGAATGAAAAATGTTTAAATTGACGTGAAGATACATTTCACAAAATATAAAATTAATATATTGATAATTACATTCCTTAGAATCAGATGACTTATTGGGCCTAAATTGGTGTACATTAGGCATGAAGTGCACAAATGATGAGAATGGATATTCAAAATCAAAATCCACTAACTCATGCCCTTATGATCAAAAATGAATATTTAATACCATTAAAATTTAATTAACATATGTTTTTTATTGGCTAATCAGTCTCTCTCTTAAATATTATAAGTATAATAATTTTAATTTAGTGATAAACTTCATGAAACTTCGAACATGAATAGTCTCTAGAAAGCTAATACAATTACATACATCATGTGAATTTATTTAGAATTTTTAAGTATTAAATAATTATCATTAAAGGTGAAACAATAGTGATGTTGAAATTATTTTATAGATTGAAATATCAAATAAATGGTTTTAAAAATAATAAAATAAATATTATTTGAACTATTTAATGTGATCCAATAATTTTATAGATAAATATGACATGTTATGAATCTATTAAAGCTTTTATCTAGAACATAACATATGTGAGGATTTTATTTAAATTCAAATAAATGAATAGTGTCAAAATCGACACAATTGTTATTTTATAAAAATAACATAATATAAAATTGTTTAAAAATCACAAAAATATATAAAAAATAATAAATTAAAATTTATATGGTCTAAATTTTCATAAATTATCCAATTGTGGATAATTCACAACACATGAGTAATTAATTATAACAATTTAAAATTTTGAATCTTATTACGACAAATGAAATTAAATAGATTAAATAAGGATAAATCAAGTTGATAAGGTTTAAAATAAATTTCCAACATGTATAAATTTTATTAACCATATCTCATCTAAGCTTTATATTTGAGTCATTTTATAATTTTTCATGTGGGGTTTGAATTTATTATAAATTAATATTTTTGAGGCATACAAAGGTTCCCCTCTCCTCCCTTATAAAATGGAACCTCCTCCCTTTCCACTTTAGAAAACATTGAGCCTTCAAGATCAGACAAACCCAGACCATTACTCTTCTCAACTTACCTAGTAATATTCTGGAGGTTCTGGTCTTCTCAAAATTCAAACTCTAGTCCCTTAAGAGGAAGCTTAAAGGAGGTGCGTCGAAGAAGAGGTAATCTCTTTTACCGATTCTTTCATGTTTTTTTTCTTCTTCAACTTCCTATTATTTAGTTATTTCATTGTAAAGTAATACAATAAGTATCACTAATATACTGATATTATATTATAAATATGAAACAACCCCATTTCACCTCCTATCCGTCCTACGGAAAATGAAATCAACGCACGTACGTACGTATGAAATACTGTCTCCACGCCGTGGTGTAATTAGTTTTTCCTCCACCACATTACTTGGATGGGTATAATGGTGTAAAGAATAAAAATTTATTGTTATTATAACATCATACTGATTCTGAGATATTATATCATTCACTTCAATTCTATTCAATAATTATGGGAATGATATCATCGCTCATGCGTATGTACGGACTACCGTCTCCATGAACACGATGAGGTTCATTTTCCAGGATTATCCATTCAAGTATGATTATAAAGTATATATATAATAAATAATAATAAAATATATTACATAATAATGATTCTGGATTTATTTACGTATATGTTTCATTTACTTAATTCCATTCAATTCAATAATGAAAAGAAAACAATATTCATCTGTACATGCGACCAACCGTCTCCATGAATGAGGCATTTCATTCCATTTATCGATCTATAATATATAATTATAAAATGAATATATATTATATATAAATAATTTTCTAGATACAGGAGTTAAGTAAATAAGGATATGAGTAATAATATTAAGAACAACAAATAGAAACACATACGATAAATAAAATGATTTTACCCAAAATGATACTTTAACATGGAATTTAAAAAAGAACTGGTAATATAAAGTCATAATTGAACCATAAATGATATTAAAACAATGAATATGATTATTTAATAATTCAATGACCTTATTTAAATCATTATATAGGAGGTTCAGAAACATACAAATCATATTGGACATAAGGTAAGGGAAAATTTTGTAATCTAATTTTCATCCGAGATTTCTTATACGTAAGTATTTACTGGGGTTATATTTTTCATCCATGTACATAAAAATGTTTTTTATAAAGTGTTTAATATTCTTCCATGTATGTTTAAATTCATGTTTACCCCTCTTTGAATTTTATATTGTGTTATGGAAGGAATATTTATTTTGTTTACCATATGAAGAACTTTTTGAATTTTCGACAAAAGTATAAGGAGAATGTTTTTTTAACTGATACGGCATGAACAGGTTGTTACGGTTTCATAAAACATTATTTTCATGAATATTTCTCTAAAATATTTCATTACTATTTTCCAAAAAATCATTTTCTTTTATAATTTCATGGAATTTTGTGAAAAGAAAATGATTTTGAAGAAGAAAGAATATTTTCATCTAGAATTCATTTGAAGTGTTTTATCAAAACCATTTTCCATATAAGATGACATTATTTCATATGTGTATGTTTAATGTATAATGTATCTATGATTTACATGGTTTCAATTTTCTTATGATGAAATAATATCCATTTGTTTTATATGGATTATGTTACGATGGGATGATGTTTATGAAACCCATTTTATTCTTTGGGTTATGATGAATGATTTATGTTAATGTTGTGGAACACGTAAGAATTATTTCATTATGAGATGGGTGGGACCTATATCTCCCTCCAATGCATTGGGTACAGATTTGTATCTCATGAGATAGACATTGCTGAAACTGTAAGTTAACTCAGTTCAGTGATACAATACTGGAATGAGGAGTTAACTCGATTCAGTAAGGGATTTTATCAACTAAGATGGTCTTGGAAGCACTACCGTGACTACTATGGAAATCATATCTTGTTCTTAATGGTTTTCGATAATTACAAGTTTTATTCCCATACTATTTTATCATGATTGATGATCCATTATGATCTATGCCTTACGTAATGCCATTTTTTATTTCATTGCACAAGATTCTGATGTTTAAACATTATGTTCATGTTTTTAAGTTCAAATGTAAATGGTTTGTTTTATTTTCTCCATGCTTACCCTTACTAAGCATTTGAGCTCACCCTTTATATGTTTTCTTTTCCACAGTATATAAAAAAAAGTTTTACGTAAGAAAACAAACGGATAATATCTTTATTGGAGATGTTGAAGATCTTTCATCTTGATTAGATGATTATGTTCTGAGTTTCCAAAGAAACTAAACTATTACGGTCCCTGAGTGTTGGTTTTTGTTATGTATTAAGTATTCTTCAAAAGTAATGTAATATCCATGTACGTCAAGGGAGTAGAGGGGCACCATTGAAGGCTCATCATCCAATTAATAATCATGAAAGATATTACCTAATAATGATACTAGACTTATGAACATATATGTTTCATTTACTTAATTCCATTCAATTCAATAAGGAAACAGAAACAGCATTCATGCGTACATACGACCTACCGTCTCCATGAACGATATATTTCATTCCATTTATCAATCTATCATATATATTTATATACTAAATATATATTATATTTAAATCATGTTTTATATTCTGGAATTAATTAAATCAGGATATGAGTAATAATATCAAGAACAACAAATCGAAACACATATGATAAATGAAACGATTTTACCCAAAACGCTGCTTTAACATGGAATTTACAAATGAATTGGTAATATAATGTCATAAGTGAACCATATATGATATCATAACAATGAATATGATTCTGTAATAATTTAATGAAGTTATATAAATCATTATAGATGAGGTTAGGATATATACTAAGCATATCATACATAAGGTAAGGGATAATTTTGTAATCTCATTTTTATCCGAGATTGCTTATACGTATGTATTTACTGGGGTTATATTTTCCATCTGTGTCCATAAAAATGTTTTTCATAAAGTGTTCAATATTGTTCCATGTATGTTTAAAGTCATTTTTACCCCTATTTGACTTTTACATTGTGTTATGGAAGGAAACATTCTTTTGTTTACCATACGAGAAACTTTTGGACTTTTCCGGCAAAAGTACGGGGATAATGTTTTTTTTAACTAATACGGCATGAACAGATTTTTACGGTTTCATAACACCTTATTTTCATGAAGCTTACTCAAAAATATTTCATGACTATTTTCCACAAAATCCTTTTATTTTAGAATTTCATAGAATTTTGTGATAAGAAAATGATTTTTAAGAAGAAAGGATATTTTCCTCAAGAATTCATTTCAAGTGTTTTGTCAAAACCATTTTCCATCTAAGATGAAATTATTTAATATGTGTATGTTTCAAGTATAATTCCTATATGATTTACATGGTTTCACTTTTCTTATGATGAAATTATATCCATTTGTTTTATATGGATTATGTTATGATGGGATGATGTTTATGAAACCCATTTTATTCTTTGGGTTATGATGAATGATTTATGATAATATTTTGGCACACATAATATTGATTTCATTATGATATGGGTGAGACCTATATCTCCCTCCAATGCATTGGGTAAAGATTTATATCTCATGATATATACATGGCTGGAATGGTAAGTTAACCCTATTCAGTGATACATGACTGGAACGGCGAGTGAACTCGATTCAGTAAGGGACTTTGTCCACTAAGATGGTCATGGTAGAAATGTCGTGGCTACTATGGAAATCATATCATCTGCTTAATGGTTTTCCATAATTACATGTTTTATTTCCATTCTATATTATTATGATTGATGTTCCATTATGATCTATGCCTCATGTACTGCCATGTTTTATTTCATTGCTCATGATTTTGATGTTTAAACATTATGTTCATGTTTTTAAGTTCAAATGTATATGGTTCATTTTATTTTCTATATGCTTACCCTTACCGAGCATTTGAGATCACCCTTTATATGTTTTATTTTCCCCATTATATAAAGAACGGTTTTAGGTAAGAAAAAAAAGGAGAAGATCTTTATGGGAGATGTTGAAGATCTTTAAACATGATTAGAATATTATGTTCCGAGTTTCCAAAGACACTAAACTATTACAGTCCTTGAGTGTTGGGTTTTTTTATGTATTAATTATTCCACAAAAGTAATGTAATTTCCATGTACGTCATGTTTGGGGTCTCTACAGTTGGTATCATAGGATAGGTTTAGTCAACCTTTGGAAACTAGGATGAGAGAAATTTAGTGAGATCCCTAGAGACATTTATAAGGTGTGTCTAGGGATGTCCCTAGGGTTAAGTATAATTATAGGTTATAGTCCTAGAATTATGTTAAAGATATTATAATTAAACCTAAGATACTAGTTATTGAAGGTAACCCCCTTTGTTATGTTGTTTTCCCATGAATGATTTTGGCCTCTCACACTATTATTTTTGGATTTTAGATGATGGCTGGAACCCGAAGGAAAAATGTTGATCATTGTAATGGACAATGAAATGATTTTCCTCTTGAAAAAACAAATGTTTTGGGAGATGGAGTGAAAAATCTTATTTCTACACTTACACAAGCTATGAATCATTATGGACTTCCAAATGAGCAGAGAAGGGAATAATATTCTATTGAGTCCTTCATGAGGTAACGTCCACCTTCTTTCAGTGGGTCTTCTAATCCACTTGATTCTGAACAATGGATTAGTACCATTGAAAAGATATTTTCCATACTTCAATGTTTGGAACATGAAAAATTCATTCTGGCTATTTACCATTTATATGGTGAAGAAGAACAATGGTGGACTCTAATTAAGAATATGAGGCCCTGATATGAAATTGATTCCATGGAATGGGATGAGTTCACGAACTTATTTTACAATAATTACTTCCCTCGTATTCTTCGAACAAAGATGGAAAAGGGGTTCATTAAGCTTAAGAAAATGGATGATGAATCTATTGGTATATACGAGGGAAATTTTACAAGGCTTTCAAGGTATGCATCTTGCTTTATCATCCAACTTGAAAATAAATTGATCGATTCTTCAGTGTCTTAAAACCAAGTCTTAGATGGGAATTAGCTATTAGAGACTTTAGTAGCTATGAAGAAATTGTGCTTTCTGCTATCAAGGTAGAACTAGAAGTTGGTGTTACATATCCATCTCATAGTTTTGACAAGAAACGAAAGATGGAGTTCAAGGAAAAATCTCAGAACAGTGGTGAAAAGAAGATGAATGTTAATTTATGCTCAAAGTGTGGAAAGAAGAATGGTGGAGATTTCCTAAAAGGTACTAGAAAATGTTTTTTAAGTGTGGAAATGAAGGTCATTGAGCAGTTGAGTGACAAATTAATGGCAAAAAGGTAGGTAATGATGTGAATAGAGAAAAGACTACAGAGAACACTCCACCAGCACTTCAATGCTTCAAGTGGAAGGAAATGGGTCATTATGCTAATCAATACCCTAATCCAAGGGCTAATTATGATCAACTTGAGAAACCACTTAAGGAAAATGATAATGGGAAGTCACATGCGATCACTATTTGTGATGTTGAGTATGAAAATGATGTTGTGGAATGATTAAGTGTTTATGTAATGGGATTTTAAAATAGTATCATGGAATCTCATTTAGGGTATCGTGGAATTTTGGAATATCTATGTATTGGTTTTCAATAATTATATGGATTCAGTAACCATGAATAGTGATTGAAATGTTTTTGTAAAGAGGATGATATGCGCATAATGAAGGGTTAAATGGAAAATGAAATGAGCTCATGACTGATATCATGGTTTGAGTATATAGAAATTTTGGGATTTTGGTATGTGGAAAGATTTTACTTTTGATAGAATTCATATTTTCACTAAGGTTATATGGTAATACATTTCTCATAAGAATACAAAGTTAAGGTAATCACATGTTTGGAATGTGACCAAAAAGATATATCTTATGATATATATGAGGGATAAATGATGGTATTCATGTTCTTGTTATGTGACCTTTCCATTAATAGTTTTCTTTATACTATGAGATTGGAAAGATGTATTTTGGATAAGTCTAAAGATTGAAATGGATTATGTCGGACATCAGATAGTATTTTTTATGTCTACAACGTTTTTTGATATTATTTCTGGAATGTTTCAATAGTGTAGTTTTAGAAAAAGGACAACCTGCAGGACGGGAGAGAACCCATCGCATCGGACAAGGTTGTGGGAATCGAACCCACAACCAAAGTGCGACAAGACTTTATCGCATACCACTGTCATACAGGAAGTCCCCGATTAGTATAAATCAGTTATAATTTAATAAGTGTTATGATATATGAAATATAAGTCCATTTTAAGAACCATATATGATTAATCTCACTATAGATGGACTTATGTATATTTAATAACTTTTTCTAACCCTTTTTTTGAGTCAGATGGAATGACCTATCATTCTATCGCATGATCTGCTAAAACTTCCTGAATGACAAATTCAACTTCATTTCATTAAGTGATGAAGTGGAAATTGTTCAAGTAACGACCAAGGGTGAGATTGTACCATAATCAAGAATGCATTTCTTCTAATTCAAATTTTTTTAACATTATGGAAATGATCTTGGAAACCAAAAATGTTGTCCTATTGCCCTCATATCTGAAGAATCAGATAGTACCTTAGATCATCACAAATTTATGTATTTGTGATTATTGGATTTTTCATAGCCATGTTCTCTACCAATCTCTATCAGAACATGATGGTTAGATTTCTCTTCCATATCCATATTTTCACCTATGTTATCCTATGTGGAAACCCAGTGATGAGTTAATTTGGGTAACCGTTATGTTTCATACTTTACTTTCTAAAATTATGTTATAGTATTTATTTTTACGATGTGAGTTTCTATTAATGAAACTTTCAAGTAGTAAAAGATTTATAACCTCGATGAATTTCGAGGGCGAAATTCATTTTAAGGGGGTTGAATGTAACACCGTAAGATTTTATGAGAAATATATATATTTTTTAGGTCTTATGTTATACACAACACCAGACGAATCTTTAACTACACACAACACCATCTTGGCTTGCGTTACACGCAATCGCGACCTTCCTCGACAGCGTGTGTAGTACGCAATATCGGGTTTCACTAAACAATTATATATTGATATAATATTATTATGGAATAGCCGTTATTAATAGTATTAACTACATTTTTAATTTTATAACATTATTATTCATCTTACACATTTTCTAAAACGTGGTATGAGAACAAAATAAATTTTTCAGGTAAAATAAGTATTTTTCAAAAAATGCAGTTTTGCCGCCTTTTGATGGCGTACCCACATTAAATATAGTTTTTGATAGGTTTATAAGTTAAATTTGACGAAATAAAATTATTCTTTGGAATCAAGATATTAAAATTTAATTTGGATAAATTTTTCATATTATTTTGATAACTTTCATATTTTAATGAATAGTAAAAACACGCTATATTTTAATTAAAAACAACTTTTTCCTCACAATAATTTATATGGTTAAATTATAATATTGAATGGATTTAAATTATAAATAGAATATATTTTTACCATTGAATATAATTTATTTTCTTACCGTTAATTTTACATTGAATTCATAGGTAAAAACATTTCAATCTTTGGCAATGTTTTAACTTTTAAAACCCGTTTTCTTAACAACGATATTAATACTAAGTTAACTACTGCAACTTCTGTGTTTTGAATTTTAAAAAATGGATTCCATATTTGAATTTATTGGCTCCATATTATGTTAATAGGTTACTTTTTTTTGATATTATGAATAGTAACTATTTTAATTTTTATTTAATGCAGTTAAAGGTAAATCAGATAATTAACGGTAAATGTAAGATTATATAATTACTCTAACACCTGAAAAAATTAGATTGGATGACCAAATGTCTACCCATATCACTTAAGGGTCGTAATAGATTCATTTTATGGACTTTTGACCATGAAAATAATTTAATTAATATTAAAACCAAACAAAGTGACAACATGTCACTCTCTTTAATCTTATAAGTATAATAATTTTAATTTAGTGATAAAAATCATGAAACTTAAAAAATGAATATTATACAGAAATATAATGATATTATATAAATTATGTGAATTTATTTATAATTTTTAATGATTAGATAACTATCATCAAAGGTTTCACAATAGTGATGTTGATATTATTTAATTGATTGAAATATCAAATAAATGGTTTTACAAATATTAAAATAAATATTATATGAACTATTTAATGTTCTAAACTAATTTTATAGATACATATTACATGTTATGAATCTATTAAGGATTTTAGTTTGAACATATCTTCTGTGAGGATTTAATTTAAATTTAAATAAATGAATAGTGTCAAAATTGACACTATTGTTATTTTATAAAAATAACATAATATAAAATTGATTAAAAATCACAAAAATATTTAAAAATTATAAATTAAAATTTATATGGTTTAAAATGTCATAAAATACCCAATTGTAGAAAATTCACAACACATGAGTAATTATTTATAACAATTTAAAATTTAGAATATTATTACCACAAATAAAATTAAATAGATTAAATAAGGATAAATCAAGTTGATAAGGTCTAAATAAATATCCAACATGTATAAATTTTATTGGTTGATGAGATTACAACACTAACTCATTTAAACATCATCTTTGAGTAATTTTGGTAGTTTTTAGGTGGGGTTTAAATTTATTATAAATTAATAATTTGGAGGTTTCCAAAGGTTCCCCTATCCTCCCTTATAAAAGGGAACCTCCTCCCTATCCTATTTACACAACTTTGAGCCTTCAAGGTCGTCTAAACCCTACCCATTACTTTTATAAAATTCCATATTATTATTTTGGAGGTTCTGGTCTTCTCAAAAGACCAACTCTAGTCCCTTAAGAGGAATCTTAAAGGTGGTGCGTCGAAGAAGAGGTAATCTCTTCTACCGATTCTTTCAAGTTTCTTTCTTCATAAACTTCCTCTTATTTAGTTGTTTCATTGTAAAGTAATACAATCAGTATCAATAATATACTTATATTATATTATATATATGAAACAACCCCATTTCATCTTCTATCCATCCTACGAAAAATGAAATCAACACGCTTGCGTACGTACGGAATACCGTCTCCACATCGTGGTGTAAAGTGTTTTTCCACCACCACCTTAATTGGATGGGTATAATGGGGTAAATAATAACTATATATGGTTATTATAACATCATACTTATTCTGAGATATTATATCATTCACTCAAATTCTATGCAATAATTATGGAAACGATATCATCGCTCATGTGTACGTACGGACTACCATCTCCACGAACGCGATGAGGTTCATTTTCCATGACTTACCATTAAAGTATGATTATAAAGTATATATAGAATAAATAATCATTAAATATATTACATAATAATGATACTATATTTAAGTACATATATGTTTCATTTACTTAATTCCATTCAATTTAATAAGGAAACGAAAACAGCATTCATGCATACGTACGACAAACCGTCTCCTTGAACGGTGTATTTCATTCCATTTATCGATCTATCATATATATTTATATAATGAATATATAATATATATAAATCATGTTTTACAATCTGGAGTTATTTAAATCAGGATATGAGTAATAATATCAAGGACAACAAATCGAAACACATTTGATAAATGAAACGATTTTACCCAAAACGTTGCTTTAACATGGAATTTACAAAAGAACGGGTAATATAAAGTCATAAGTGAACCATATATGATATCATAACAATGAATATGATTCTGTAATAATTCAATGACATTATATAAATCATTATATAGGAGGTTTTAGATACATACAAAGCATATCTGACATAAGGTAAGGGAAAATTTTGTAATCTCATTTTTATCCAAGACTTCTTATACATAAGTATTTACTGGGGCTATATGTTTCATCCATGTCCATAAAAATGTTTTTCATAAAGTGTTTAATATTCTTCCATGTATTATTAAATTCATGTTTACCCCTCTTTGACTTTTACATTGTGTTATGGAAGGAATCTTTCTTTTGTTTACCATATGAGAAACTTTTTGACTTATCCTGCAAAAGTACAAGGAGAATGTTTTTTTAACTTATACGGCATGAACGAATTTTTACGGTTTCATAACACCTTATTTTCATGATGATTACTATACAATATTTCATAACTATTTCCCAAAAAATCCTTTTCTTTTAGAATTTCATGGCATTTTGTGAAAAGAAAATGATTTTGAAGAAGAAAGGATATTTTCCTCAAGAATTCATTTCAACTATTTTATGAAAACCATTTTCCATATAAGATGACATAATTTCATATGTGTATGTTTCAATTATAATGTCTCTATGATTTTCATGGTTTCACTTTTCTTATGATGAAATGATATCCATTTGTTTTATATGGATTATGTTATGATGGGATGATGTTTATGAAACCCATTTTATTCTTTGGGTTATGATGAATGATTTATGTTAATGTTGTGGTACATGTAATAATGATTTAATTATGAGATTGGTGGGACCAATATCTCCCTCCAATTAATTGGGTAAATATTTATATCTCATGAGATAGACATGGATGGAATGGTAAGTTAACCCGGTTTAGTGATAAAGGACTAGAATGAGGAGTGAACTTGATTCTGTAAGGGACTTTGTTCACTAAGATGGTCTTGGAAGAAATGACTTGGCTACTATGGAAATCATATCATGTTCTTAATGGTTTACCACAATTAAATGTTTTATTCCCATTCTATTTTATCATGATTGATGTTCCATTATGATCTATGCCTTACGTACTGCCTTGTTTTGTTTCATTTCTCAAGATTATAATGTTTAAACATTATGTTCATGTTTTTATGTTAAAATTTATATGATTTGTTTTATTACCTCCAAGATTAACTTTATTGAGCATTTGATCTCACCCTTTATATGTTTTATTTACCCCAGGATATAAATAAAGGTTTTAGGTTAGAAAACAAATGGACAAAATCTTTATGGGAGATATTTAAGATCTTTTATCATGATTAGATGATTATGTTCTTAGTTTCCAAAGACACTAAACTATTATGTTCCTTGAGTGTTGGTTTTTCTTATGTATTAATTATTCCACAAAAGTAATGTAATGTCCATGTACATCATGTTTGTGGTCTCTACACTGACGCAACTGGAGGATCTACTGGTAGTCCATGATCAGTCATATTTTGTGTCTGATCACTACTCTATAACTGGCATACAACCGGAGGATGTCTCAGTGGCATGAATCTACAAGGTCAAGCACACACCTTAAATCAAGATTATCAAGGAATAAAACATAGAAGTGTAAGAAGGGAATAGGATAAATAAAGCATTTGTGTTTTTCCAAACATTGATACACAACGTGTATGACCACTACATTGTGTTTTCCCTTAATCCTTCACATGGGTGTGAAATGTTTCCATCCCAGGTCGTGTAACACCCCATATACATGACATTTTTTCATAACACACAGTGTGTACTTGAATACTCTTCCCCTGCATGAGTTCCCTTACATGGATATGCCACACAGTTCTCCGAGAACAAGACTACACGGAGTGTTTCTTCCAGACACGGTGCGTACTTGAAAAACTTCAACGACTCGTGTTGTTCGTCACAGGTCCAGTTACATGGAACACTCTACACGACATGCTTCAAATGGACATGGTGTGCACAATAAGGATTCCACCACCCCGTGTTGTTCATTACATAGCCTGATATAAGGGTCACACTAAACGACATGTTCAATCTTCACATAACATGTATAACCTAAGTTCTATCCATCCATGTCGTTAGTCACACGGGTGGACACAGGGTATCCACAACACGGTGTGTATATCCGGTACACAGCATGTCCCACCAATATTTCCAACCCCGTGTCTCTGTCCACACAACCAATGACACAGTTAGAGACTACATGGAGTGTACATATATTACACGAAAAATACTTAATAAAAATAGTTCCTTCCTGGATAGAAGGACACATGGCATGTATTCATCATTACACGCTGTGTATTCTGGGGTTTCCAGATAGTAAACCTTGGAAACTACTCTGTAAGCCCAAAAAAACACTAAAAACATTAATGTACCAAATTTCAATCCGTTAGGGCCCATAATCCCCATGAATCATTGCTTGGAATCTTATACATGTCATATACAAGTAATAACAAGGCAATGATCCACCAAATTCTGATCCAAGAGGGACCCTAATACCTCAAGAACCAAATTTTGGTGTTAATTCAAACAAAACCTTTCTCAATCAAATATCCTATCAAATAGAAGGTATTCTATAAAGGCATCTATCACAATAGCATACATGTCAAGAAAAACATCTATCACAACAACATGAAATCACTAGTGTGCCCTAAATGGCTTGGTAGGAATGCATGACATGTGATCTCTAGAAAGTTCCCATATGATGCATGTGATGGAAAACCCTCATCTAATCGGGTTTCTATGGAAATAGAACCTTAATAATATCAACAATAACAGCACAAAACATGTAAATCACTCAAGGTGAAATCAATCAAATGTAAATTCGAAAAATAAAAAAAACAATAATGAGGTTAATTAGATTTTACCTATATAAGGGTTAGCTACTCCTGGGCATAGCTTATTAGCAAGTACTTATTCCTTCTTATCCCTGGATATATGATTCAAACAGTAATTCAAGAAGAAAATAATACCTATGATACCACTTTGTACCATCCCGGTTCCGGGTTCCGCCCAGAGGTGGCCCATACCAGGTTTCTCACATGGCCTAAAGAGCATTTCCCTAAATGCCAGAGGTGACCGACTAGAAGAGAGGGCCTTGAGTGTGATAGTTTGGAAACTATTCCCTCATTGAAAGAGTAACATAGCGGATGTAAAACAGATAACAATAGAAGAAGTAGTAATAATACCATAAAACAATAATCAGAAGAAGACTAGAAGTAATGATAACAGAGAAAATATAAATATACTATGCATGATACATATGTCTAGGACAATATCCCAACAAGTCACAATGCTGGAATACAATAGTAATGAAAAGTACATGGGAAAAAAATAAATAGCTCTATAGCATCGCAAGCCTCAACTTGGTCCCATGCTCCCAAACTCTGAAGTAGTCATGTACCTAAAGTAGAAGGGAGCTTTACCTTATCTAGACTTGCAACAATATAATCTATTTGGTTCCAAAAGCATGACCCAAACAAGGTGTGAGATGAGTCACAGTAAGCAACCACCCAAATATCTAAGCCTACTAGTCAGTGAATATATACAGCAGTTAATATGAAAAAAGAAGCAGTAAACAAGGAATTACTCAAAAGTAAACAATCCTATAGTTCAATTGTATTCTATTTCATATATTAGTTAAGAAACTAATCACAAATAGGTAACCATCAGGGAATTACTCATAGTCCAACCCCTCTGGTTCAACAAAACAACACAAGAAACCCTCTGGGAAGTACACATAGTCTAACCCCTCTGGTTCAGCTTTATAAATGACTCTTTGAGGAAGCAATCATGGTGAAATCAAGAGATGAGGTTCTAGAAGAAGGAAGAAATCACCGATGTGATTACAATGAAACCGACGGAGTTCGATTCAGATAACAGATGGCGATTCAGGGGCTCGAAGAAGATTTGCGGCCGTACAGACACTCCTGGATGTGATTGGTCGAGAAGAAGATGGTTTTGTCCATTAGACGCAACCCTTGTCTGTTTAATGGACTAAAAAAATTACCCATTGTGTTCTTCATGGCTACATGACGTGTACTAGATTTAACCAACCTACGCTTTAGACGGTCTCTAGGTCACCCCACACGACCAAGTGCTCGACCATTAAATGGCATTCATATAGATGCCTGCGTCAACCGAGTACACAGAGTGTACTCCTAAAATTTCCTGAAACTCCTCTTTTTTTTGAAAACATTAGAAAAGAAAAATCATACCTGAAAAGAAGGGTTCTTACAACTATGACCACCTCTTGAATTTAGCTATTCTAGCTCACAAAACCTCCTTTAAAAGTGAAGACACATCTCATATATTAATTTATATTTCCTGGATCTATTCGTAAATTATCATCCTCATATCTTCTAATGAAATTATCCTCAACTCCTCCATATATCATGAATATTTTATTTGAATTCCATGAAAACTTAAGTATCGTCTTAATTTAAATCCAATGGAGGTCACCTAGGTCGTCTTGATATATTCCTAACACACATAATGTATATGAAAAATCCATCTGAGTATATAAAGTGTCATATAAGACTGGCCAAATCATCGATGCATATGGAATCCTTATCATCCTTTGTCTTTCATCATGTGTCTGATGACATATTTTCCAAGAAAGATTCATGCCATGTGAAATTGGAAACACTCCCCTCTTGGATTATTCTATACCAAACCACTTTATAATTTTTTCAATATATTTACATTAACTTAGAGTATGAAGGCTCTTGGATCAATCATGATGGTTCTTGATCCTAATAATATATGTTAGTTCACCCAAGAACTTCGTGGAGAATAATTTATGCAACCAGGCTTTAACAAACTATATGAATTGTATTTCATTTATAATAAGTAGTATTTCATTGATATATACTATTAATAGAATGTTTTTACTCCCTCTAAACCCTTTATAGGCACAGGGGTTCCATCCATTCTTTATGAAACCAAATTTTGTTGTGGCTTCATCAAACCAAATGGTCCATGACATGTATGCTTTCATATATATGTAAATGGATCCTTTCTATTTACATACATTGTGGGAATCCTTTTGGGGCACAACTCCTTTTGTTTGTGTCATATAGGAATCTTCATTATGGTCCCCATTATGGAATACTATTTTGAAATCCATTTTTCAAATCTCATATAATTGAAAATCTATAATGGAAGGTATAATTTTAATTGATTCAAAATTGAAACTAGTGAAAAAGTTTCATAATTTTTTACACATTGACAGTGTTTAAACCCTTTTGTAACCATTCAAACCTTAAATATACTTACTTGTCCATACATATAAAGTTTCTTTTTGAATACCCTTTTAACAGAAATAGGATTTAAATATACTATCGGATCTACCAAAATCTAAACCTGATTTTAGTACATGGAATCTGATTTAGAATTCCAAACTTCTTTCTATGTGGAAATATATTTTCCACTTATAGATTCTTTATAGGTTAAAAGATCATTTTTATCAACTAATAATGAGTCACCCTTTTTGTTGAAAAGTAAACCATACTATTCTAGTTCTCTAACCTCTCTTGTATAACTATATATTGCCTCTATATCCAAGACATCCTCTTCCATGGGGCTTTGTGGATGTTTTGTAGTTCCAACTCTTTTATACCCTGATCCTAGACTTCAGCAAAGTATATCAATCTCCCATTATCCCTTTTAGAGATGTGATCCCTCTCAAGGAATATGACATTATTTGACACAATTACCTTTCTTAAGGGTCATATAAGTAATATCTCTTTATTTCATTATGGTATCTTATAAAGGTACACTTTGTGCCTCATAGTGAAATTGTTTTACTGGAAGTGGCCTTAAAAACCAGTTTACATCCTAACACATGTAAGTATAGAAACATGAGATTTTTTACTCTCTAGAATTCTTAGAGAATACCATATTCTAATTTATACAGAACCTAGTTTATTGTTTGTTCATTTTTCTATAACACATATTCTAAAATGGATAATGGAAGACTTAAATGGATCATAATTGATCTCACTATTTCAAACCAAGTGTGGTTCCTCCATTCTCTCACACTATTCCATTATGATATATATGGAAGAGTGATTTGAGATAGAATCTCAAAATCTCATAAATAATTAATGAAATATTATTTAAGATATTCTCAACTATGGTTTGAGTATAGTTTCATCATATTTTTACCAATAAGGTTCTAAAATTCATTCTTAAATTTATTAAATCTATCAAAAGAATTTGACTTATTCCTCATTTAGTATACATATCCATATTTACTCAAATAAATATTAATATTTATTAATTATGAGTACCCACCCCTTACATAAATATGAAATGGTCCACACACATTAATATGAACTAATTAAATTATAAACATGGACCTTTCATATTTTCCACTAAATAGGCCTTTTGTAATTCTTTCTTATAAGCATACGGGAAATACACCAAGTGGTTTTAGTTCATATGAGTATAAATATCAATATATGTGAAATTTATTCAAAAAATTATCATTTACATGACGTATATAGTGATTCCAATGTTTGGTGTTTTATGAGTCATGTGAATTAGTTTTTTTATCTATTTACCCAACTTGGTTTATGTAATGCAACACATAATGACCATTAAATAAATGTTTCTTACCCTAAAAATAAAACTCTTTACTAAATTAGAAACATTTATTCCCGAATTTAAAAATAAGTAAATCATTATCATGTATAGAAATAGAAATAATGTTCTAAAATTTTATGGAACAAAATAACAATATCTTAAAACCAAGATCATTCCCCCTGGAAATGTGAGGTGGATGTCCTCTATAGCTAAAAATAGTCTAGATTTATTGGATAATTGTATATCTACCTAACCAAGTTCAATATTCCTAAATCTATATGGTTACTTTATTTGAATACATATGTGAGAACTAAATTCTATAAGTCATACCAAGTTCTTAAAAATAGATAAATTTCACTCGATAACAAACACACTTGAGGCTTCACCCTGGTTATTTTACGGGGTGCATTTTTTCTTCTTGATGACCATCTTGCCTCATGTTAAATAGATAGAATAATTCTACCATTCAATCCCCTTGATATTTCTCTACGTTGATGTGTTTTCTAAATAATATTTATAATTAGATATTTTCTCTTGGCCTTTCCTCTTATTTGGAAAAAAGGATGGAAGGATTTTCATGCTTCATATCCTTGTCAACATGGAAAAGTATAGTGAGAAGATCTGGAAGAGTCTTCTCAATGTTGTTCAAATAGAAATTAACATCAAAATGGGATAATATATTATGGATTTACAAATGAATGAGATCTGTGTGAAAGTCATTTGAAAGATTAGACCCTAGAACCTCTAGGTACACAATGTAGCCAATTAGTTTTACAACATGAGTTCTGGATGGAATAGCTTATCCAATATTTTTCTAATAGAGTTCCTAGGATATCTCAAATCATTCATATCTTGATCTCTCTAGATATAGACCACAAAGATGATGGAGAATTATATAATAATTCAACTATTCATGTAACTTTAGGATTTCACTATAAATGGATAAAATATTTAAATAATGAACATTGACAACATCACTCAAGTGTTTATCATTGGTAGTGAAGTCTTTGTCACTCGCCTCCATATCAGGAGATTTAAACAGTGAGTGTTTTAGCATATAATATTTTTATTCATGGTGAAACACTTACCATAGGGTTCTAAACCATTCCTAGAAGTTACTTCTAGTAATGATATATTCTTTTCCAATATTTATCATAGGGATAATTTGGATGATGAATTTTCGTTTATTCTAAAATTATAAAAGAGAATATTTTATGTATTTCACATGATTTTAATTGATATGAGGCCTAATTAATTTAATTTAATTAATTATCTCACAATTTTATCAAGTCCTAAAATCCCACAACATTAGACCCAAAATGTCTATTTTATAGGAAATTATATTATTAAGGATCCATATATTCGTTCACATAACCTAAGGGTGGGTTCAGTTAATTACTCAAAGGTATTTATGTAGGTAGGAATTTTCCAACTATGAGATTCCAACTCTAGGGTCCTTTGAGTGGACTACCCAATATAGAAATCATGGCTATTATTTCCTCCAAACATTCATCCATGTTATGGATACCTATCTTTTTGAAAATTTGGAATGTTAACCCAAAAAATTCATAATAACTCCATGATAAAATTATGTTTCCCAAAAAGGGTTGGTTGTTTTTAATGGTTGGGGGAAAATCCTCATTTTATTATTAAATCGAGGTCATATTTTAACAGGGTAGAGGGAGAAAAATTGCATACCCTAAAGGTGCAAGGAAAAGTGGCATGAAACTAGGCTAGAAAGCTCATTTTTTGGCCCAAAGGGCCCTTCGGTGAATAGTACTTCTACAGTACCCGTGCTACTACTTTTCCTGCTATAGTACCACGACCGCTACAGTACCTACTACAGTTCCTCCACCACTACCGTGTCACCACTGCTATAGTTCCGACACTTCTACAGGCTTCTCCAGTTCTGCTACAGTACCCCTGAAATTCGTCTCTGCCAGGATTCGGTCCTGGGACTTTTGGATTCTAAGCAATAGAATGTACCACTTGGGTATATGCTCATTGGCACCCAAAAAGGGTTGGTAAACCAATTACTTATGTGGATTTCAGTCCTAATCATATTATGGAAGGCTCAGTCTAACATAATATTATGTTGAGGGTTTTATTTATTATGCATAAAGATTACTAGTTTTATCATACACGTGTATTGTCAATATTAAGTAGATTTACTCAAGTGATTAACAATAGTTCCCTAAAACATTTATGAATTACCCATTTATTTAAATTATATCTTCACATGTTAATCTAATAATTTATTTCATCATATTTTTTCATCTATAAAATAAATAAGTCTTAAGAAAAAAAGAAATAAAATAATAAATGACCCAATCATGATCTTATCTAAGAGTTGATTTATTGAGCATAAAATAAATCAACCTATTAACTGAGGTAAAATTCCCTATGTTAGTGTTGACATGACTTATCATTCCACCTATCCACCTTTTTATCACCTAGGTTGTTATAATATCAGTTTCATGTTAAACAGATTCCATGAACCTTGTTATCCACTTTTTTATTAAATTTGATTATAAATAAAATGCAGGTGAGGTAAAATAAAGGATTTGTTAGGTGGAATTACATAAAAAAAATTGGACATGAATTTATACATAATAAAAGAAGGGGAGTGACACACAAGCTATCATTTTAACTTTATTATATTTAAATTCACACCCATTCAATAAAATTAAATTAAATTAAAAAAAACTCATGCACAGGACTAGTGAAAGCTCATGAGAGGGGTTACAGATGAAACAAATATGAAAAATTACACATAGTCACAATTATTTTAATTAAATATTTATCAATAATATAAATTCGATTGTATTAATAAATTAACTAATTATTGGATTACCTTTATTTTAATGACCATCTAAAGACTCTTAGAGATACCCATCATGAATACAATTCCTAAAAAAGAAAATGAAATGACCGAATATATATATATATAATTAATATAATTCAATTGACCATTTATTAATAATTTTAAAAAATAATTACATAGTCAAACACATTAAATTCCAATAGTGTAATTATTTTTAAATGTTGTAATAAATAATTTTAATGTAATTCAATCATGTCATTTATTAAGAGATTATATGGTATGTACTTATGTGCTACATGATATATTCATCAAATTCTATATTTCTAGGATAAACACCTAGGACTTAAGAGTGTACCTCATTATGTCTATATAAGATTTACTAACTTGCTACACAATATGTATCCCATTTGTCTTGTATTCTTGTAACCCAATGAATCTGTCGGCTAGTTCTTCAGATCTAGAACCAAAAAATGTATACTCTATCTACACCCCAGGTAATATGTTTGTTATGTGTCTGCATAACCCACCAAAGGACTTGGTATGTTCAAAGGACATGACATATATTGTGTCTCCCATCATGTATTACAGATACATAACACGTGTCTCATTAATTGTATAGGATATTAATCACATGAGGATAGAAATAATTTATTTGACCACCCAATTACCATGATTTGTTCCACTATATCCTGTATATTACATGATATTTACACCAATTACACATCATGTAACTTGACAAGACAAGTTCTCGGTTGGCCCATCATACATGTTGTATGTAATAAATACATCATGTGTAGTAAATCATTGGAGTTTCATGAAACTCATAACATGTCCAGATGTAGTGCACTTTGGTATATGGTATGTACTATAACAAAACATAGTGTAATCCAGTCTATAAATGAAAGATCTAACCACTATTTATCATAAAAAATAAAATATAAATAATAATAATTATAGATATAAATGTCACACCTATGATAACACATAATGGTTTTGGACATATGGGAATAACTTTTTAGGGATTTGTTTCTAATTCGATGGATCATTCAGTAATTTTTCAAGATGTAAACATCATAACCAAAGAAAATTTTCCATTGAATATTGACATAGAAAATACCAGAACATTGAGGGGATCTATTTCATACTAAATTTATAAAACATGTAAATTGGAACTAAAAATAATTAACTCATCTTTGTATATTTCATTTAATATGATGTTGAATTTATGAAACCCCTATTTGGATTACTGTCATTGCATAGGGATGACCCAAAGTTGGTTCATCTCTAGTGGTGATGCATAGGTGGTCCTTTAATCTATTAACAACATCGATGGAATGCTTGTATCTACTTTGGTAGATCTATCATTTAATTTTTTTCATCCTCATCACTTATAGTTTCTTCTATCTTGAAGTATTTCTCTTGTTCTCCTCATTATTGAGAGCATGAGAGATATAGGAATCTATAGAAATGGTTTCCAGGTTCAACGATTCTCAATTCTTGATTAACCATACACAATAGACATATCGATTTATTTATGGAGTTACGGTTTTGGTTAAATTATTGATTAATTTCACAACAACTCTTAAATAATAGAGTAGACATTATCTTACCCTATTCCATATATTATTATTATTATTTTTTTTTGTATTTTTCTTACTTACATATCGATAAATACTATTTTATTGGCTTATAAGTTAATATTTATCACGATCCATTATCTTATTCATTTGATCCTCCTCAACAATTATCAAATACCCAAATAATTTATTAATTAAAATTTTTTATTCATAAATAAATATTCTATTCATAGTATGGAGAATAAATATTTCATAAATATTCTTTTCAAAATATAGATAATAAATATTTATTTAATATTAATGATAAATAAAATGTGAATAAAATTATTCTTCAATCTTGAGAATAATATTTACTCCAATAATTAAATTCAAATATAATTTAATCGAAATAAAAAAACACTTAGTGTGTGAACCACTAGTCTTATTTCTCATTGGAACTAGGCAGGCATACCTAATGTCTAGGATTACTCTATAGTAATAGGTCAAGGTACCTAAGAGAAATAAATTTAATGTCACAACATCGATAACCATATATGATAAATCACTATATAGTATAATCCCTTTTCCACCTTATCTCATCAAACAAGTTTCACATATCTCTTATCAACCTGCATGCCTGATAAATATTTCTTTGACTATCTGAAATGAACTCATCATTAAACCATTACATGGAATTTAATATGAATGTTCAATTTCAATCAAAGGTCTGAGATATCAACATCCATAAATATGGAATGGAAAAAATCCTTCCTTGACTTATCATTTAACAACATGTTATTCATGGTGTATCCAACATACCCTACTTCCCGTAAATATATAGCATCATAGTTTTGGTTACTAAATCTACATGAGTGATTAATGATATGTATGAATAATAATCATAAGTCGTAATGAATATTACACACACTCATAGATAGGAATATCTGAGTAAACAAAAACATGGAGAATTCCTACTAGAGAGTCTGTTCGCATAATCTGCCATTTTGGAGATTACCAAGTGGGAACTTCATAAGAAGTATTCTCATCTTCTTATGAGTACTCACTCATGATAGAAAACATTCTATGTTTCCCATCAGGGTATGATATCCATCTATAAAACTATATTTAATAATTTCATCATGGAATTTCAATGATCTCATCATAGAAGGGAACAGTAATGACCTTATCAAAGTGATAGTTACTCTTGAACATTATTAAATTAAATGCATTCTAAACAATGAAAAATATATAATAATATGTTTTATTTATATTCATATCATAAAATATACATCTAACCCAAACTATAAGAAGTTGTTTCTAGAACACCAATTCTAATTATAATGACAAATTTTTATTTAGGGTTTCCGTGTTAAAAATGAATGATATCTAAGGTGGTGGTTATTATTGGATGAAAAACCAAATCTCAAATTTATCAAAGAGGAGAGTTTTAGATAACATATATTCTGGATGAGTTAATCATCCAATCACTAGTTAATTATATTATTGGAACCTAAAAGGTAATGCCTACTGTTCCTCGGAGTTCTATACTAAAAGGAATGTTGATCGAGACAAGTGGTATCAGATCCATAATTTAGATTAGACATGAATTGAATGGAATGCCAAATGGAAATGATTTGGATTTTATCATGGTAAGAAATTGATATTATCAATTCTAAGAAATCCCTGATGTTGTGAAATCCATTAAAATTTGGTGGCTTTTGTGTGTGGTTAAAAATAGCACCACTCAATTTCCATTTTATCAGTTCTTTTTTATCACTAAAAAACGGGTACCTTTATTGGTGATATTTTTAGTGATGATCAAGGTGTTATTTTATTAGTGGTATTGTCAGAATTGGTGAATGGAAATTTTATGAGTTCTAGAAATTTGGTCAATAAAACCCCATTGTAGTGTGTTTAGCTATAACCTACAACACACTACAACAACATATATTGAATTTAGTTTCAAATAAATTTACATTAAAATATACCCAAAAATATATACAATTGCTAAAAACATCACAATACAAACATTAGTATGTGAAATCACATTTGTATATACATATCCTTACAAAACATATTCCAACAAATTGAAAAACACTATATTCCATTATCTTTGGTACCCCCTTACAAAAGAGCCTCATCATGCTACCAGTTGCTGAAAAAACCACCCTGACTTGAAACAAAGACATGTTTACCTATATTAAAAAGTAATTCTTATGTTAGTAATACTATAATGAAATAAATGAAACATAAATATGTGATAATTAATTAATAAAATTAAATTTTAAACTTAAAACATGCACTTTATATCATGTCAAGAACACTGTAATAAAAACTAATGTGAGGTTAATTCGTAATTTTAAAAATTGATTTATGTATCATTTTCCTAAAATAAAAAGACAATATTATTATATTTTCTCATTTTGGAGTATTTAATTCATGTTTTGAACTAAAATTTCAATTTTTAAAAAAACATGCGCCTTAAATCATACCAGTCACACCATGTGTCAGATTGATGTTCAGATAATTCCTACAACTTAAGAATTATATATGGATCATTTCCCTAAAGTATCAAAAAAAATCATAGCATGTTTCCCTATTTTGATTATGTGACACGTTTTTTGAACTAATTTTTTTAAACTAAAAATACACACATTCAGTCATTTCATTGAAACCATGTGTCGTAACGACATGTGACTGATTCCTACACATTAAACATGACATATGAATCACTGCCTTAAATTATCAAGATATTCCAAATTTATTTTCTTAGTTCTCAGTGAGTGATATGTGTCTTGAACTAAGTTGTTACTATTAATCTAAAAACATTAAATTTGAGTCATATAATGTAAACCATTTTTTAGATTGATGTGAGGTTGATTCTTAGATATCAAAAATTATTTGTATATCAATTTATAAATAATTAATACAATTAAAGAATGTTTTATTTGTTTTTTACTATGTGACATGTTTTTTTAACTAAAATGTCATTTTTAAACTGAAAACACACACTTTTAGTCACATTTTCCACATGATTTGTTGGATTGACATGTGATTAATTCCTACAGATCAACAATGATGTATGGATCATTTTTCTAATGTTTCAAGGTAGTTTGAGTTTATTTTATCAGTTTTCAGTGAGTGACACATTCTCTAAAATAAAATGTTACTTTTAAACTAAAAACATGAACACTGAGCCATACTAACTAAATAGCGTGTCAAATTGATTTTGCGATAGTACCTACACATTGAAAATGATTTATGTATAATTTACTTAAAATTTCAAGGCAATCTTAGTTCATTTGCATATTTTTTAGCGAGTGATTCATGTTTTGAACTAAAATGGAACTTTTAAACTGAAAACATGAACTTTTAGTCATACTGAGAACATCATGTCCTAGATAATGGAATTTTTTCCTAAATTATAAAGTTAATATGGGTGTGTGGTATTTATTTTTAGTTATTTAAACATGTTTAACTAAAATTTCATTTCTAAACTGAAAACACAAACTTTGAGCCATACCAATCATTGTGTATCAAATTTACTTGTGATTTATTCTTTCATATCCGAAATGAATTATATTTCATTTTCATAATGAATCAAAAACAATTGAGTTTTTATCTTGTTTTTCAATGATTGCCATTTTTTTTACTAGAGTGTCACTTTAAAACTAAAAACACACACTTCAAGTCATACCAACCACACCATGTATCAAATTGACATACTGCTAATTCTTACATATTAAAAATGACTTTTGGATCATTTTCCTAAAGTATGAAAAAAAATATTAATATGTTTGATCAATTTTTAGTGATAAGTGAATGTTTGTAACTAAAATTTCACTCTAAAATTGAAAATAATTATTTCAACTCATATTGGTCACATCATGTTTTGGATTGTCATGTGAATACATGCCAATAATGACTTATAGATCACTATCTATATGTATCAATAAAATTCAAGAATATTTCTTAGATTCAAGTATGTGACATGTGTTCTGATCTCAAATGTTAATTTTAAATGAATATGCACACTTTCTTTCAAATCGACCACATTGTGGGTCAGTTTGATATCCTGATGATTCCTACACAACATAAATGGTTTGTGGAAATTATTTCAAAAGGATAAAGATAATAAATGTTGTTTTCTTTAATTTTAATATGTGACATGTCTTATGATCTAAAATTTTATTTATAAACTTAAAACATGAACTTTCACTCCTGCTTGACACACCGTGTGGCAGGTTGATATGTGATTGACTCTTACAAGTAAAAACAAATATTGATGTTTTAGCTAATGTATTTATATTATACATGTTTTTTTTATTTTTAGTGATTGATGCACATTTATAGCTAAAATTTCATTTTTAAACTGAGGACACACACTTAGAGTCATTTCTGTCACACCATGAATCAGATTGATGAGCGGATAAATAATACATGTCAAAATGATTTATGAATCATTTTCCAAAATTATCAAGATAATATTAGTATTTTTTCTCAGTTTTCTGTGGGTGATGCACATTTTGAACTAAAATGTAACTTTTAAACTAAAACACACATACTTTGAGTCACACTAGGTGCATTGTGTGACAGATTGACATGTAGTTAATTTATGCACATCCAAAATGGTTTATGTATCATTTTTTTAATGTATCAATTAAATATGAGTGTTTTTTCCTATCTATGAGTATGTGACACATGTGATGACCAAAAATCTCAATTTAAAATAAAAACATGCTCTTTGAGTCATATAAGGAACATTGCGGGTCATAATAACATGTAGGAGATTACTACACATTCGAAACGATATGTGGATTTTTTCCCTAAAAGATCAAGACAATTTAATCATGTTTCCTAGAATTTTAGCATGTGATCCTCACTTTGAACTATAATATCACTTTTAAATTCAATATATTCACTTTGATTCATACCAAGTACACTGTGTGTCAAATTAACTTGGAGTTGATTCTGAAATATCATATATAATATGTTTTTATATTATTAAAAAATGAATTTTTCTCAAAATTGTGTTACTAAATGTTCGTGGACCTAATAGAAAATATGTTCCATTACTACTGAACAAAATCAAATCATATAAAGAACATAAATCTCTATAGAGAGAATGAATAATAACTTAGTCATGCCTTATTACCAAATACTTCATCAATAATTGATTTTTATCTACCAATTTTATTCCTGTGAAGTGCACAATGAGACTCTATAGAGTATTCAGGTAACTTCTTGGAGGCTAATACAATTTCCCCTTTAGAAAACAATTTCATGTCCACTAAACATTTCTGCTTCGGAATTTTGAATTCTTCTCTATTGAAAATATTTTATCCATTAATAAGGTTAATAAACTCTTTATGGAGGCCTTTAATTATATTAATTGTCAGAAAATGATTAGAAAAAAATAAATAGGAATTCACTTTTTCAAGATCTCAGTGAAAATTACCAAAATAATTAGTTGATAAAATAATAAAACTAACTAAAAATATATTATATAATATGATAAAAGAATTAAATAAATAATTAGTAGGAATTGACCTTAAAATTATGTTTAGAAACATTCTGATACAATGTTTTCATCCCGCCATTTTATAAATAAATCTTCTTTTTTTGGAAAAATGCTCTAAGGACAATCTTGGAAGTGCTGAAAAAAATTAAATAAAAAATAGAAAGAAATATTTTAAATAAAAATTTAATTATCATCAGAAATAGAACTTTAGGGATGGTAGTTTTTTAATGTCAAATGATATCTTTCAAAAATTTATAAATGTAATAATAATAATTATTATCATTACATTTCTGCGAGCACTCTAAAAATATTGATAATAATAAGTAATCTATTTGGATATATATTTTCATAGTAAAATAATATTATATATACCCTAACACTTATCCATTTGTAGAAATATAGAGGATTCTTGTACTCACTGTACTTTTTAATACCATGATTTTTATGATATTATAACACCTCCCAATCATAACAAATTTCTCATTAAAACATAATAAATAACATATAACTCATAGTTTATTTATAAAATATTGGTTTCAATGTATTTAAAATTGATTAATGTCATTTTGTGTGGTTTACATTTTGGAAATACATGCTTAAAATCAAATATATTAATATTTGGAATATCCAAATTGATTTTAATGTGAAACTAATACTTCCTGACTAAAATAGAATATAAAATGAAATAAATAAAAACGGTATTTTATATGATTAAAATTTAGAGTTGTACCCCTTAATTGTGGGAATTAAGAATAATTTGTCAACAATACATTTTTTCAAATTTTGTCTCTAAACACTCCACTATTATTGAAATTTAATTATATTCAGATATGTTTTTTCTAAATGTGAGGTGAGGACTAATGAGTCCAATTTTTTTTTGTGGGGGTTTCCCATTACATATTATTGATATATATTCTTATGATAGATTTTAATTTTATTTAAATATAATTAATATTTTTGATCAAATATTGAACAAATGGACTATGAAAAAATACACCTTTTGCACATATACATCTAAAGATCTTAACCATCCATATATAAGAATTTTATTTACAATCTAAAAGTCCATTAATTTATGTAATTTCATCTCTAAACATTTGTTATAAAAAAGAAAATTATTTTTATTTTATCATCATTGAATGTTATATATATATAAACATGTAATTATTGTAAATGTGACACTTGAATTCGTTGTTCAAGTTACTCTTGATAGTTGTTTTTTAATTTTTTAGTTGATAATTGAGATTATTTATATTCAACCTTATTTCCAGTTCCTTTACATTGTGTGTAATAAAATTCATTGGATCATGAATTTTTCATAAATTTTGAAAGGTTTTGTGTAAAAAATTATAAAGGAAATTTGTAATTATCTTCTTGTTTTTTATAGGGTTAAACAACTATGATATTAATGTTCTAATAGTGAGTTGGACAGAGTGAACACCCATACCATCAAGGGGGGAGGTGTCTTAGTGATTAGCTCATGAGCCACCTGAATCCAAAATATCGAATGATCTTTATGATGCTATTTTTTCAACAAAACATCTCCTATGATATTGTACATTTTACCGGTCACAATAAAGATATGGGTGGGTGACGATAGATATAAATCAAAATAATATTCGTTATGGAAAGAAGAAAGGTATCAATAGTTTACTGATTTATATTTATCTGAAATTTTTATAACAGAATCAATTAACTTGGTTGAGGGTGGCCTTTGAGGGGATTGTATTTCCAGAAATCTAGGGGAGTGTATTTTCATATAGTGGTTGTTGATATTTTGTTTCTTCTTACTTAATCCTTGATGTTAAATATTCTATTAAATCCGACCACCAACTAAAATATTTTATTTACAGCTTGTATTTGTACCTCAATGATTTTTCTTCTCTTGCTGATAGCACTTTGTTCATTTTTTTATTATAGTATATTCAAGACAACACTCCAATACCGACACCACTTATATGATCATAATGTATTGGACACTTTAGGGATATAAAAAAAATTCATTCATTGGAAATAAGTGCTGATTATTCTTATGTCTAAACCACATAAAAAATATAAGAAAATAAGTCACAAATTTTATATAATACAAGTTTAAAGAAGAATAAATTTTTATTAAATCATATTTACACATTATTCCTATAATCGTTTTGTGATTCCATCTACTAGTATCCCCTCTTTATTTACATGACCCTCCTTGTATAACATATGACATGGGATGAATGTGGATTTTTATTTTTATTCATAAATTTTCATATAAAAAGGAACATAATTATTTATTCTTTTATTCCATAAGATAATATTACTGTAGATTTAAAATAAATTTTATTTTTTTTCATGTGAATTTTATCCAATCCTTGTTTTTTGGTAGGTGTATGATGGATTTGATACTCACAACTTTTTTTCAACATGAAGTGTTTATTTCATTAATTAATAATTATTAATAAAATTTATTAACACATGTATATTAATGTAAAATATTACCAATCATAGTGTACCTAAAATGGTGCATCCTCACATATTCCAATAAATGTATTCATTTTTTCTTGGTTTATCATGTTTTTATATATCTCTAGTGTGTGTAGATTTACATTACCTTTATCTCCCCCAAGATTATGCTTTTTAAAAATTGTTTGAATTGAAAAATAATCACTTATAGTATCCATTAATACAAATTTCATTCAACAATCATCTAACATAAATGAAATCTTAAAGAGATAATAATGATTAAATCAATATTTTCTTATTTTATTTTATTTGTAAGTTGAGAAAGTATATCCTATTGTAACCCTAATATATTCATGAATTAGTGCATTCAACATAGGGAAAACATTTTACCATGAATATAAATCAATTGGCCCATTCATTTGAGTGGTGACCCTTATGTGACCAATGAAAATGGACATGTTGTGGTCAAAAGGATAGCCAAATGCATTCTATTCAACCTCAAGTTTTATACCTTTACTTATCACCTTATATTTTAATTGAGATCATCATTCTATGATGATGAATTTTTTATCAGGCATAGGTTGTCCACCATATAGCATTTACTCAGTTTCAGCATTTTCAATATATTGTTCCTTGGGATTTATAGCATCATAATATGAAGAAACATATTTTACCTATATTTTTGTAGCATTATAATGTATACAAACCATTACCTATAGAAGTAGTTTAACATTTAATTTAGATAATTTAAATATAGTAGTGAACACATAAAATTATTATGTAAGACACTATATATTAGAAATAATTTAACTTTATTATTGAACTCTCTTTTTTATTTAATTTTTGATAGGGTTTAACCCCTCTATCAAGTATACAAATCCCATCCATATATCCACCTTTGACATAAAATATCGTATCTACATTTTTTACAACCATTAAATGGTTATGAAATCCTAATGAAAGGGTCATCCTTAATTGAATTAACATCAAACCCAGTTGTTTTGGTGGAAGATTGAATAATTGAACACTTTCTATTTATAGGATCCATGATAAAAAATTCTGTTACAATCTATGATTCTATTATGAATGGTCCTTCTTTGTACCATTCCCCAACGAAATACACTTTCATGAACCCAAATTCATCGATTTTAAACACACTCTGGTTATTAACCTATTTTCATTGAAAAACAGTTGAAATGTTATATGATCCAACACTCATAATTTTTTAATGAGAAATAAATATGAAATATTCGTGTAAATTGAATTTCTATACTTGGTAATTGATACATGGATCGCTTCTACCACAAGAGTAACTCCACTAATTTTTAGGATATGACATTCATCATATTCTACTATATAGAATATATAAACATTAATTATATAACAATTACAAGATAATATATGCACAATTAATACCCTATATAAGAATATATGTGGTTCTGAAATTGATTTTGGATTTTTAGATGATTCCCTAATATTATGGTCTCAAAACTATCTATTAAACTGTCAATTTTTTGTAATTGATTTCTTTCAATCAGACCATGATGGATTCAAATGACTTAGAATTACATTGTGTATTTGAACATATGATGTAATATAAAAATAGTTTTGTAACTTAAAAAAATTGAGCCTACACTCACTTGGTAATGGTAACTAATATAGTGTCTGTTTCAAGGATTAAATCAACCATAAGATGCCCACTATGATGAGATTTTTGCAAACTAATACTATCCACATCTGAGAGGACATTATTATATAATTCAACCTTTTCCTAAATAATATATATCTCTAAAATACAATCTTCAATTTGTCTTTTATTTTTTAAATAAACATTAAAAATATTCATATATCATTCAAATGGGTACAACAATCTATAATATATAGGACCAAATATTCATATCTCTCTAACCAAGTGAACTATTAAGTGAACCCTCATATCAAATAATGATGGTGGGAAGAACATATCCAATAAAATTAAAATTAAAATAATTTCATTTTAAATTGTTTTCAAATTTTTTTAGTGTATAACATTACTCCATATAACTGAGAAATAGAAAGAAATTGTGGGTATCATGTGTCAGAAATTTTTATGAAGAATGAAACATAAATACAAAGGCATAAAACATTGAATAAAAATATAATTTGTTTTATTATTTTCCCTTAAAATTAAAATTCTTTATTGTCATGATATTTTTGATATCTAATTAATACACCTATGAAATGTTATATCATTCAAGAAGTTTCAAAAGTGATATCTCTACTTCCCTGTAAGTGTGTAATCTATTATAGGAAGAAAATTATGCCTTTCACTATTTACAAGTGCTAACTCCAAACTTATCCTCATAATAATCATGTACAACATAGCTTTAATTTCATATTTTATTTTTCTTAGTGTATTTAGTTATAGTAAGTGACATTATCACGTATATTTTCTTGACATGAATAACATTAATAAAATTTCTCATGCATAAACAATTCAACCTAGGTAATTCAAAAAAAATCAATCACTTTATTGAATAGGTTTAAATAACTTTTGTTGAAAATGGTTTTCCAAAAATGGTGACCATATAATTTATCCAATTATTGATAACTTTTTGATGGAGATGGTGTTATACCTTATTTTGAATTCATATCGAATAATTCTATATAAGATCAATATTTATATTTTTGGGGTAACAAATTTCTATTTCTGATAAACACAATCTTCGAGAAATGTTTCAGCCTAACTGGTTGTGTAAATTATTTAAAAATGGGACACCCTATCATTTATTTAATTGATTATTCTAAAAACATTCCATATAATAAAATGCTTTTTTTCCTCTCATACAACATGTATCCCAACATGAAATATTTATTTCTAAAATAAGCACAAAATATAACACCCAAAACACACATTAATTTCATATAATTGATCAATGGAACCAAATAAACATCAAAATAATTACACAGTTGTTTTGGACCAGATATAATGAGAGAAAATATACTTTATTAGATCTTTATTCATAAACATAGTGTAAAGTTTTAAATTACCATCATAACTAGCCATGTATTGTGAGTGACTTTGTGTACACTAAATGGATTCAATACAATTGTATATATGTCATGAACCAGCCTAGATATCATTATACCCTTGTACCCATGTTTGAACTAACAAAGCCCAAAGGTTCTTATTGATCCCCACGGATTGGAAACTATCTCCTAGAATCATACAAGATAGAATAGGGAAAACAATTTCCACAAAACAGCTGATGGTAAAAGATACAAGTTGGTATTATCAAAACTCTAAAAAGAGAAAGTACTGAAAACTAAATAATTATAGTAAAAAACAAGTTAATACATCATCTATATACTTAGAAACTAGAAAGATAAACTCAAACATCCCAACGGATGCATCACTCAAAGACCAGAGGATCAAGAAAATCCATGTCATCCAAGAGGCCATTTCCCTTTTCTTGGACCGTGTAGAAGAAAATCTACAGACACCCGAAGGATGAGTTACAATGTGTGGTATAAAGACCAATTGGGTCTCACTCAAGTGTTTCACATATGATTCCATAATAATAAACCATGCCACTCTTTGAATTTTCGTAAAAAATGCATGGAAATACATTTTCATATTGAAAACCAAACATTCTTTCATTTCAAAATGGTGGAAAATATTTAAAACAAGGGTTAAATAAATATTTAATATAAAAAAGTTTATATAAATTAGCTAGAATGAATAAAACAGTTCTATAATTAGTGGAATATATATTAAAATAATTGAAACAAGAACCATGGTCATATTCCCTGTAGAGACCCGAAGCTTATCGTACATGGACATTACATTACATTTGCGGAATACTTAGTACATAACAAAAATACACACTAAAGGATCGTAATAGTTTAGTGTCTTTGGAAACTCGGAACGTAATCTTCTAATCGTGGTGAAAGTTATTCAATATCTCCCATAAAGGTCATTCCTTTTTTCTACCTAAAACCTTTCTTTATATCCTGGGGAAAAGAAAACATAAAAGGGTGAGCTCAAATGCTCAGTAAGGGTAAACAAAAGAAAAAAAAATCAATCACATCATATACATAGCTTTTGGAAATCTTAACCTGCAAAAGAGCTCATAATATCATAACATGGGATATATCATAGAAGTGAAATGTAATCCCAATAATCATAACATAAAACATGAAACTTTGTGGCATACACACATAATCATAGAAAATCATTTCTTGTTAGTCAAGACTCATTGCCAAGACTATCTTAGTGGACAAAGTCCCTTTCTGAATCGAGTAACCCTCGTTTCAGTCCTGTTTCACTGAACAGGTATAACCTACCATTTCAGCCATGTCTATCTCATGAGATATAAAATCTTTACCCAATGCATTGGAGGGAGATATAGGTCCCACCCATCTCATAATGATACCATTCTTATGTGTGCCACAAAATCATAAATCATACATCATTTCATAACCCATGTAATAAAAAATGGGATGACATCATAAAACCATTCATATAAGATAAAGGAATTCATAAACATAATTCCATCACAACATAGTCAAATCAATGTAAAAATATGGATAGAAACAGAACCCTTTATTATCTTAGATGGAAAATAATTTTGATAAAACACTTGAAATGAATTCTTGAGGAAAATATCCATTCTTCTTCAAAATCAATTTCTTTTCACAAAACATCATGCAATTTTAAAAGAAAGAGATTTTATTAAAAATAGTCATGAAATCTTTTGGAGGAAGCTTCATGAAAATAAGGCTTTATAAAACCATAAAAATCCGTTCGTTCCGTTTAAGTTAAAAAAACATTCTTCGTACTTTTGTCGGAAAAGTCAAAAAGTACCTCATACGAAAAACGAAAAAAGATTCCTTTCATATCCTTTACTAAAAACTCATAGAAGGGTAAAATTGGATTTAAACAATTGTAGGTGGATGGAAATAATATTACATATTGAGGGAACATGGATGTGGATGATAAAATACACCCCAGTAAATACTTACGAATAAACAATCTCGGATAAAAATGAGATTGTGATATTTCCCTTACCTTAGGTCCAATTTGCTTCGTATGTGTCCGAACCTCCTGTATAATGATTTAAATAATGTCATTGACTTATTACAGAATCATATTCATTGTTATGATATCATATATGGTTCGCTTATGACATTATATTACCCGTTCTTTTGTAAATTCCATGTTAAAGAAGCGTTTTGGGTAAAATCGTTTCATTTATCGTAGGTGTTTTGACTTGTTGTTCTTGACATAATTTTTACTTATATCATGATTTACTTACTTCCAGAATATAAAATATGATTTATATATCATATATATTCAGTATATATATATAATAGATAGATAAATAAAATGAAAAAAACACCGTTCATGGAGACGGTAGTCCGTACGTACGCATGAACGCTGTTTTTCTTTCCTTATTGTCTTGAAATGGAAGTAAGTAGATGACATACATATGTATATATATACATAAATTCAGTAGCTTTATAATGTCATATATTTCATTATTATTTCTTATATATACATTATAATCATTCTTAAATGGTTAACATGGAGAATGAATCTCATCGCGTCGTGGAGACGGTAGTCCGTACGTACGCACGAGCGATGATATCATTTCTATAAATATTGAATTGAATTGGAGTGGATTATACAATATATCAGAATCAATATGATTTTTTAATAACTATGTATAGTTATTCTTTACACCATTATACCCATCCATGTAAGGTGGTGGTGGAAAATAGATTACACCACGGCGTGGAGACGGTATTCCGTACGTACGCACGCGCGGTGATTTCTTTTTCCGTATGATGGATAGATGGTGAAATAGGGTTGTTTCATACTTATAATAACATATCGGTATATGAGTGATACTGATGTTATTACTTCATAATGAAACAACCTAAGAAGAAGAAGTGGAAGAAGAAATAAAGATGAAAGAATTGGTAACGGTAATTACCTCTTCTTTGAAGTGCCTCTTTGAGACCTCCTCTTAGGGCACTAGAATTGGTCTTTGAGGAAGAGCAGAACCTCTAGGATGTTGCTAGGGAAGTGGAGAATAGATTTTGGCAGGGGTTGGCCGAGCTTGAGTGCTCAAATTGGTGTGAGGAGGAGGGGGAGGAGGTGTTCTTTTATAGGGGAGGAGAGGGGCACCTTAGGAATATCTCAAAATATTATTTTATATTAAAGTCAAAATCGGTTTATAATGGTTCCAAAGGGTCTTATTTCGAAGCTAAAGTGGGGATGGGTCGAAATCCTATCAACCAATAGGATTTAGACAAGTTTAGGGTATTATTTTAACCTTATCAATTAGATTTAACTCTAAGTTAATTAATTTAACTTTTACCGTGTCTTTTTGTTTTCATTCACTATATTGTTAATACACTTACTATAACATGCCAAACGAACCCCAAATTGTTTATTATTAATATATATAACAATTAATAATATAATATTTGATTTAAAAACTATTTTGTGTCAATTTTGACACTATTTGATATATGATTTTTTTGAAAGTCATAACAGAATTAAATGTTCGAACCAAGTTGATTAAATCAACATTAATATATCATAGTAAACTAGAAAATTAGTGGAATTCATAAAAAATCCCAAATTACATTTATTTTGGTGTTTATAACATCAATTATGTCAATATTTCATTAATAAGATAATTACTGCATCATCATTGTGTCATAAATAAATTAAATTATTTTATTTCTAAAAATTACAAATAAAATACCATCATGTAGTAAATATTTTTAGCTTTCTAATGAATATTTAAAATCGAATATATCTTATGTATAACCCCATATTAAAAATGATTTACTTATTAAACTTTGATTTTAACTATTTTAACCTTTCTTTAAATAAATTAATAATAAATGTCCTAATCTAATCCAAGTGGGCCTAAATGGTCATATTTTATTCCTAAGTTTGTTTTTTGGTCGAATTACACTTGTCCAATAGAATTTGGACATGTGTTAGGGTAATAGTAATATCATATTTACCCTTAGTTTCCCTATTTACTATTAACCGCGGTAAAAAAAAGTAAAAAGTTACTATTCACCAAAAAATTATTTTCATCTCATTGAACCACATTTTAGTCCTTGATATTAACCGTGTCTCTCAGATTTTCGAAATTCCATTCACAGAAGCGGCAAAATTAAGTTTTATGAAAAATTCAGTTTTTTTAACTACCACTTAGTAGTTTCACTATTCATCAAAAATTGATGTTTTTCAGAACAATGCCAAAATTTCATCCTAAGCTATATTTCATATTCCGAATTCAAAAATGAAATCTATTTTACCAAATTCATAACATAGAAGTTGCATTAATTAATTTTATCATTAAATCCTGCTGTTAAAATAAATAGCGTGTTTTTAGGAAACAATATATATCAAAAGATTGACACTTGATTATGTCTGGTTTAAATGTGAAATTACAACCAATGACCAACATTGTATTAAATTGTAAAAATATATTCTAAATGTACTTTAAAACCACTCAAATTAATAATTTATCACTATTAATTATTTCGATTGAAAAAGATGTTTTTAACTAAAATTTAGTAATTTTCACTATTCATCAGAATATGAAAGTTATCCGAAATGTACCAAAATTTCACCTTAGGCTAAATTCGATACTACGAATCCAAAAATGAAGTTCATTTTGAAAAATAAGATTTACATAATTTCAAAAAGTTGTTATTACTATTCATAACGGCTAGTTTTAATATTATTTTAATAGCATATCGTTGTTTAGTGAAACTCGGTATTGCGTATTACACACGCTATCGAGGAAGGTCGTGATTGCGTTTAATGCAAGGAAAGTCAAGAAGGTGTGTTGTGCAAGCTTCTTTTGGTGTAGCGTACAACACAAGACATTAATAAAATTAAAAAGAATATTTTTCATAAAATCTCGGGTTGTTACATTCTACCCCCCTTAAAATGAATTTCGCCCTCGAAATTCGTCGGGATTATAAATGGTTTACTATTCGAAAGTTTCTTTAATAGAAACCCACATCATAAAAAGGAATACCAAAACTTGGCTTTAAAAAACTAAAGTCTGAAATGTAACGATTACCCAAAGAAACTAATCGCTGGGTTTCCACATAGGTAAAAATATGGATATGGAAGAGAAATCTAACAATCATGTTCTGATGGAGAGTGGTAGAGAACATGGCTATGGAAAAGCCAGTAATCACAAATCCATAGATTTGTGATGATATAAGGTACCATCTGATTCATCAGGTATAAGATCACTAGGACAACATTTTTGGTTTTCAAGATCATTTCTCTAAAGTTGAAAATTTGAATTAGAATAAATACTTACTTTATTTTGGTACAATCTCACTGTTGTTTGTGCCTTGAACAATTTCCACTTCATCTCTTAAATAAATGAAGTTGAATTTGTTATTCATGAAGTGTTAGCAGATTATGTGATAGAACGACGGGTCATTCCATCTATCTCAAACAAAAGGCTAGCAAAAATTATATACATAAGTCGGTCTATAGTGAGATTAATCACATATGGTTCCTAAAATGGACTTATACTTCATATATCATACTGCTTAATATAATAAAACTAGTTTCTACTAAACAGGGACTTCCTGTAGGTCAGTGGTAGGCGATAAAGGCCAGTCGCACTTCGGTTGTGGGTTCGATTCCTACAGCCTTGTCCAAAGCGATGGGCTGTCGCCCGTCCTGCAGGTTGTCCTTTTTCTAAAACTACATTACTATAACATCCCATCAATAATATCGAAAACAAACTTCTATCCTTAAACAATAATCACTTATGTCCAACATAATCCATTTCAATCTTTAGGCTTATCCATAATACTGCAGTCCACTCTCATAACATAGTGAAAACAATTACCAGAGATTTAATACCATCGTTGATCCCCATATATCATAAGATATGTCTTGTTCGTTACATTCCAAACATTCAAAGGCCTTAATCATGTATTCTCTTGAATACCTTAGTGAAAACATGAATGCAGTTAAAAGTTAACTCTTTCCACATACCAAAATCCAAAAATTCTATATACTCAAACCATGATATAACCTTCTCCTTATATTAGTCATGAGCTCATGAATAAAATCAAACACCTCATTATCTTATTATTCCTTCATTATGCTCATATCATCTGTTTACCAAAAATGTCTCAATCACTTTTCATGGTTACCGGTACCATAAAATTATTTAAAACCACAATAGATCAAAACATAAATATTTCAGTACATCATAAAAGTACCTCAACAACATTATTCTTGATTACCAATACATAAACACTTCAGTCCATCCACTTCAATGACTGTCCTGGAATTAGTCCTTCTTTGATTTAGAAGTATCTTTTTAGGTCAGGGCATTGAGTTGGGTAATGCCCATGTTCTCCACAAATAAGACATTGAACTCCATAACAATCTGTCACTCTATGACCCTTTTCTCCACACAGATAACATCGGTCCCTCCATTTGAGGTATTCCTCAAGGTTCTTCTTCCCTTCTTTAGAAATCTCAATCTTCCTTTCTTTATACTCCTCAACATGCGAACATGCATAATAGTCTATCTTCCTCTTCTTTGATGAATTAGGCATACCACTAAATTTCACCTTGTTAATCATATATCACGATGACTGATTCGGCATAATCACAACATCTTTCTCTCTAGGCATTACACAATTTTGTTTCTCATAGTCACCAATTAGTCCATTGGATTTACTGTTAACCGAATTCCTTTTGGTTCCCTCCATTAACTAAAACACAAAAATAATTTTGTGAGAGGCAAAAATCATGCTAGAGAAAACAACATAGTAAAGGGGAAGTATCCTCAATATCTAACTTCTTAGGTTAAATTCTATGATCGTTACCATAGTTCTAGGACTGTGTCTTATACATATACTTATCCTTAGGGACATCCCTAGACATACCTTATAAATATCTCTAGGGATATCACTAAATATCTCGCATCCTAGTTTCCAAAGGTTGACTAAACCTTTCCTCTGATACCAACTGTAGAGACCCGAAGCTTATCGTACATGGACATTACATTACATTTTCGGAATACTTAGTACATAACAAAAACACACACTAAATGATCGTAATAGTTTAGTGTCTTTGGAAACTCGGAACGTAATCTTCTAATCGTGGTGAAAGTTCTTCAATATCTCCCATAAAGGTCATTCCTTTTTTCTACCTAAAACCTTTCTTTATATCCTGGGGAAAAGAAAACATAAAAGGGTGAGCTCAAATGCTCAGTAAGGGTAAACAAAAGAAAAAAAAATCAATCACATCATATACATAGCTTTTGGAAATCTTAACCTGCAAAAGAGCTCATAATATCATAACATGGGATATATCATAGAAGTGAAATGTAATCCCAATAATCATAACATAAAACATGAAACTTTGTGGCATACACACATAATCATAGAAAATCATTTCTGGTTAGTCAAGACTCATTGCCAAGACTATCTTAGTGGACAAAGTCCCTTTCTGAATCGAGTAACCCTCGTTTCAGTCCTGTTTCACTGAACCGGTATAACCTACCATTTCAGCCATGTCTATCTCATGAGATATAAAATCTTTACCAAATGCATTGGAGGGAGATATAGGTCCCACCCATCTCATAATGATACCATTCTTATGTGTGCCACAAAATCATAAATCATACATCATTTCATAACCCATGTAATAAAAAATGGGATGACATCATAAAACCATTCATATAAGATAAAGGAATTCATAAACATAATTCCATCACAACATAGTCAAATCAATGTAAAAATATGGATAGAAACAGAACCCTTTATTATCTTAGATGGAAAATAATTTTGATAAAACACTTGAAATGAATTCTTGAGGAAAATATCCATTCTTCTTCAAAATCAATTTCTTTTCACAAAACATCATGCAATTTTAAAAGAAAGATATTTTATTAAAAATAGTCATGAAATCTTTTGGAGGAAGCTTCATGAAAATAAGGCTTTATAAAACCATAAAAATCCGTTCGTTCCGTTTAAGTTAAAAAAAACATTCTTCGTACTTTTGTCGGAAAAGTCAAAAAGTACCTCGTACGAAAACTGAAAAAAGATTCCTTTCATATCCTTTACTAAAAACTCATAGAAGGGTAAAATTGGATTTAAACAATTGTAGGTGGATGGAAATAATATTACATATTGAGGGAACATGGATGTGGATGATAAAATACACCTCAGTAAATACTTACGAATAAACAATCTCGGATAAAAATGAGATTGTGATATTTCCCTTACCTTAGGTCCAATTTGCTTCGTATGTGTCCGAACCTCCTGTATAATGATTTAAATAATGTCATTGACTTATTACAGAATCATATTCATTGTTATGATATCATATATGGTCCGCTTATGACATTATATTACCCGTTCTTTTGTAAATTCCATGTTAAAGAAGCGTTTTGGGTAAAATCGTTTCATTTATCGTAGGTGTTTTGACTTGTTGTTCTTGACATAATTATTACTTATATCATGATTTACTTACTTCCAGAATATAAAATATGATTTATATATCATATATATTCAGTATATATATATATAATAGATAGATAAATAAAATGAAAAAAACACCGTTCATGGAGACGGTAGTCCGTACGTACGCATGAACGCTGTTTTTCTTTCCTTATTGTCTTGAAATGGAAGTAAGTAGATGACATACATATGTATATATATACATAAATTCAGTAGCTTTATAATGTCATATATTTCATTAGTATTTCTTATATATACATTATAATCATTCTTAAATGGTTAACATGGAGAATGAATCTCATCGCGTCGTGGAGACGGTAGTCCGTACGTACGCACGAGCGATGATATCATTTCTATAAATATTGAATTGAATTGGAGTGGATTATACAATATAACAGAATCAATATGATGTTGTAATAACTATGTATAGTTATTCTTTACACCATTATACCCATCCATGTAAGGTGGTGGTGGAAAATAGATTACACCACGGCGTGGAGACGGTATTCCGTACGTACGCACGCGCGGTGATTTCTTTTTCCGTAGGATGGATAGATGGTGAAATAGGGTTGTTTCATACTTATAATAACATATCAGTATATGAGTGATACTGATGTTATTACTTCATAATGAAACAACCTAAGAAGAAGAAGTGGAAGAAGAAATAAAGATGAAAGAATTGGTAACGGTAATTACCTCTTCTTTGAAGTGCCTCTTTGAGACCTCCTCTTAGGGCACTAGAATTGGTCTTTGAGGAAGAGAAGAACCTCTAGGATGTTTCTAGGGAAGTGGAGAATAGATTTTGGCAGGGGTTGGCCGAGCTTGAGTGCTCAAATTGGTGTGAGGAGGAGGGGGAGGAGGTGTCCTTTTATAGGGGAGGAGAGGGGCACCTTAGGAATATCTCAAAATATTATTTTATATTAAAGTCAAAATCGGTTTATAATGGTTCCAAAGGGTCTTATTTCGAAGCTAAAGTGGGGATGGGTCGAAATCCTATCAACCAATAGGATTTAGACAAGTTTAGGGTATTATTTTAACCTTATCAATTAGATTTAACTCTAAGTTAATTAATTTAACTTTTACCGTGTCTTTTTGTTTTCTTTCACTATATTGTTAATACACTTACTATAACATGCCAAACGAATCCCAAATTGTTTATTATTAATATATATAACAATTAATAATATAATATTTGATTTAAAAACTATTTTGTGTCAATTTTGACACTATTTGATATATGATTTTTTTGAAAGTCATAACAGAATTAAATGTTCGAACCAAGTTGATTAAATCAACATTAATATATCATAGTAACCTAGAAAATTAGTGGAATTCATAAAAAATCTCAAATTACATTTATTTTGGTGTTTATAACATCAATTATGTCAATATTTCATTAATAAGATAATTACTGCATCATCGTTGTGTCATAAATAAATTAAATTATTTTATTTCTAAAAATTACAAATAAAATACCATCATGTAGTAAATCGTTTTAGATTTCTAATGAATATTTACAATCGAATATATCTTATGTATAACCCCATATTAAAAATGATTTACTTATTAAACTTTGATTTTAACTATTTTAACCTTTCTTTAAATAAATTAATAATAAATGTCCTAATCTAATCCAAGTGGGCCTAAATGGTCATATTTTATTCCTAAGTTTGTTTTTGGTCGAATTACACTTGTCCAATAGAATTTGGACATGTGTTAGGGTAATAGTAATATCATATTTACCCTTAGTTACCCTATTTACTATTAACCGCGGTAAAAAAAGTAAAAAGTTACTATTCACCAAAAAATTATTTTCATCTCATTGAACCACATTTTAGTCCTTGATATTAACCGTGTCTTTCGGATTTTCGAAATTCCATTCACAGAAGCGGCAAAATTAAGTTTTATGAAAAATTCAGTTTTTTTTAACTACCACTTAGTAGTTTCACTATTCATCAAAAATTGATGTTTTTCAGAACAATGCCAAAATTTCATCCTAAGCTATATTTCATATTCCGAATTCAAAAATGAAATCTATTTTACCAAATTCATAACATAGAAGTTGCATTAATTAATTTTATCATTAAATCCTGCTGTTAAAATAAATAGCGTGTTTTTAGGAAACAATATATATCAAAAGATTGACACTTGATTATGTCTGGTTTAAATGTGAAATTACAACCAATGACCAACATTGTATTAAATTGTAAAAATATATTCTAAATGTACTTTAAAACCACTCAAATTAATAATTTATCACTATTAATTATTTCGATTGAAAAAGTTGTTTTTAACTAAAATTTAGTAATTTTCACTATTCATCAGAATATGAAAGTTATCCGAAATGTACCAAAATTTCACCTTAGGCTAAATTCGATACTCCGAATCCAAAAATGAAGTGCATTTTGAAAAATAAGATTTACATAATTTCAAAAAGTTGTTATTACTATTCATAACGGCTAGTTTTAATATTATTTTAATAGCATATCGTTGTTTAGTGAAACTCGGTATTGCGTATTACACACGCTATCGAGGAAGGTCGTGATTGCGTGTAATGCAAGGAAAGTCAAGAATGTGTGTTGTGCAAGCTTCTTTTGGTGTAGCGTACAACACAAGACATTAATAAAATTAAAAAGAATATTTTTCATAAAATCTCGGGTTGTTACATTCCCTATGGTAATATAGATTCTATTTATAGGATCCTCACATTTTACATATTAGGGATGATGTCAAGAATGTGTACCCACATCCTTTAGGCTCAAGATGAATATAACTAATCAACATCCCATTAAGGATATGATCTACATAACTATTATTTTTTAGAGTTGTTAATATTAATCAATTTCTTGGGAATAATAATCCTCACGTTCTTGTCCTAAATAATCCATTAACTTTCAAGGATATCATTATAACAACCGTGGCCATTATTACACACTATGTCTTGATTTATTACAAAAAAAATAACTTTTATACCACCCAAATGATTGAGAAGTCTAGTGTATTTGGTAATTATGTATATTAAATAACAACTTATAACTTGGGAAGAAAAACATTATTGAATACTACTTTAGCATCGTCATAATATTCCAAAAAAACATAAAACTACATGGGATAACCTGGAAAAAAACATAAAAAATGGTTGATCTATAAATCCCAATAAGGTAATAAATAAGGAATTATATGAAGAAGAAGAAACATTTTTGAAATAGGTATATAAATGGGGAGTTAAACTATTTGGAATCATGAACATGAAAAGTGATACATGATATGGCATGATAATCATAAAGGTAACATGGTAATTGTGGAAACAACTAAAAACACTTCAAAATAGGCTGAAGTCAACAAAAAATCCTCCAAGTCTACATGGTGGAAAATTTAACATAAAGGAATCAGGTACACCCCTATCCCAATATGATTTATCTTGATACTAAACATTACACAATGCAATGGAGAGATATCTGGGTGTACTCAACATATTTATTTCATTCTCATGCTTAAGTGTCCCACATTGATCATAAAAAATGGATTCATTCTTGCACATAATTTATTACACGATTAAGGAGTGTGGACTACATGTATGTAATTACCCAACAGAAATTTATATGTGATTAAATACGAAAACCATTGATAGTAAATTGGTATGGTATTCACTACACAATTTTTTTTTTGTAGAAGACCATTGTGGAATTTTGGCAGCATAACTATGTCAGATGAAGATACTTAAAAATGGTTTGATGGGTGAGAAATGGGTATATCATTAAATAAGTATAAAATAAGAAGTAATAAGGACATGTTAAATCATATCCTAACATTAAAAATTTGAATACATAAGGCATTAGGTAATGAAGAAAATTGAATAGAGAAAAAAATATTAACTATATTTCGACATGATAATGGGAGTACATAAAGAATCATGGGAGGATTAAAGAGAGAGAAAGGGTATCTCATAATTTTTAAATAAAATTTTTAGTATGTAGGATATGTATTAACATATCCCAACTTAAGAAAATGTAAATCAAAAGACATCACATAAAATGAGTGCTTGATAAAAGAGGAGATCAGAGGATCCCTAACTTGAATGCGTGACTCCAAAGGCTTGAGAATGACTTTTTGAGATATTGGGGCACCTTGGGAGGACAATAGAGAGTGGAGGTAAAATTATGTAGGTGATAAAGGGAGTTTCATTAAATATAAATGGGACATTGGGAGTGTTTATATAGGAAAGGAGATGGATTTCTTTATTATTTAGGTTCTGGACCATACATAACAAAATATCAAAAAACACAAACCATTCAATGGTTTCTTCTAAAACGGATTGGTTTAAATTATTTTATAAGGAAAAGGTCCAAACGTACCATTGGGGATGTGGGGGTGAGTCACACTCTTAATGAAATTATTTTAAAACACAACAGTATATCATAAGTTTTTGGAGGATTCATAAATGATTTATAAAATAAATAAAATTTAATTAAAATCACATTGTTTCAAATTCGAAACATATATTTGTTCATGGATCCCATTTATATTACTTATTACATAGCATTTGGGTCATTATGAGGTCATCAAATAGAAAATATATTTATATAGTATTTAATTTTTTACCCGAAAATTCAATTGTCTCGGAAAATTATGAAAAAATTACCAATTGATAATTTAGACAATATAATTCAAAAAATAATATTAATTTTAACTAAATAATTTTCTAAATATGTTTATTTTTACTTTTAATATATTAACCAATATTTATTGAAAATGATTCGTTTTCGACAAATGCAGTTTTCAAACCCTAATAAAAATTAAATTTGAATTCATAAAAATTAAATTATCATTTATATTTGATAAAAATTATTTAATTATAATATTCCATTAAAATATTAATTATTTCAAAAATCAATAAATTCATAAATTTATTAAATGAATTTGAATATCAAAAATACAATTTGTGCTTTATTATATCAAAATAAAAATCATTTTCAAAGTAACAAATAATAGAATTAAAATAAACTATTAATTATATACAAAATAAATTACAAACTCATATTGTTAGGGTCTTGATACAAATACCTTTAATACTCTAGAAAAACTCCCTAAGATTAATGTGCATTGTGGTGTGACTTTCATGGGGTGGTTTGGTGATCAAGGTTAGGTCTGTGAACTTATTGAGATTTAACTTCTCTAGTAAATAGTTTTGATCATGATTAAGTTTTTTGATCTCATCTTGGTATTGGTCTAAGAAAAATCCCAGAAATGTAATCTCCCAAGAAAGATTTAATAAATGTGCTTCATAGGGTATGATCCTTCTGGTTGATGTTATCACTTCCTCTTTCTATTTCAGTTGGGTTAGTTAAAACCCTATATTTATACTAGTCATGCGATCACTATCCAATGTCTATATTATAAATGGTAAATATATTTAAAATTCTCTTAAACACTGTTGGGTATAATAAAAAAAAATAAGTTCATGTGTTTTCTGTAACCATATTATATAATAATACATTTAACTAAAAAAACATGGGAATTGTATTTATAATAGTTTGGTTTGTTACAATATTCCCCCCTTAAGAAATTTTTCCATAGAAATTTTTATTTCCCACACTAAAAAATATGAGGGTTACTCAGTTTCATCACTTCCTCTGGTCCCCATGTTACTTCTTCAAACATGTGGTTTCTCCACAAAACATTAACTAGAGGAATTATATAATTTCATAGGACCTTTTCTCTATGATATAAGATCTTCACCAACTGCTCCTCATAAGAAATTTAATTCTAAAATGATACCACATCTATATTGAGTACATGTAAGGGTCTATTATGTACTTTCTCAAGAGGGATATATCAGCATAGATCTTGTTTCGACTCTGAGAAGCATTGATGTGCTGCTAAATAGTCTTAACCCTATCCTTCATTTCCTAAACCATTTGAGGTACTATATTTTTTGTTCCCCAAATTCATCCCAACATATCGATGTTCTGTACCTCTTCCCATAAATGGATTCATAGGGAACTATTTGGATGCTCAAGTGGAAACTGTTGTGGTAAGGGAACTCGAAGAGGGAAAGATTTTGGTATCATCCTCTTTTAAAGTCAATTGAGAATACGCTCAAAATTTCATTAAGTGTTTGGATAGTCCACTCATATTTGACATTATATTGATGGTTATAATCCACACTGATGTTCTGCTCAATGTTTAGAGCATACTGGAGAGTTTTCCAATATTTTGTGGTGAATCTTGGATCTCGATAAAAAACAATCGATAGTGGAACTCCTTGTAGCCTCACCACTTATGTAATGTACATTTTTGAAACATGATCTAGTGACAAATCCTCTTGAATCACAATAAACTGTGCAGTCTTTGTTTGTTTATCTAAAACAACCCAGATAACATTATTTACATTGGATGTATTCATATGTTTGGTGAAAAAGGCCATGCTGATGTTTTAACACATCTATTTTGGCATGGTAATGCTAGCGAAATATCCTTATAATTCTATATTTCATCCTTCGATTGCTGACATACCAGGTACATTGATGTATAATATGTGATATCCTTCTTCATTTTATCCCACTAATAGTGTTCTCAGATATCTGTATATATATTTGTGTTTCCTAGGTGAATAGAGAAATTCAGACTATGTGACTCATCCAATAGTTCCTTCTTTACCTTTGGATTTGATGGAACAAATAGTCTTAACCCAAATCTCACTATTCCTTCTTCATTAACATTTAACCCCATGGATTTCCATTTTATTATAGTTTTCAGTTTCTTCTGAATTCCCACATAATCATTTTTGGCATCGTTTAACCTTTCATGAAAAGGTGGTTGAAAAATCATTTGTTAATGGATTGACAATGATCCTTCCTTTATGATTCCCCTATCCATCCTGTTCAAATCTAAGAAGACAGGATCCTTATAAATTCTCATCATTGATAAATATGAAGTATATTTTCTATGTTGAGCATCTTCCACCTTATTTTCATTACTAGGATGGTAGTGGATTGAGAACTCATAACCCTTAATCAGCTCTAACCATCTTCATTAGTCCATATTCATCTATATCTAAGTGAATATTTATTTGAGAATTTTATGATCCATATATATTTCACATTTCACCCAAAAGAGATAATTCTTCCATATATTCAATGAAAATGTCATAATTCCCAAATCCATATCCTGTGTAGGATAGTTTTGATCAAGAATCTTCAACTTACTGGAATCATAGGTAGTTAATTTTCCATTTTGTGTTAATGCATACCCTAAATCCTTCTTCGAGGCATCACTGAATATTACGAAATGTTCTTCACTTATGGGTAGTGTGAGCATAGGGGTAGTGATAAGAATCTTGTTCTAATCCATGTGCATTTCATCACATTAATCATTCTAAGAATACTTAACTATCTTCCTAGTTATATTGGTAAGAGGGTTCAATAATCATGATAAATTTCTCAAAAATCTGCAATAATATCCAGCTAACGCAATAAACTATAGATATATGTCATGGATGTTGTCCTAGACCATCCTTCAATTTATTTTTTTCTTGAAGGATTCACAGATATCCCATTTCTTATGAAGATATTCCCTAAGAATTATTCTTCCTTAAACCAAAAAACACACTTGTTATACTTTGTAAAAATATTCTCCTTTCCCAATGTCTTTAGTATTGTAATCAGATTCTCCTAATTTTCCTCCCTAGTTTTAGATTATACCAGAATATTATCTATGAATACTACCATGAAATTTTTAGGGTAATATCTAAAGATTCTATACATAAATATCATGAAGACTTTTAGAGCATTAGTGAGTCTAAATAGAATTACAATGAACTTGTAGTTCCCATACCTTATAAGAAAAGTGGTCTTGGGGATATAATCCCTCTTCACCCTAACTTGGTAATATCTCGACTGCATATCTGCCTTGGAGAAGTGGTTTCCTCTATGTAGCGTATCAAAAAAGTCATCAATGTCTGGAAAAGTATACTTTTTCTTTATGGTGATCTTTCCGAGATCACGATAATAAATGGAATGTGCATTGACCCATCCTTCTTCTTGACTAAGAGGACCGGTGCACCCCATGGTGAAGCACTTGGGCGTATAAAACCATTATCCATATTTTATTATATTTGTTTTTGTGGCTCCTCAAGTTCCATAATTGCCAACCTATATGGAGTCTTGGATATTAGGAATTTCCCAAGTATAATATTGATTGGATATTCAACATCCATTCTTGGAGGAAGACTAAGAAATTCATTGGGAAACACGTCAATATATTCCCTCACAATAGGGATGTCTTAGAGGATGACTATTTCCTTAGACTAAATAATTTTATCCAGATATGATTTCTCGTACAAAAATAATATCAATGATGTAGATGATGGTGTTAAAGAAAATTCATCCTCCTCCTTGAACTAATACAGAATCGAGGGTCAATTCTCTATATAGAGAGTGATTTCCTTCTCGTAGTAATTTATGTTGGATCTATAAAGGGAAAGTCAATCCTTTCCCATAATTTCCTCAAATTCTAGAAAATGAAGTATGAAAAAGTTTCCTAGTATGTTCATCCCACAAATTATAACAGGGGAGGAGTAATATACATGGGATGCAATAATTTCCCCATTTTCCATTTTCACCAACATCTCTACTTCCATGGATTGTAGTGGTGTTGGGATAGTTCTACTAAAATTCCCTGATATAAAGGAATTCATTAAACCATAATCAAAAAGTAAATTTGATATTATTGAATAAATATCTATCACACCTATCACCAATCTTTTTCAAGATTCACTTTCGTGGTAGTGAGGGAAAAGGCTCGCCCTTACTATCTTAGAGGTTGTTGGTGGTATCCAAAAACCCTTAGCTTTGGGAATTGGTTTGAAAATTACCCTGGTTCCTTATCGTTTAAGGAATGTAAAATATGATTTGTTTTGACCAGGGAATTCTTTTCCCCCATTTAATTCATGGGTTTCTCCTGTCTATAATATATAGATATGTGTCCTTCCTTTCTACACCGAAAGAATTTCCTTGTTCCCTTTAGGAAATTTCAAGGGTGCTTCTTCCCATGCCCTTGACAAGTGGGATGTTGAAATTTCTAGGAACTGGTTGATCTCTCTATCAGAACAAAAGAATTAAACTCCACTTTCTACTTTTTATCCTCATGGTACCCTTGAGATTAATTGATAACCATTTTCACTTTGAGGGCACATCTGACAATTTCTTCATAGCTATCAAAATTGCGGATCACCAAGGAATTTAGTAGACTAGGTTTTAGCCCACCAAAGAAGAGGTAAACCTTTCATTCAAAGGTAATAACAAATACAAAAGTGTATAATGCAAGTCTTTTGATGTTTTATTAATACTCACCAATAGATTCATTGCTTTTTTTCTGGATGAAAAGGAATTCCCTTTCCATTTTAATTCGTAGTGTGTGTTGAAAACAATAATTGAGAAATATTTTCTAGTATTCCTTTCACTCCATAAATTCAATATCTTCCTTAGGATTCATATTATTGATCAATTTACACCACAGATCATCTTTTACCTCTATATAATAGACATCTAGAAGAACCTTCTCTTGTTCAGAACATTTAAGTGTAGAGAATATCTTCTCAATGGAGATGATCCATCATTCCACGATTAAGGGAGAGGATGATCCATTGAAAATAGGATTCCTTTGTCCCATGAGTCTATTGATTTAATATTGTTCACTATTAGTGGGGTTTGGGAGCTCCTATTGATCCAGGATTCTATTCAGAACATGAGTTTCCTGAGAGAGTATCGTGACAAAGTTTTTGATTCCCACTTCCATTGGTTTGGGAATCCCATTTGGTCAATCATCACACTTCCCTTCACATCAGTTATTAAATTAATTCTTCCAATTTTAGGTAATTTTATAGAATAAATGGAAAATTAGGGATGAGTATCTTAAACTCTTAAACACATAAATGGGAATCCAATAACAATAAATGAATAACTTATAAATTACATTTATTTCAATAACATTGAATTTCTTGGCCTCAATCTTTGTTATCCCTGGTCTATTTCCTAATATATGTTCTTAGGGGAATTTCTTTAATTCTTTAATAATGGGTTTTAATGAGCTGAATAATTTACCAAAGAATATCCCCAAGGAGTGTCAATCTAGGTGCGTAGTAAGTCATGTTTTCATGTTCTTGATTACCCCAATTCAAGTCCACAAAATCTTGTTGGAGTTGTTACTCTTTTGTACATTTGTTCCAGAACCATTTTCACTTGTAATATCTAGACAATAATTTATTTTATTGATAATACAATAACTATATACTAACCAAGATTTAGTGACTTTTTCTTATAATTAGTCTTATCCCTAAGGATTTCACTAGAATTTTCTAATCCTAAACCCAAAATTATCTATTCATTTCCTCTGAAACCAACTATACAAATCATGATATTCATAATAACTTATACCATGGTATGAAAAATATTATTGAACAATTCCTTGACTTGATCATAATATTCCAACAAACTTAAAACTTCATGGGATAACCTGGGGGAAAACCTAAGAAATGGGTGATCTATAAAGAACATTAAGGGAATAAAAAAGGATTAAAATTAGGAATATAATACATGTTCGAGAATAGTAATATCAATGGGACATAAAAAAGAGTAGAAATAGTAAACATAGACAATGATACATGATATAACATCATGACTATAAATGAAACATGGGCAATGTGACAACAACTTCAAACACTACATCATAAACATAAGACAAGGTTCAATTTTGCCAAGAATGCATAGTGGAAAATGTCTCATAAAGGAACTAGGTACACCCATATCCCAACATGATATATCATGATACTATACATTACCCAATGCATTGGAGCCCTATTTCGGAACACCCATCATTTTCATTTCATTCTCATGCTTAAGTGTGCCTCATCTATCATAAAACATGGATTAATTCATTATCATAATTTATTACATGATTAAAGAGTTTGGAATATATATATATATATATATATAAATATAATTCCCCAACCAAAAATTAAATTATCATAAATTTTATAACACTTTATAGGAAATAGGTATGGTATTCACTACATAATTATTTTGGAATGGAATATCGTGGTGAAATATCGACAGTATAATGGTGTAACATAAGGATTCATAAAAATGGGTTGATGAGAGGGAAAGGGAAATATAATAACATATAAATAAAATGGTAATAAATATGGAAAATTTAAATCACATTCCAACCTTAAAAATTTGAAAATAAAAGGCATACGAAAATTAAGAAACTGGAATAGAGAAAAGGATCCTAACTATATTTCAGCATGGTAACAGATGTACATAAACGATCATGGGAGGTTTAATGAGAAATTAGATGTATATCATAGTTTTTATATAAAATTTATAATAAGGATGATATTGAATGACATATCCCAATAAAAGAAAATGAAAATTAAAAGACATGAAATAAAAGGAGTGCATGATTAAATAAGGGAATGAAAGATCCATTACTTGAATGCGTGACTTCAAAGGATTCAGAAGGACCTATTGAGTGCTTGGGGAACACATTTGAGGACTCTAGATAGTACAGGGAAGAGTATGGACATGATTTAAAGAGTTTTTGGAAGAGAAATGGGATCTAGGGAGGATTTATATAACAAAGGAGGGGGATTTCTTTATTATTTAGGTTTCAGACTCTACATAATAAAATTAAAAAAAAACGCAAAACATCCCATGTTTTTCAACATGGTTTCTAAAAAAATGGATTGTTTTAAACTATTTAATAATTACTAGGTAAGAACATATTAAAATATTACCATTAGTGATGTGGATATGAGACACACTCTTAATGAACTGATTTTAAAACATTAAAATATTTCATAAGTTTTGGAGGATTCAAAGAAGATTTCTAAAATAAATAAAATCAACATAAAATCACATTATTTTAAATTAAAAACATATGTTTTTTCATTTATCAAATTTATATTACTTATTACAAATCATTGGGTCCTTATGATGTCATAAGGAATAAATTATATTTATACAGTATTTAACTTTTTTACCCAAAAATTCAACTATCTTAGAAAATTATGAAAAATAAAATATTGGATAATTTTGAAATTTTGATTCCAAAAATAATATTCTTTATGTAAATAATTTTATAAATATTTTAATTTTCAGTTTTAAAATAATTACCAACATCTATTGAAAATGATGGGTTTTTTTGACCTTAATGGTTTTCAAACCCTAATAAAAATTACGTTTGACTCAATAAAAATTATATGATAATTTATATTTGATAAAAATTATTTAATAATAATATTACCTTAAAATATTATTTATTTATAAAATCAATTAATTAATAAATTTATTAATTAAATTTGAATATCAAAAATAAAATTTCTGCTTTATTGTATCAAACTAAAAATTATTTACCAAGTAATAATAATAGGATGAAAATATAATCATTATTCTATAAAAATAACGTGCATAATCATATTTCTAGGGTCTTGATACATTTCCCATTATTATACAATAAAAATAAATTAGTTTAAGGTATATAATGGTGGGACATTTATGGGGAATTTCAGCGAACATGGTTTGGGTCGTGATCCAGAAGAGCTTAAACATCTCACGTATATGGTTTCTCTCATGATTATGTTGTGGGATCTCGACTTGGGATTGGTCTAGGTAAAAGCCCATAAATTCAACCTCCCTCATAAGCACTGATAAATGGGCTTCATAGGGTACGATCCTACTAGTTGAGGCTATCACTTCCTTTGTATGTGTCAATTGGGTTTGTTAAAATCCTATATTTATACGAGTCATGTGGTCCCCATCCAATAACTATATTATCAATCGTAAAGATAATTAACAGACTTTTAAATCCAAATGGATATAATATTAAAATAATTTCTTTTCTTTTCTATAGCCTTTTTTTATAATAATACATTTAATTAAAATAAATTGGAATTTCTTTTATAATAGTTTAGGTCGTTACACGCCTTTTCTCAATTAGAAAATCAATAATGGTAAAATCATTTCATGTCAAATTAAAAAAAAATTACAACTCAATTTTCCAATTTTCAATTATAATATACTAAATAAATTTCAAAACCAAAAGATGGGTTTTATTCATTTCATTCATTTTCAATAAAAACCTAAACAATGGTTTTCATCAATTTAATTTAAGCCACATTTCACAAAACAATTATGAAATCATTTCGTCAGTTTTGTTAATTTAAAAATATTCCCCAAATTAAAATTCAACTAGAGTTTGGTGTTTTTCAAAAAATACATACCATATCAAATTCCAAATCCAATTTTCATCAAATTGGGATTTCATAAATCAATTAAAAGCCAATTCAAAAAATCATGAAATTTATGATTAAATTATATATAAAATCTAAAAAGGGACAACCAACCTCTAATTACGGTGTCAAGTATAAATACATGAAATGGGACTTTTCCACAAATATTGATGGGGATAGAGATTCAGAAATCAACTCTAGAATCATGATCCATTGAAACTGAGTTTAAATTCAAAAAAATATGACTATCTATCACTCTCTATAGAGGAGATAAAGAGAGAGAAAGAGAATATGCATGATTGGTGATTCACTTACTCGGAGGAGATCCAATGAGGTCCCCTATAGTTTGATCTACCAAAAAAAGGTTTAGAAGAGCCAAAATCACCCCTAGGGAGATTTCCTAGCAAAGGAAACTAGATGAGGTTGAATTAGGGTTGACCGAGACCTTAAGCATGGGTTCAAAAAAATAATAATAAATTATCAGAATAAAAATATCTCACATGCCTGTTTTCTTATGGAGGGTTTCATGGTTAGACAAACCATTTTCCCTAACTATGTGCTCATATGGAATCACTATACAAGGTTCATAGTTTCCACAAGGGAGAATGGTTTTTTAAACTGTTCTCCAACTATGCCAACCCTCTCTATTCTGGGATACATGGTTTTCACTGATCTGGTGCACGATTTTTGAAAACAATGCACCAACTGTGAACAACCTAGAAAACCTCCAAAAATTCCAAATTTCACAAGAAATAACCTGAGACAAGCGTTGACCAATGAATTAAAAAAGAGGGGTTGAAGAGTACCTATAAAAATGTAATATGATGTTAAAAACTCCTCGACATAGAAACTTTCTATCCCCAAATATCTGATCAAGAATTTTCCATATAAAAAGTATGAGTTCAATTCTTCCGTATTAGTTCCTCCCTCTCCCATGTCTCAGGTGAATCAAAACCATGTTTCTATAGAAAATGGACCAACGTTAACGTCCTCTTATTAATGGCCTTTGTCTCGTAGTAAAAAATACTGAATGGACAGTTAGACATTGATAAATCAGGCTCAACATCAAGATACTCCCTGCTTAAAACATGAGAGGGGTTTGCAAGATACTTTCATAACTAAGTTACATGGAACAAATTATGTATCAGTGTAAACTGTTTTGGAAGTTCCAAATGGTAATACACATTCCCCACATTCTCAAAAACCTCAAAAAGTCCCAAAAATTTAGGGGAAATCTACCCATTCCTCCCGAGCCTTCGATGACTGAAATAAGTTGAAACATTCCATAATAGATGGTTACCAACTGAAACTACTAATGTTATTTGATTACAATCAGCATGATATTTATACTTTCTATATACCTTCAACATTATTTAATGAATCAATATAATCTTTTTTGACATATCTTGGACTAGGATTAGTCCAACCATGTGACTCCCACTGATCTATGACCAACACAAAATATATTTACAAGGCCAACCATAAAGGGCCTCAAAAGGATCCATTCTAATATTGGGATGTTTACTATTGTTATTAAAAAACTTAACCAGTCCTAAAGGGTCATTCCAATCTCAATCAAATTGAAGAACACAAGCATGAAACTGATCATCAAAAATTTATATATCCTTCTCTATATGGCCATCAGTGTGCCGATGGTATTCCATAATAAAAAAACATGAGATCCCAATGCCTCCTAGAGGCCTTTATAAATACGATAAGTAAAATGGGGATATATATCTGAGACTATAAAATATAAAACTATGTGTAAATGAACAATCTATTTCCCAAATATATTTTCCATATCCTCAACTTTTTTGGTTTTAAGAATATATATAATGTGATCTAATTTGTTCAGTTGATCGATTATAACCCATATCGAATTATTAATTCATAGGTTATGTGGAAACAAAATCAAAAATTACATATAAATATCTTTCCACTTCCAAGCCAGCATTAGAAGTGGCTGAAGTAAACCTAAGGGTCTCAAGTGCTCAGTGTTGAACTATTGGAAAGTATAGCCATGAAAAAAAATTCAATGTTGTCTTATCTCATACGTTCCCACTATAATCATCACCACATATCATAAAATGTTTTTGTGGTTATTGGGTGCATATCCCGTTAGTGATTATAGAAATACCTTATCATGGATTTCCTCATAGATAAAGGCACAAAAACCAATTATGAAAAAATAGGATACCCTATTGGAGAACTACCACTTAGAAATTATATCCACACCATAAATAGAGTTACCAATTCTATGGAATTCATCATCAAGATACTATTCTTGAAGAAAAATCACAAGGAAATTGGAGTTCAACTGAAAACTACATAAGACAACCTTGGCCCATGTTTCCAAAACACTTATATGGAACTTTGAAAAAAGATCAATCAAGGTCCAATATTCTGATGATTCCTTCATAGTATGGGTAAAATGTTTCCTCCTCAAAAAATCAGCAATAAAATTCCCTTTCCATAGGGTATAGGTTTTGTCAAAATCAAAATACTGCAGGTACTCTATCCAATGCTTCAAGAAGTTATTCAAATCTTATTTAGAGAAGATATAACTTGAGATCTTGTACATAGAATACATGGTAAACCATTCTCAAAAAATGAAATGTCACTAAGACTTAAGTACTTACATCATGGATGTGAGTTCAAGGTCATGGGTTAGATAATTTTAATTTTGTGGCCAATGTTACCAAGAGCTGTTGGAAAGGATGTGATCACTGTATATAAGAAGACAACCAAAACCAAAACCTGATGCATCATATAATACCACATAGACATACCTTTCCTTTTTAAGTGTCAACACTTGAGCAAAATTAAAAATACATTTTTACTCAAAAAAAGAACTCTAACATTTATCATCCTAAGAAAACTTATCCCCTTTATGAGTGAGAGCCATCATTAGAGAATCTTACATTGATAAATCATTTAAAAACTGATGATAATACCCAACTAAACCCAAGATACTCCAAATCTCAAAAATATTATGTTGTTTATCCCAGGCCATAAAAAATTTCACCTTCTTAGGATCAAAAAATATAAAATGTTATGACACCACATGTCTCAACAACATCACTTCGCCAATCCATAAATCACATTTTGATAGCTTAGAATAAATTCGTTGATTTCTTAAAAATTCTAGAACTACACTCATATAACGCACCTGATCCTCCTTAGATATAATGTAAACTTGGATATCATCCAAAAGGATCACCATGAATATTTCAATATACACCTGGAAAATAGTTTTTATCAAAATAATAAATACTATAGGAGGATTTTTTAGACCAAATGGATTCACAATATTCTCATAATGGTCATACCTTCTCATGAAGGTAGTTTTCTGAATGTAAGATAAATTTATTCTTAGTTGGTGATAACCAGATTGAATATCAAAAATTCAGAACTACATATTCTTTTTAAAATAGTGAAATAGATCATCAATCCCTGAAAAATGATCCTTTTTAATTACAATTTCTTGGTTGGGTTTCCAATAATCAACACATACGTGATGTGTTCCATAAAATTTATTAGAAAAGAGAATAGGCAGTGCCCAAGGTGACACACCAATGCATTTAATCCTTCCTTAGAATATCATCCAACTGAGTCGTAACCTCTTTTATTTCAACTGTTTCCATTTGGTAAGAAATAATAAACACGGTTTGAGTATCAAAAAGTATAAAAATATAAAAATATACCATTATTACAGGTGGAAAATATGATAAATTTGACGAAAAAACATTAGGAAACTCAAAAATAATGGGAGGGGGATCATCACTAAAATATTATCACTCCACATAAAAATAAAACACTAATATTACTTTCCCCAACTCTGGATAATAAGTTCCATTTTTACTCTAACTTAGGTCTCATTCCCCTGAAATGATATGGAACAACCCATTATGCATAGTAATGGAGACCTATTGAAAATAGGAGTAAATTAGGTACTTATTATCAATAATCCAATGCATCCTATAAATAAAATCAATAGGTTTTATGTTGATAACCATAAATTCCAAGTAATCCAAAATTCTAATAAAGAGAAAACACAATCAAGGAAATGAAGACCCTACTCTCTCTTTATTCTGAGGGGCATAGTAATATCCATCTAATAAGACAAAAGATCCATAGAAAGATTTATTATGTTCAAAATATGAGTCGATATAAAATAATGAGTTTCACTTTTATCAAATAAAGTAGTCAAAAAATTGAATCTATAGAGATGGTACCTCTCATAGTTTCTAGACCCATATCTGCTTCCTATAGAGACTGTTCCACTGCATGAAGATGCTTTATTTCATATGCCTATGTTAGAACCCGTTTTCTTACAATGAATCTGATTTCACCATAGTTATTTGAGGTTCTAAAGTGATTGTTCCACTACGTGGGGTAGAAAAATATAAAATAACTTCTACAGGTGACATAAGAGTCCATAGGAAATTTAGATCTTGGGTTCCTCAATACAAACACATTTGGGATGCCCAGCCTTTCCTCTTTAGAAGAAATTCAAAGAGTCTCTATTAGGAACTGCATTATCTTTAGAAGAACTGTGTTGTCAAATTCACAACAAGACTCATCACGCTTCATCATCCCTTTTATATATCTCAATGAACTAAAAATGGGAGAAAAAGGAACTCCTAAATACACTGACTTACTAGCTAGATCAAGCTCAACCATGAACTCTCTATCCAGCACATCAGTATAAGAAGAGAGATTCAATGGGAAAAACTAAAAATTAATATCAGGTAAAAGACCCATCTTGAGCCATTGAGTCTTTAACCAGTCATTTGATAAAATATTTTTTAAAATCTACAAAAGATCAGAAAATAGGTTTTCATACTCTTACATGGCCTTCTAAGCCTATTCAATTTTGAAAAACACCATAGCCTAAGCTAGGACCATAGAATCTGTCTAGAATTGGTCATTGAAAATATTACTAATGTCCTTCGACTATAACCCCTCATACTTCATTTCCATAACAATCTACTCTGGTCATGTTTTTATAGGACCCTCCAGCTTGAACGTGGCACATTTAACTTTAATTAATTTATGAGTTTCCAAGAATTAAAACAGAATATCTATATTACTCAACCAATCTTCATCCTCTAGAGGTTCAATGGAGCATTGAAATTCTAGTGTGTTTTGGAAAAGTAAATCTTGAGAAAGATTCTGAGTTTCATCCCTATGAGGTTCCACAGCTGGGGTCTGAATGGGAATGGGTATAGGTTCATATTCTAGATCATGTAAATAACGCACAATAATCACAATGATATTTTTTCCACTGGAGGATTAACTTATTGTGGGTAACCAGTAGTATCCTCCTAGATTCAATTCACATTTCTTCCCAAAGGCATGATGATACACAATCTGAGAAAACAAAATTTAAGTTATCATAAGATTACCTAGATAAAAAATCAAACAATTGAAAAGGGAAAAATGAATCCCTTATGATAAGATATCAATATTTTCATCTCAACCTATCGAGATCAAAATAAGGGAAAATACTATAATTAGAATATATTATTCCTCAAGATGTCATTCCCCAAACCATCCATGGTGACTTAAGGCTCGTTATGATGAGAGTGGCCGAGGAAGACTCTTGAAACTACATCATAATCCTTGACAAGATTTCAAAACTAAATAATGACATCAAGGAATGATTCTCAACATGTACCTATAACACCACCTTATCAAGAACCATATGGGATAACTTGGTACATTGATACCCAATAAAAAATTTATATAGTCTGAATGGAATTCTGAATCCCCATGGTTCGGAAACTACAACCTAGTTTCATATAAGATAGAAGAGGGAATGGATTTTCCAGAAAATAGTGGAAGGTAAAAGATATAAGTCAGTAGGCTTAAAACAACAAAAAGAGAATTAACTAGAAACCAAAACATTATAGAAAAACCCAAAATATTATATCATCAAAGTACTTGTCAAATCATAAGATAAACTCAAACATACCAAAGGAGACATCACTCCAAGAATAGAGGATCAAAAACATCTACCTCTTACAAGAGACACTTTCCCTTTTCTCAGACTAGGCAGAAGGAAGTCTTCAAATTCCAAAAGTAAAAGGTAGGATGTGAGATATAAATACCAATAGGGCCTCAAATTTTTGTACATAGAATATGACGTAATATAATACCAAATCATGATTTAAATTTTATGAAAATATGGAATTGTAATACATTTTTATATTTAAAATAAATCTCACTTTCATTTAAAAATGATAGAAATCATTTCAAAACATGGAATAAATAAACTTTTTATATAAATTTTTTTTCTAAATCATTTTTACAGAATAAAATAGTTCTATAATCAGTGGAATATATATATAATTTTTCACAAAAAGATCCATGGTCATCTTCCCTAGGGTACGCTTTTTTCTGGTAATAAGATCATCACACTTATCATATAAGTGATCATGGAAAAAATGTCTATGCACATCTCTCCAGATGAGGATGAATATGAATCATAAGCATCCCCACAAGGATAATAAAATCCTAACTATTGTTTTTTAGAGTTTTCATCATTAATAAATTGATAGGGAATAGTCATCCAATCATTTGTGTCCTAAATAATACAGTAACTACATAGGATTGCATGTACTCAATCAATTAATCATTCAATCATGGGAAAAACATTTCATTTCAAATCAAACATCATTTATAATTCAAGCTCCCAATTTTCAGTTTTAATATGACAAATCAATTTAAAAATCAAAACATGGGTTTTCATCATTTAAATCCTTTTCAATAAAACTCCAAACATAGGTTTTCATTAATTTAATATAATCCACTTTTATCAAATAAATTTCACAAATTATTTCATCAATTTCATTGAATTAAAAATACACCCAATATTATAATTCGATTGGAATTGGGGTATTTCCCAAAATCTATCCATATCAAATTAAAATTTTAATTTACATAATTTTTTTGGTAAATAAATTGAAATCCAATTAAAAAACATGAAATTCATGGTATAATTATATCGAAAAATACCAAACGAACCACCTATATTTTATCATGAAATCAATTATCAACACTCGTATTAGGATCCACCCAGGAAGAATGATGGAAAAGAAAATCAAGAAATAAACCCTATAATCAAGATCCATTTAAATGGATTTTATATCCATCAATAAAATAATGATATAAAACTCACTAAGGAGGAGAGAAAACATGATCAGGAGAAGTCACATGGGAGAATATTCTCATACTTAGACGAGATCGAACAAGATCCATCGTGTTTTGATTTTCTAGGAAAGGGTCAGGAGGAGCCAAAATCACCTATAGAGAGCATTCCAAACCATGTAATCTGAGTTAGTGAAATTAGGGTTGATTAGGAACTTAAATGGATGTTTGTGAAATTTTTAAAATATAATTAAATAAAAATATCCTATTTTCATGGTTTCCTATAGAGGGATGCATGTTTAGAAAAGCCGTATGCCTTAACCATGTACACTCATCAAACTCACTATCCAAGGTGCATAGTTTCTACTAAGTATGTGATCAATTTTTTATCCCATTCACCAACCGTGAAAACCCTCACTATACAAGGTTTCATGGTATGCAGTGAAGGTGCATATGGTTTGGGAAAACTGTGAACCAATCGGAAACATCCCAGAAATCCTCCAGAAATTTTCAAATTCAACCCAAAAAAACGGGAGATAAGCCCTAACCAATGAATGATAAAATGTAAGGGTTGATGAGTGCCTATAAGAAAGTAACAAGATGTTACAATATATTATAATACTAAGGTTTCTTAGCTCATTTAAAAATTCAATATGCTTGTGAGGATTTCTTTTATCACTGAGGAGGGAATATTGGGTGACGAGGTTCCCCATACTGAATTCTTGTATCAGTGTTCCACATCAATTTCATTATATACTCCTCCTTTCCATAACGGCATATAAACCATAGAATGATTGAAAATTACAACAAAATTTTGAATGACCTAATGCATTATAGTTAACGGTTTTTTAAGTGATTCTTGGTTCTTATAAAAAGTATACAATCATTTTGAGAGGAATTTAATCTTTCAAAGGTCATTCCCATTGAATATGTATTTCATTTTACATCATATGGCTAGAAAGTAAGAAAATTATAATCTTGAATCATATAATTAATGAGATAAAAAATTTTACGTTGTTTTTATCACTCCATCCATTTCTGGATTTCGTATTATATAGATGTATTATAACTTAAAAATGTTTTATATTTAATACAGCCATCTTAAAATGGAATCTTTTCAGAGCTCTTTAAATTCTAAAATGTCATTGGATAAATGTGAAGTTTATCTTCAACTTCCAATTTAATTTCCTCAACCATATCACCATCATTGTTCACACCTATAATCATATCCTTAATGAAAGGACTAATGAGACCATTGAGTGGAGGAGTTGGGGTATCCGTGAGCCTTTACTATTTACAATTTCTTCTTACTTATGAAACAAACATCACCTCCTATTAAAGAGTTATAAAATTGATAAAAACTAATCATCCAAACACAACCAAAAAAAAGAATTGAAACAGTTCAATACTCAATAAGAGTATCTAGTCCTTGGTACGTTTAGGAAATAATAACATACCAAACAATACACTATATAATAATAATTTTTTATGTTATTATAGTATGTATGAAATATCCATCCACATTCATTACAAAATGGTCAGAACAATAGTTCATGTTATTTCTAAAAAGATAAATACATAACAATAATATTATAACAACCATCAGAAACCTTCACCCTCATATTTAGAATAGTATCACCAGGATTCTTGTACAATTGTCACTTTTTCAATTTTTTTGAAAAATTAATCACTTTATTACCCAACAGTGGGTAAGAAATTAATTTTTATTAGGTCTTCTATCAGGATAGTATGTTCAGAAATCATGTCTGAAAGTATACCCATAAAGTTAATCTTGAAAGATCATATGGCTCCCACTAAAATCTCTATAACATCCTTATGACCAGTTCATCTGATTCCACATAATTAAAATATTTTCTATAATTTAATTCTGATGAATATTTTTCACCACTTACCTATCTATTGCAAACCTACTCTTTTTTATTCAACCAAAAGATTCCTTGGTTGTTAGATGATTTCCCAATGTCACATTATGAATCCAAATCAGAAGAATATAAAAATTTTGTGTATTCATGAATAATACTCCTGTACTTTTTAATTACACCACATTATATAGTAAAATTTGTGGGAGAAGAGGAAGGAAATCCAATTTAATTTCTTAATTAATGATAAATCAAAAATTCAAAACACTCTCTCAATCCAATTTCTAGAATTCTTCTCAAATATTGTAGAATATTCTTGTAGCTTTATGAAATCTCTAGAAACCACATTCTTTTTCAAAATTCCATAACTTTAGTGTTAAATACCTTTATAAATTGTTTTTATCATTATCATAAAAAACATCTTGATATTTATGAATGTTGAAATCTTAGCTCAATATCAACTCATTGTTTGTGTTTAAAAAACCTTCATAAAGTACATTACCTCAAAATAAATCAATGAGTAAATGTTTGTCAAAAAATATCCATATAATTTCCTCTTCTGGTGATATTCTATCCAATGATCCAAAAAAGAATCATAGGAACATTTTTGAAGTCTTCAAAAATAAAATTTATATCTATGATTCCATTCATTAGAAAACTTTTTCCGATAACATTCTAGTGTTCTGGTACTTTGTATGTCTGATGGACTTCAACCAAGATAGAATTTATCCGGTTTCATCCTTCATTATATTTAATTTTTCACATCACAATATTTTATTTAAATGTTTTTCCCATTAATATTCATTTAATATAACTTTTTATGATTGATGGATTTTATAAAAATTATTCCATCCAATTACATTCCTAAGGAAAATTTCAATAATTCCTTCGTACACCTGTCTTTATCAGATTAACTTCCAACAAAAATATTTTCCAATAAATTAATTTGGAAACATATACTTGATGATATTAAAACAAAAAAAATTCAGTTAAATATTTCCTAATATTTTCTTTATCCATTCCAAATAAAAATAAGAAAAAAATTCCAAAGAATTTTTTTATATCTGATTCACTCCCTTCAGCAGAATGCCTAAAAACATTGGAAACTTTCCAAACACCATAAATTTTGAAATCTAGGTTTGTCTGATTGTCATGTAACAATAACAACTTTATAACTTTATAAACATTTCAAACTTTATAAACTTCAAAAAAATCATAAAATAACTTTCTTCACCAAAACCTTTTCTAATAGACATACAACCATTTAAATTCTTCATAACACCATATAATAAACTTTGTATACCCAAAAATATTTATCCCCCTTTATATTAAATTTTTGTATCATGAGATCTTTATAACTCATGATGTTGAAAATTATCCAAACCATACCTAATTTGAATATTTATAATATGAGAACATTTTTCCCTATGAAAATGTTTATCTTCCATCGCACAAACATAAACTGATGGTCATTGTTATAAAATATTCTTCTGATACTATCTTATATCTAGAAAACTTATCAAAGTAAAGTAATTTTTTAACCTAGAAACGATATGTTTATAAAAATTTATCAAAATTAGATATTCTTACAGAAAAATTCTTATGACTTCCATCATCATAACTTCATCCAAATTAACTCAACCAAAATCAAGATGAAATTTAGAAAATATAGACACAATAATATCCCCCTTTTGATTTTATTTCCAAACAAGAATCATAATTCAATAAAACTTTGAAAATAAAGATATGGGTTACTTATACAACACTTCTACTCCTATGAGATGAAAATATATATTGGAAATAAGAATTATCAAATAAAAAATTCTTTTTTTCTATAAGTGGTGACTTATGAAATTTCTTATTACACAATTCCTTTTTAAAAATTTCTTTAAGACATGTCCTTTCATAACATTTTACTTTTTCTTGAAAAAATATAGGTTCCTACATGCACTTAAATAAAATATCAAATCAATTTAAACATGTTGAAATGGTATCTAACCCCTTTTAGTAACTCATCCAAAATATATGCCTTACTTAAAAGGTTAATCACATACCAATGGATAGATTTATGTAACTTTATCTACCTCTTAACAACATTATACAAATACAATATGGAAATGGGGAAGAAAACACATACGTTAGCCCATAAGTAAGAGAGGTTATATGAAAATGATCAAAATAAATTAATTAAATTTATCCCTTGTTAATAGTTATATGAATATATCAGCAACTTTCTCCGTTGTAGGAATATGTTCCTCCTTTAGTTTATCCTTATACTCATGATCTTTGATGAAGTCATATTTCATATTAATATTCTTTTAATTATAATGTTTCAATATATTTTTAGTGATATTTATGTCACATTTATTATCACAACCAATGAGTAGGGTTAAATTCACATCTACTAAAAGATCTTCCAACTGAGTATTCATCAACCTAACTTTCATTACATCTTGAGTGGAATCCACATACTATGTTCCAGCCGTATTGAGAGTTACATAGTTTTTTTATTTTTATCCCAGATCATAAAACATCCTCACAAAAATAAAACTCTTACATATGTGGATCTTCTATCAACAAAACCTATTTCCCAATCATGATATGTATAAACAAACAAGTCAATCATTCTTGAGCTATCTTACTTTATATAGAAATGAGTTATTCCCTAATTGTATCTGAGAATTCATTTTTCTTCTATGAGATGATATAATATTGGATCACTTTGAAGTATTTCTTATAGAGTAACAAAAAAAATATCTTTCATTCAAACTGTACTATAAAAAAATTCCAAACAACTTTATAAATCCTTTGGATTAACATCCTTATATTCTAAAACTTTTGATAACATGGTTTCCATTGAATTTTGTTTGGAAACTTGCTTCGAATCTTCCATGATAATATTAATTAAAAGTAAAATAGTATACCTTCCATGATAAAGGAAATATATTTCTTATTTTGAGAAATTTATAACCCTATAAAATATTTTGTTTATCAAATCTCGGCCATTTCATATAACTTCTTCATATCCTCTGTAAAAATTTCACAAGTTTCTTCAGCCTTCCTAGAAAAGATAATATCATCAACATAACAAATCACATTTGGGGAAAAATATTTATTTTATTATATATATATAATATTATCAAAACTACATTTCTTGAGGTTTATTTTCCCTAATGTGTTATCCATTTTGGAATATCAAACTCTTGTAGCTTGCTTCAACCTGTAAAAATCCTTCTTCGATATACACACATAATCATAATTTTTTCTAATTATAAAACCACATGGTTTTTCAATATAGAAATCTCAAAAATTTCCTACATTAAGAAAATTTGAATTCATGTTCATTTGAGAAAAAATATAACTTCATTGTGTGGATATAGCATAACTGATTTCAATAGATTATAATATTTTGAACAGAGAAAATGAATCATCAAAAGAAATGCCTTCAATTTGTGAGTAACTTTTACAAACCATTAATTCCTTGTTTCTTATCACATCAAGATATTTATTAAACTTATTTCAATACACCCACTTTGTAACAATGGAATTTTTTTTTGTGGGTACAAGTTATCATTTATCATTCTTCTCAATCTGATCCAACTCTTCATTCATAACATCAATCCACTCCTGATTATAAAAATATGCATTGAAATATTTTGGATCAAATTTTGAATATAAGTAATTATGTGAAACTATATTTATTTTATTCTGGTTTTAAATTGTTATTCTTTATCACTAATGATTTTATGAACTCCCAAATGCTTTTTCAACCTGGGATGATATGTTAGAATTTGTTCCTCATCACTGGAAATAGATGATTTAGAGCCTTTAATATGAGAAATATGTTAACTTTTCACAACTAAAATATCCCCATCATTCCTATCATAAAAATATGAATATTTTCTAAAATTTTCTTATCATATTTCATAAGAACTTTGACATCTGAAAAATCAAACATTTTTTTCTATCTTATTTATTAAAATTAGGTATCCTATATTACTGTGACTATATCCAAGAAATATTCCATCAATAACCCTCTAATAAACCTTAAAAATATTTCCACATTTTAGTTTTATAAAACATTGAATTTTGAACACCCTTAGGTGCTTCAATATTTGAGTTTCATCATAGACATTTTTTGTAAAGACTCATATCCAAGTTTGGTTTATAGAAACATAAATTATAACATAAGAATTTTATACTAAACCCCAACCTATTTAAAAAATTAGAAGGGTCATACATGATCAACATTGTTGGCCCTATTTCCATCATACTTCTATTTTTTCTTTTATTAACACTATTTGGATGTGTTATGAATCGTGTACTAAATTCATAATGAATGCCATGTTTTTCAAGAGATTATTTGAACTACACATTCTTTGTATTCAATACCATCATTAGTTCATAAATTCTTCAAATAATATAAAAATTCATAGAAATATTCTAATATTTTTATGAAATATTTCTCTTTAAATAATGTATAACTTTGATATCCTGCATTACATGCAAGACCATGTTTAGAAAAACCATGATACAATATTAAAATATTACATTTACGTTATTTAATAGGCATTGGATTCACATTATGGATAGTAATAACAAAATTAGGGAAAAATATACTTTATAAAAAATTATAAAATCAATTCATTACTTATAAAATTATTTTCATTAAAAACAAAAAAGTATTTTAATATAAAGGTTTTATTTTTTCTAAAAAAATTATTTAATGCATACAATGAATTTCATATCAATAAAATAAATTAATCTTTATTGTTGAATTATTTTAGTGAAATATATTTATTATTTAACTTATCAATTATTTTATTCATTTAAAAAATATTTTTTTTATGCATGGGATAAGAATAATTGTAGTTTTATAATTAAAAATATATTTTTCCTAAAAATCATTTTTGTTCACATTTTGTTGTCATAATTTTAAATTAACTTTTTCCATTTATATGTATTTAATTAGATAAAATAATTAAATATTTATGATCATGATGTTTAATTTTTTTTGTTAATCCAGTTTTATTTCTGGTCAATATGAATAGTAACCTTGGTAAAATTTAACTCCTCGGTAAAGGGTAAATCAGGTTAATCGAAGTTAAAACTAAGTGATAAGGACATAATTACTCATCCAAAATCTTATTAGATGAATTAAATTCGTCCCTAAACACCTAATTTTAATAATTGAGCAATTTAATGGACACTTATCAATGAAAATGAATTATATATTATTTAATCCAAAGTAATTGATAAAATGGCACTCTCTTAATTTTAAATATCATATATGTGTTCACATATGTATAGAAATTAGTTATGACTGAATATTAATAGTAATTTTCTATCTAATGAAATTATAATCATGATGATAATTTATTTATAATTTTTAGGAATTAAATAATTACCTCAAATACTTATATAATTCTCATGCTGCAATTATTTAATTTATGAAAAAAACAAATAAATGATATTAAAAATATTAAATGTTTCATAAATAGAGCTAATTAATTAGATCAATGAATTTAAAAGATTACCATGAATGTTGTAGGATTTTTTAAACAAATTTTTTCTAATTATTATTATTCTATTGATGTTATTAAATTCAATGTTGTGAATAGTTTCAAAATTTACAATAATGATATTTTATGAAAATATTTTTTTATTAAATTATTAAAAAATAATTAAAATATTAAATAAGTAAAAGGGGTATAATATAATATCTAAAATATTATACCATATCAATTTATGTGTAAATAGTTACACTATATGTAATATTATAACCTTTTAAGAGTGAAATGTATGTTACCACTATTAATGTTAAAATAGGTTAATTAAAGGGGTTAAACCAAATGATGAGGTTTAAAATATAGCATAAAACTATAAGAAATTTCATTATATGATGTTATTTTTACCATATAATATATTTGGTTCAAATTCATGTGCATTTGTAAGTATAATTCCCCAAAATATTTTTATTATATTTTATTGTTTTTATGAGATTCTAAAAGTGCCCATCACCTCAATTAAAAAAGTGAACCTCCTGCATCACTTATTTACACAACATAAAAAAATTATATCTTTCCCATAATCTTAAAATTTCTCTTATAAACTTCCTTATTGATATTATACAACATATTTTCTTCTAATATAACAACTCTAGAGTCCTTAAAGGGATATTTTAAAGTTGTTTTCTTCAGGAAGATTTAATCGCTTTAAAATAATTACTTTCTTCTATGATTTTCTTAAACTCCTATAAATATATGATATTTATAAAAAATAAGTTTGCTAAATATTATTAAATTTTATTATCATTATTAATACACTATTATACAACTTATTTCCCATCATACAGAATGTGAATGTATCATATGTGCGTTTGTAGGGCATATTATCTCCAAGTAGTTATACAATTCATTTTTCATCCCCATATTTTGTGGATGGAAATTATAATGGTTTTAATGTTTATATGTGATATTAATTATATATTTATACTTATTTAATGATAATATCATTTCTACCTCTCTATAATAAAATCTTTTGTGAAATGATAACATCGCTAGTGTGTACGTATGGACTACAATCTCTATGATGTGATACGATTTGTTTTTAATTTATATTTCACATGTATGGTAGTAAGAAATAATTAATTGAATATATATTCTATTTATAATATTATAATTATTGTCAAAAAATTGAATTTTTATTTACCTTTATTTCATTCAATTATTAGAAAAATGGAAATTGTGTTCATACGTATGTACGACCTACCGTCTCCATGAACAGTGTAAGTAATTTTTCTCTATAATTTTTAAAAATGAATATATATATATATATAATGAATATATATGATTTTTATATCATGATAAAAATATTTTAAATTATGGATGATGATTAATTTATTAGGACTGGGACTGCCGAACTAAAACATACTTGGAAAACGAACCAGTTATCACCGAGAATAGTGATTTTAACTACAAATTATTAATAAATGGGTGCTAATATATTTTAAATAAATCATAAATTTTAGGATAGATATGAATATGGTTATTTAATAAATGTATAATAAATAAATATTTATTATAAATTAGGTTCCAATATGAGTGATGAAAGGTGATACTTAGGGTAATGTATTTTTTACTCACGTTTATTTCTGTGGGAAACATGAATTATACACTACATGTTTATTTTTTGTGATGTATATACTGACTATTAATGTATTTTATTATTATAATCAATAAAATTATGCTATACATATATTTTTCTTAATTTATTTCTTTCATGAGGATTATGATTCGAATTATACCAAAGCGGTAATGGTTTATTTCACAATATTGTCAGTATTTAGGATAGTTTATGTTTAAGTCTCTATTGGGGAATATTTCTCATTAATTTCCATGTTTTATAAAAACAATTTCAAAAAGGTTTTTAATATTATTCTAAATTTTTTTAAAATAATTGATACCCATGTTTTTTTACAAAACTTTTTGAAATGAAACTTTTTTCATTTTCATAATGAGGTGCTTTATGACTTTTCTGAAAGAATTATAGAAGTAATATTTTCTTAACATATAAAAAATGAGAATATTTTCCCATCATAATGATACCTCAATTATTTTATTATTACATTAATATTTAATATTTTATTTTCAATGAATATTTTTTCATTTATAGGTGCACTTATTTTTAAAAAAGATCATTGATTTTAAAATGGAAAATTTATTTTATAAAGAATTATTCCATGTGATATTTCAAAATAATTTTCCATATAAGACGACACCTTTGGATATTAATTAATATTTATAGGGTATATTATTCATTTATACAATTATTTTTATTTATTTGTGTGGTTTAGGTCTATGATGACTTGATTTTTATAAAAAAAAATATTTTCATGGGTTATGATATGATGAATGATTTTTGATCTTATGTAAAAATATATATATAATTTTCATTATGAGAAGGGTGGGACAAATATCCCCACAATATATTGGGTTACCATTGATATGTCATCAAAATAATAGGACTAGAATAGGGAGTGTACCCTATTCAGTAAATTACATTGTCCGCTATGATATTCATTGGATTGAATCTTGGAAAATACGATGGTTTGGGGAGTAAAACCATTTCAAAAAATAGGCTTGGAAAAGACCCTAGACTACTATGTAAAATATTTTCTATGCTTTTCACTTTTACACAATTCCACATCTTCAAACAATTTTATTCTCTTAGGGATCATATTCCTTTAATATTCATGTCTTGTGATTTTCCAAGATTTATTTCATGACTGAAGACTATGATATTTGATATGCATGGTATAATTTTCAAATGATATGTTCATATTATTGTTCCCTTATTTTCATTTTAAGAATATCTAATCATTAATATCTATCTTTTTCTAATTACAAATTATATGAGCTCCCCTTTTATTATTTTTTCCTTTCCCCAAGATATAAATAAAGGTATTAAGTATGATATGTTAGAAAGTGTTCTAGTTATGATGAAATAAGTGGGATACGAAGTAGATAATTTACGAAAAAAATTATGTTTCAATGATTCCAAAGGAACTATACCATTATGATCCTTAGGTATGTGTTTGAATGATGTAATGAATATTAATCTAAGAAGATATAATATCAATGTTTGAAAATATTGGGTTTTTTATAGTAGTTATCATATGGAAGGTTTTGGTAACATTTATATATGAGGATAAGAAATCTTTAGTGATATCACTAGGGGATATTTCAAAAGATGTGTCTTGGGATGACTCTAAGGACAATTATAAGGATTCATATGGATTAGAAAAAGTATATTAAAATGTCATGGAATTGTGGTAAAGGATAAAGAAAGTGGTTTTCAAGAAATTATATCCCTGTAAAAATACTAAAAGAGGATGTATCTCTAGTATATAGGTACATAGAGGAAATAACACTGAAAATGGTGAATTCAGAAGGACTGATCATCACCTAGCACCTCAAAATGGGACTTGTTTCACACCTTGTTTGACACTCTAAAGGGATTTTATTTATAAATTCAAAAACACTATACAATACATCATTTATTATTTTAATAGATGATCAGAATTAATTAAATAGGATAAATATGTGGTGTAATAGATTAAAAAAGAAGGTTTCAAGATTTATTCATCATTTAAGTAAATTTTTTTGATTAAGTTGTTCCCCACTATGATTATTATTACTCACACGATGATTTATTATTATAGTCAATGGGGGTAACTATAGGGAACAAGAGTAGCATTGAATGTGATAGAAAATATATTGATGAGAATCAAAATGGGTTGATAACTGGAGTGAAGGATATTGTGATTATGCCTAATCAGTTATCATGGAACATTATTAACAATGTTCCCATTAACTCAATATCAGACTCACAAAATAATATGAGGATGGAGTTTGTTGATATTTTGGGTAGTGGACACCATTTAGGAAAGAGGATTCATTTTTATATTTTTTAATAATTTGAGAAGAAGCACTCAATGTAATTTCTCAAAGGGACATGACGATGTTTTAGATGTTGAATAGAAGGAAACAAAGTAGGATATTATAGAATAAAAATGAAATGTTAACTTAATGAAATAGATTAGAATAATTTTATCCCTAATATATCATTGACTGTTCAATGTTTTAAATGTGGAAAGTATAGGAATTATAGAAGTTAATTTCATAATGGGAAATCTCATGAAGAGAATTATCAAGGTTTTATGAGTAGTGGTTTTGTTTTGTAAAATGAACAGACGACGAATGAAATATATAAGAAAGGGGGTATTAAGGAGTAAGATGATGAATCCATGTTAGTGATTTAAGAATTAAGTATAATTAGTTAATTGTTTACGTATTGGAATTCAACAATTATAAAATATTTAAGGATTGTTTAGTATAAGTTTTTTGTTAAATATTTTCAGGAAACTTTTGTGTAGTACTAGTGGCCTTGAAAAGTGATTTAATGGGAATGCGATATTTTTGTTAAGGAAATATAACCATTAATATGTTCTTGGTGTTGAGGAAATGGTTTTTAGTTTGGACAAATAGATTATTGTTACAGATAAAGTAAGCTGGACAGTGTTGATGACCTCATAACTGATAAATTATTTGTGTAAAATTTAGTTTATGTTATCATTGATGAAGTTTGTAGCATTATTTTATTTTTTGAAAATATTCAATAATATCTAGTTTATTCAATTAATGAATAAGTATGTATCTTTTTGATAAGTTTATATGGTAACTCAGGTCATTATCATGTTTGAAATGAATACCTTATGAAGGTATTCATATGTATTGTATTTGGAAATTAAGATATACTTCATGTTGTTTTGGGGAGAAATGATAAGTTAATTTTTTCAATTTAGTGACCTTATTTCAAAAGATTTGGATGTTATTCTTTTGGAAGGGTTATATGGTTAACCATTTAAGAATTGGATAAGGTTGAACATTGGATATGGTTTTACAGACTAATGTATTACTTCACCATATGAATATTTTTCAATATTGGATATCCAGTTATAAACATTTTTTATAACTATAAAAAAGGAATTACTTATAAATATATTATGGATCTTTTCATCTGTTAGTGCTTTAGGCACAAAAATAATCTTCATTTGTAGGAGTAAGAGATGAAGTATGAAATGATTTAATCACTACCAAATGATGATATTTTTCTTAAAATAACAAGGAAATATAATCCCTAGGCATATCAGTTCCCTTGAAATTATTTATCGTACAAAGGGATTAGACTATTGATTTGTGCTTCCATCGACCCTCACTTAGGTCCAAGATGTGTTCTGTTTATCTCTCCTGAGGAAGTACATATCTGATCCATGGCATGCACTAATGTGGTGGTATTACAACTAGATAATGATATTTCTTATGATGAACAATAGGTAGAGATTATTAATCATGGATAGAATGTTCTACTAAATAAGGCCACTATCTTGGTCAAAGATTTAGGAAAACCCCACAAATTTGAGAAAGATTCAAGGGAACATGAGGATGTTATGAGGTAAAGTATCCTGAACTGTTTGTATCATAGTGCAAAATTTCAAAGGTGAAATTAATTTTAAAGGGGTTATAATGAAATTCCATAATAATGTCTTTATATATTTATCTTTAAATAATTTTATTTCTTTTATAGCTTTTGTTACATTCAAGATCAAGTTTAGACGAGCTATGTAACATTATTAAAACATTATGGGTATATTATTTCATAGTGCTTGAATTGAAGGTATGAATAGTAATAACTAAATAATGAAAAATATGTGTGTTCTAAAACATTCTAGAATAAATTCATTACTAATCAAATGATTATCATCCAAATCAAGAAATTATATGAAAATAATGGTTTTGTTATTTCTAAAAAAATATTTTATGGGTACAATGAATTTTAAATCAATATATTAAAAAAATACCTATTCATGAATTATTTTAATGAAATTTATATTTTATTTATATTATTAAATGTTTTATATATTCAATTGTTATTTTTTTAATAATAGGATAATAATTAATCCATTTTTATACTTAAAAATGTATTTTCACTAAAAAATAGTTTTATCGCATTTTGTGGACTTAATTTAAAATTATTTTCATCAATTTATTGGTATTAAATTATATAAAATGAATTATATATTTAGAATTAGTAGTTTAAATTTTTTTTAATTAAGCCACTATTATTTTTTGTCAATATGAATAGTAACCATGGTAAAATATATCACCACAATAAAGGATAAATCAAGTTAATATAGGTTAAGACTAAGTGATAATGCCATAGTTATTCCTCTTAGTTCTTAGTGGATGAAAAAAATCATACCTTAAAACATATGTTTTTAAATTGAGTTATTTAATGTACATGTTTCCCTGAAAATGACTTATATATTATTTAAACCAATGTAAGTGACAAAATGCTACTCTCTTAGAACTAAATATCATTAATCTATTCATATAAGGGGAAATTATTTATGAATGAATAAAAAGTTTAATTTTTTACCTAATGAAATAATATTCTTTATGGTAATTTATTCATAATTTTAAATAATTAAAAAATTTCATTAAATGCCTACACAATGTTAATGCATTAATTTTTCAATTAATGGAGAAATAAAACAAATAATATTAAAAATATTATATGTATTATAATTTGTGATAATTAAGTTGCTGAAATAATGTTATAGACTACCATGACTTATAGGGGATTTTTTTAAATATTCTTTTCAAATTATATGTGTCTCCTTGATATTATTAAACTCAATGTAATGAATAATTTTAAAACTGAATATAATGATATTTTATGAAAATAATATTTTCATAAATTATTTAAAAATAATAAAAATATTAAATAATGATAGAGGGGATAATATATGGATGAAAAGTTAACCCCTTATCCATTTTAGTAAATAGTTACATTATATGTAAAATTATATCCTTTTAATAGTGAAAAATATGTTTCCTCAAATAATGTAAAAATAAGTTAACTAAGGGTTTAAAAAATATAATGTTTAAAATATCACTTAAACATGAAAAAATAATATTTTAAGATGATATTTCAAAAATATATAACCTTAGGTTTTAATTAAATACCATTTTGAAGTATATTTCTCTAGAATAGTGCTATAATATTTTATTTCTTATGAAATTCTAAATGTTCTCCTCACATCAATTTTAAAAGGGAACTTCCTCCCTCACTTATTTACACCACTTATAGCCTTCTAGATTAACCATAATATACCAATTTCCCTTCAATAATTTCGTAGAGACTTTATATTGGTGTTGTTCCTCCAAAAGACCAACTCTGGAGTTCTAAAGAGGATATTTAAAGGATTTGTTTCCAAGAAAAAGTAAACACCTTAAAATGATCACAATATTTCATAGTTTTCATTCCCTCTTATAAATATATGATATTTATCAAGAACATAATATCTTCAATATCACCAATATTAATTAATGTTATTATTATTAGGAAAACACCACAATACACCCTATTTTCCATCAAATAAGAAGCTAAACTACTGCTCGTGTGTACTTACGGCTTACCATCACCACGTAGTAATATAATTAATTTTTCATAAAATATATTTTTTGGATGGGTATTATTATGGTATTAATTTTCATATATTATATTTATATCATAATTATAATTCTGGACTAAAAATATCATGTCTAGATTCTTACCATCTAATATTTTGTGAAATGATAATGTTGCTTGTGCATACGTATGGACTATTATCTCCGTCATGCGGTGTGATTCTTTTTTCATTTACATTTCACACGGATTTTAGTAAGGATGAATTTGATTAGTATATATCATATATATTATGTAATAATTATTCTTTAAAAGTTAATTATTCTTTACATTTCTTTCATTCCATTAGTCGAAAAATGGAAACAACCTTCATATGTACGTATAACCTACTGTCTCCATGAAAAATGTAATTAATTTTTAAATATATATATTTTCATGAATAATTATAAATATATATATTAAATATAAATTTATTTAATACTATGATAAAAAAAATTAAAATATGGTGCCATGATCCCTATATAAGGATCAAGGCTAACGAACCATAACATATATGGAAAATGAAGCACTTATCACCCATAAGATAGATTTTAATAACACATTATTAATAAAAAAGTGATAAGATGTTATAAATAAATAATAAATGGTATGATAGATATGAATATGGTTATATAATACAAGTATTAAAAATCCATTATTATTATAAATGAGTTTTTAATGTGAATAAAGAAAGGTGAGACTTTAGGTACGGAGTTTTTGGATCACATTTATTTTCTTGGGACACATTCCATAAAATCTACATATTTTTTTATGTGGTATACAAACGTTCCATAAATTTATTTCATGATTCTTGTCATGAAAATTATGTTATTTACATATTCATCTAAATTTATTTCATTCATGGGTCTTATGATTCAAATTATACCAATGCGGTAATGGTTTATTTGAAAATCTCATCATTATTCATGATTTTTTATATTTAAGTCTTCAATAGATAGTATTTATATTCCATGTACATGATTTTTAAAATTCTATCAAAAAAGGTTACGAATATTCTTATGAAATTATTTAAAATAATTTTTTCCCATGTTTGACATTTTACAAAATGTTTGTAAATGTATCTTTTTTTCATTTTTTAAAAGAGGTACTTTGTTACATCTCTGAAAAAAAGTACATAAGGAATATTTTTTTAACATATACGACATGAGAATATTTTACCTCCTTCATGAAACCTTAATGCTCTGAAAATTCCATTAAATGTTTAAAATTTTATTTTCAAATGTACTTTTTTCATTTATAAGTGCACAAATTTTTCAAAAAGGGATTTGAATTTAAAATGGAAAATTATTTCCTTGAGAATTATTCCAAGTGATATTTCAAAATAATTTTCCATATAAGATGAAATCCTTTTAGGTTACATAAGATTTACTAGGGATATGATTCATGGATATTGTTCTTATTATTTTTTAGATGTTTTATATTTATGATGACTTAATGTTTATGAAACCTGTTTCATTTCATGGGTTCTTGTATGATGAATGATTTATGATCTTGTGGATCACATATGTATTATTTGAATAATGTAACTAGTGCGACCTATATCTTCCTCAAATTAATTGGGTAAATATTTATATCTCATGAGATAAATAGGACTAAAATATGGAGTAAACGCTGTTCAGTAAGGGATATTGTCCACTATGATTGTCTTGGGGTGAAACCATAACTGCTAAGATGATTTGGGAGTGAACCCATTCTATAATTATAGTCTTGTAAAAGATCCTTGACTACTAAGGAAATAATTATCTATACTTATGTGTATGAAAAAAAATCATTTTATTATTCTAATTTAATTTTCTCATGGATCATTTTCCTTTATGATTCATTTCCTATGTACTAGGCCTCTTAGAGAAACTTGTGAGACCAGTTGAACATGGGGGAATTAATTTGTAGAATGTGGGTGAGGTAATGCAATACCTCTAAGGAAACAATGTGTGGGAGGTCATTGAGGGTTTTTCCCCCTGAGTCAGTTCATAAGAGGAAAGTATGGTTGCGGATGAAGGGAGAGAACTGGGATCCATTCCCCCCCCCCTAGTCATCTTCATGGCCATATCCTGCTACTTCTGGAGAATTCTAATTGGATTTTGGATCAGGGAAACGTTAATTTTTGGGAGCATAACTGGGGTGGAGGCATCTTGGGGTCTCCAAGGTGCCCTATGCCTGAACTTTCCTTCAAAAAGGATATCTCCTCTCTCTCCTTCATCCAAGTGACCCACAACCCCACTCAGGTTGCTGCATTTGAAAGTATTAAAGATTAAAAGTCCCATAATAAGTATTCCTTTGAGGGATCTTCTTCGGGGATGTTCAATTTCAAGGAATATAAAATGTTTCTGTTAATACAAATTTTTAATAACCCCTAGGGAATAAATTTTTGAGTAAAATCCATCTCGTCTAAATTTAATTTTTTTTCTTTGGAGTGTCTTCCACTAAAAAATCCTTAAAGATGGGTGTGTTAAGAATATAGGCATTTTCTTGGAATAAAAATGTACATGCTACCATACTCCCAAGGAGGAGACTACCACTCGATAATTCTTCCAAAGTGAATGGGGAGATACTATACTAGGATAACTGGGTGAGTTCTCATGCAACACATGTGTGGTTGACTATTTTGGGGAGTTCACTCAAAACTAGCTGGGGGCATTGGAAGGAGTTGTTACATGGAGGAATACCAGTATTATCTCCTTACTATGGGTTTTCGGTGTCTTTAGAAGGCTTGTAACCAGTCGTGGAATACTGGACACCCCATTTCAGGATTGGTGTTACTGAAAAGATCTAGATAGATTGAAGCTGACTTAACAAGCCTTCTAAAGCACCAAGAGGAGTCTGCCTCGATCAGGTGTTTCACTGCCCATAGTCCCCATATAGACTTTTCCACATCCCTATAGAGAGGACATCAAGTATGTTGGTCCCCTCCCCCACATGTCCTATAAATCAACATTGATGGTGCATTCAGAGAGGGTGTTATATGGGGAGGGGGTGTGTTTAGAGTCACTTTTGGTTCTATTCTATGTTCCTTTAGCTTTATATATGGGAATAGATACTCTATAAAGATGGAGTCTATGGCCATGCTCAATGGACTTGTGATTTTCAATGAAAGAAATATTTATATTTCCACAGTGGAGATAGACTCTAAAACCATCTAGAGCTCTCTTAATGGCATCATCTCCTCCCCTTGAAAATTACCTATCTAATTCATAAATAAAAGGATCTCCTTTTCAGCAACATGGATATCCTTCATACATGGCGTGAGGGAAACCAGGTGGTTGTCTTTTTATCTTCCACTACAATCTATGATTCCCCCCTCATAGTGTTCACCATCGAAGAGTCACTACCTCCATGAGGGGTTGATATAATTATTGGGGGTGTCCCAGGCCTCTAATTTTAGAGGCCCCCATGATGTTCATGCCTTCGTTTGTATTCTTTAATTATATTAGGATTGAAATGATTTATTTTTAAAATAAAATATGTAGGGTATAATTTTTAAATTCTATGTTCATGATCTTATGCCCTTATATTCATTTTATTCTATAGTAATCATTAAAATCTACATTTTTTACCCTTATAGAGAATCTAATATCACACTTTTCTTATGTTAACTTTCCCCAGGACATGAATAGATGTGATAAGTTCAATATGCCAAAACAGATTCAAATTATGTTCAAATAAGTCGTAGACAAGGTACATATTTTATAAACAAGTTATTTATATTTCCAATTTTACAAAGTAACTATACCTTTTGATCCTCATGTGTGTGTTTGTGTAATTTAATAAATATTATTCTAATGATATATAAAATCTATATATGAAAAAATTGGGGCTATTATATTCTTTCTTATCATTATCTAGAAATTTTTAAATATTGTGAGAGAATCTAATTTATGCTCCAAAAACGAATACATGTAATGAGATTAAATTCATCAATAAATAAATAAATAACTTATCTCTAAGTGTTGTTAGTTTACTCATTGGCCAACAAAATATAAGAATGTTTCTTCTTAAGAGGTCGATTTGAAATATTTTTGACTTTCTAATGTGATGATTTTGTAATCATTCTATTCTAACAAATAGATCAACACCAATATCTTCTTATTACCATTTCAGTAAAATCATGGATATAATCTCTCATTATTAAGTTTCTCATATTCTTCTAACACATGTGTCCATGACTCTTACTCCACTTTGGATTTTCTTGCATAATTCTAAGATGTAATGAACTTTCTTCATAACCAACTTGAGATAAATTTCCCTTCATTCATTTTCATTTCATCTCAAAATTCCCATCTTCAAAAATCATTCAAAAACTCGAACTTTTTTGAAAAGAAAATTATTACCTTCATCCAAAATTTTTGAAATATTAATTAATTTTTGTTTCAAACCATCAACAAACAAGGCTATTTTGGATTTTAAATTTTCTTTCACAATAATGAAATATCCAACGATTTTGATTCTAAGTGACTCATGATTTCCAAAATAAGTTGTACCTTCTTTAAAATATTTCATATTACTCAATGGATTTAAATTATTTTACATATGTGAGGAGAACCCATAATCTAAAATTCAATGTCTTTCTTCTTTTGTAGATTTGGGTGCAATTTCAACAATTGGATATTTTCCCTTATAATTTTTGTTGGTCGGAGTGGACACTCAATAGGGGGGATTAATTGAGTTCCAATTAAAAATTTCTGTTAAAAATATTCTTATAAAAATTCCCCAAATTTAATATCAAGGTAATCTGTATTGAATTTGTAAAACTATAAAGTGTCATTTAGATTCTCAAAAGATTGATTTATTCTCTGTTAATCTAATCTAATGATTAATTAACTTTTGAAGCCAACCTAATTCTTTACAGTACATACAAACACTTTCTAGATTAAACATCAAAGTAACATCAAAACAAATTTATATTTCAAAGTAATTAGTAGTGAAATATTCAATATTGGTTAAAATAAAATTTAGTAAGCATGGCAGTTTTAAAACAATAGGTTCAGTCTCAAGCAGAGACTTAGTCCTCTAAAACAATTTATATAAATTTTGATCCACACCCTGGATCGGGGTAAACAACAATTCAATGACTATCTAGGTCCTAAGATCTCTAGCATATTTCTACGTGGGAAAATAAAAACAATAATACACAGGTTATCCAGGTCACACTTGACCTATACCACTATCCACAGTGGGATACACGAGAGTTATGGAAGTTTTGTGTGAGGATTTTAAAATCTTCAAGTTTAGCGCAGGAGACAGGGTGTGTTTGAAATATACAGAGTTTACAAACTGATCAAAAGGTAAGTAAAATAATCACTAAGAGAGTAGATATTAGTTTATAATGCTCTAGTGATGTGAAGTGTAGCTCTGGACTCCATTGATTGATCAGGAATGATTCTGAGTCCTTCTCTGGGTTTTTTCTAAAAAAAATAGGGTCGTTTTCTTCAAGATCATTATAGTTCTTCACTCCTTGGCTAAATTGCAGCTTTTGTTCTCTTCTAGAATGAATTTATTTGTGTATGTCAAGTGTTCTTCCAGTATGGACGTAGCCTTTCTTTTTTAAGTGTATTCCTCACTTTTCAGCACTCTTCAGCCTTTATTTTGCACTCCTTTTTATGGCATTTGTCCTTCCTTTTACAGCTTTCAGCTCCAGAAATGGGAATGATTACCTTTTCATATGTATGAGGTATGGTTCCCTGACATGCCGAAAACCCACATTAATTAATGGTAGTTGCATTAAATTTAGAAAATATGACCGTTAGTATAATTTAAATAAGGCATAAAAGTTTAAGCAATAGAGTGCTTGTAACGGTCGAATTGTAACAGTTACTCCTTCTATCAGTGGATCTGCTTGTTTCGGTAGCTCTTTGTATCAGTAGCTCTTTGTATCTGTATCCCTTTGTATTGATAGATCTTTGTATCAGTATCTGTTTGTATCGGTAGCTCTTTGTATCAGTACCTCTTTGTATCGGTAGCTCTTTGTATCGTTAGCTCTTTGTATCGGTAGATCTTTGTATCAATGATCTTCATAGCGGTAGACTTGCTTATAGCGGTAGACTTACTCTAACAGTAGCTCTGGTGTACCGGTGATTAAGTGAAAACTGGTGGACTTATGCACACTGGTTGACTTGTTCTATCAGTAGCTATCTGAATCGGTAGATTGGATCTATCAGTGACATGTGCTTACTAGTGGACTTATACATACCGGTAGCTCTGTATATTAGTGACCTTAGCTTATCGGTAGACTTAGTACCGGTAGGTCTGTATCAGTAGCTTTGAGTATATTAGTGACTTAACACTTATCTATTCCATGAAAAACACATCCTGATTGAGTTAGAGTCATTTCAAAGTAGAATTTATAGTAATTAATATATAAATTTACATTATTTGTTATTATAAACATAAGTGAGATTATCAAAATAGGTGAGGTCAACAATCTCACCCTTTTTGATAATCACAACTTATTGAACCATAATCTCAAAATAATTAGTAACATATCAGAGGATTTAGTATAAAATGAAATAATATTAGAGAGAATAATAAAAACAAAGTACCAGAATTATGTTGATATTTTCAAAAGAATATTTGAAAAGAAAAAAGTATCAGAGGTAAAATTATATTTCTCATAAGCTCATATTTTTCAAGACTTCAAATTTGGCTCATTTTTCTCTCCCTTTTTCCTATCATATGATGCATATCAGTTCTATTCAGTTCTTTTCTCCCCCTTTGTGATTAGAAAAAAGAAGGAAACAAACATAGAGAAAAGTAACAAAAGGGTAAAAGAGAATAAGAGAATTTTCATTCCATGGGTCCAAAAAGATACATAGGAAAACAAAGATGAAAAAAAAAAGAATACAAGTATTCCTATCAAATGGATTAACCATCAGTCAATCCACCTTCTGGATGTCTACTTGAGATTTTCCTTTGGGATCTGAGGTAGAATCAGATTGTGGAGATGCAGGTGGAGGCTTAAGAGCACCAGAAATGATCATAGGAGGTTGAGCCACTGAAATGATGCCTAGTATATACTGTGTATCTCTTTAAGTGATCATATGTGTAAGGCTTTGGATGGCTTGGGCTGGAGTCATCTGAGTAGGAGAAGCAGTAGAGGTAGAGGCAGGTAAAGCTGGAGGTACAATAACTGGCCTAGCATCATCATTTAAGAAGGGAAACAGAAGATTTCTGAAATCCATAATGATTCTTCCTCCTCTCTCTATATCATAAATGAATTCATCCTTGTTTTCCATAAATTTTTCCAAGGTCGTAGTCAGTTCCTTTATCTTGCTTACTTTCTCTCTGAAGGCTCGAGACACAGGGGGCAGTTTCAAATTCTATAACAACAGTTTAAAGTGATTGTTGATCTAATGCTTGGTATAAAACCATTGGAAATAATAATCTACCTTGACTTTCACCTCTTTCTAATAAGCAGAAGCTTCTCTCATATAGTATTGAACAATCTTCATGATATCTCTAGTGGAATATCTAGTAGAAGTTACCACTTTTGTCAGATCAGATGAGTCCACAGAGCCACTGGTTGATGTTGAACCAAGATCCTCCTTCATCAAAGGTCGAATCTGATCCAGTTCTATTGAAGGTATGGAGGAAAGAGAACAAATATAGATGATTATTGTTTCCTTGAAGTTTTTCGTCAACCCACTGATACGATTTTTCACTTGAGAATCCTGGGAGCTGACATGATCTTTCATGGAGGTTTTAAATCCCTCAAAGACTGATACCATCTGGCTCACAACACTTTTGACATATGCTAAGTCTTTGTATTCTTGGGATTTATAACTCATATAAGATTCTAAAGAGATAACATATTTCTGTAGAATTCCAACATTCTTTGTCAGTCTAGATACGTGACTCTGATAAGCCTTGATTTCAACCATCATCTGTTCCGCATATGATGACATATTGCAACCCAGAGAGAGTTTAAAAGACTTTTCCATTTTTATTATTTGTTCAACAAAGCAGTGCTTCAACTCGGAAACAGAATCACTAAAGGGCTATTTCAGCTCATCCTTTAAGGATTGAAGATCATCCCTGGTGATCATATTTTCAGGAACAACTACAGGTTCTCTCTCAAACATAATACTGGCCACTGAGTCAGTCATAATTGATTGAATTTATAATACCAGTGAACTCTCTATTCTTCTGAATTCTTCAACAAAACTGGCTTTAAGATATAACATCAACTTATTGAGATCACCTCTTATGACCACATATTCAGATAACAACTCAGACTGAATATCATAACTGACTTTTGGTCTATTGAGGGATGCCTCATTATCATAATCGGGATAATCTAATCCACAAACCACAAAACCTGGGTCTTCTGACCAATCCCCAATTTCATTACCTACTGAGACAGTGCCAAGCCTAGTTGGATTATCCCCCTCAACTGGTGCATCCTCATGTATAACAATAGCATCCTCAGTAGGTCTTTCTTCCTCAGAATAATCCTCTACAATCAACTCTATATCTGCAATACCAAGAGGCTCCTCTGGATTAGGAACAGGTCCTTCCATCTCACCGACTACATCCTTAATAGGCACAACTGATCTTCCAATAAATGGATGCAGACTTGAACAAACAGAAGTAGAGGCTTCGGGTTCACTCTCTCTTTCTTCTTCATTCTTAGGGATGGATGGTCTTCCTCATCAAAAGGTTTTTCTTCTCCTAATAAAGTTTCCTTACCTGATGATATAATTTCAGCAACAGGACTTGGAGAAATGTTCGGGTCCCTTCCATCAGCTATAGAAGTCTTTTATTCATCAGTATCATCACTGTACTTAGGTTCTTCTTCATCAGGTCCTAGACCTAGATCCCTTACATCCTTAGGCCTAGAAGGATGATCCATAGGATTATTCTTATCATACATCTTCTCATCATCATTAACACATTCTCTCTTCCATGGATTCCAATTGATCTTCATGTACTTACATATTGTGCTTGTGATACAGAAGTTGTTCTTTAACACCACTGTCTCATCACTTAGCTACTCCTTTCACCTTAATCATATCTGAGATCAACTTGGCCAAGAATAAGGCATTTGTTTTTTATTTTGGTCTAATCATATCCTCTATTTGAGTCATTAATAGCCTGTTTAAATTCAAACTCCCACCATGCCTCAGCCAATGAAGCAAGTAAATATCCTGGTATTTCATATTTGAAAAATCCCTTCTCCTTGGACTAAGAACATGCTGAATAAACTTGAAGAGAGGACTTTGTTCACCATTAATTTTAGTAGCCACTACCTTTCTAGGTGTTCCATCTACTATTAACTCTTCCATGGCAATTTCGTACTTCAAGAAGTTTCTGGTAGGTGGTGCTGATTTAGATAAATAACCAAATTCTTCTTCATGTGGTACCTTCAAGCATTCATCCCACTAAACAGATGATAAATATATTTCTTTCTTAATCACAAAATAAATCATTCGACACTCAGCTTCTGATTTCTCAAAACTTACAAACTCATAGAACTGTTTCACCAGCTTCGGATAGTAGGGGCCATTGTTGTTTGAGAAACATTCTATCCATTTCTGATCTTCCAAAACTTCCAGAACTAACGAATCACTAGACATCAGCCATTCTGCGCACAGTTCGTTCTCAACTACTATATTTCTCTGAGCGAGATGCGGGATTCTAGGTTTCTTTTCTTCACTTCCACTGATAGACTCGCCTTTGAGTGTATTTTCATTTGGCTCATCTTTCTTTGTGCTGACTGGAGGTCTCCTCACAATTTTCATTGTTTGAATCGTGAGACTTAGGGTTTGAGAGAAGGTTTTAGAGATACGGCTTGAAGGTAAAGGGATTGAGGTCGATTGAAAGTGGTTAAAAACTTGATTTTTATCATTTAGTAATCACAAAATAAATTAATAAAACATAATAAGTAAAATATAAATGATACAAATTCCAGCGGCTAAAATAAAAGTTTAAAATAGCGCATACATGCGGTGGGGTATAACGGTGAGAATTCCTAATAGTGAGGTTAATCTATCCGTGAGGTCCACTAATGGTGAGGTCCATACAGGTGAGGTATAACAGTGAGGTCCATACCAGTGAGGTTTCTAAAGGTGATGTTTCTAATGGTGAGGTTTCTAATGGTGACGTTTCTAATGGTGAGATTTCTAACGATGATATTTCTAACAGTGAGAGTTAAACATCCCTAACTCATGTATAATATAGTCTAACAAATCCAAACTTAAATGTTTGGTGAAAATTTCAGCTAATTGATGTTCATTACCTATAAATTCAAGAGTAATATCACCTTTTTTGTAATGATATCTCAAGGAATGGTGTCTTACATCAATGTGTTTGGTTCTACAGTGAGAAACATGATTATTAGAGATATTAATTGCACTATTGTTAACACAATTTATTGAAACATGTCTAATGTCATATCCATAGTCTAAAAGAGTGTGTTTCATCCACAGAATTTGTGCACAGTAACTACCAGCAACTATATACTCTGCTTTAGCAGTGGAAAAATCAAAAAAATCTATTTCTTACTACTCCATGATACTAAGTACATACCTAGGAAATGACATGGTCCAGAAGTGCTTTTTCTATCTAACTTGCAACCAGAAAATTCAGCATCTGAATAACTCATTAGATCGACTGATTTTCCTCTTGGATAAAACAAACCTAAATTTATGGTATGTTTAAGATATTTGAAAATTATTTTAACAGTAAGCAAGTGAGATTATTTAGGATTATCTTGAATTCTTGCACACATGCACACACTAAACATAATATCTCATTGACTAGCAGTAAGGTAAATTAGGCAACTAATCATACCACTGTAGTTGGTTTGATCAACTGGTTTTCTAGTTTCATCACCATCCAACTTAAATACAGTACTCATATGTGTATCACTTTCCTTAATACTATCCAGACCAAAATGTTTTAAAAGTTCCTTTTTATATTTACTTTGATTTTATATAATACCATTTTCGTTTTGAAAAACGTGAAATACAAGAAAATATTTGTGTTCTCCCATTAAACTCATTTCAAATTAATTTTTTATACTCTTTGAAAAGTCAGTACATAAAGAATGTTTAGAAGATCCAAAAATAATATCATCAACATATATTTGTTCTATCAAAACTTGTTTAAAAATTCTTTTAATAAAAAGAGTTTGGTCAAAAATCCCTTTAGTAAAACCATTTGAAATAAGAAAATTACTAAGTCTATCATACCAAGATCGTAGAGCTTGTTTCAGAACATATAAATATTTTGAAAGTTTGAAAACTCTATTTAGAAAATGAGGATTATTTAATCCATTTGGTTGTTCAACAAAAACAAATTCAATTATAAAACCATTTAGAAATTCACTTTTAACATCCATTTGATATAAATTGAAATTTAGATGAGTAGCATAGGAAAGTAAAATCCTTATAGCTTCTAATATAGCTACAAGGGAAAAGGTTTCCTCATAGTCTATTCCTTCATCTTGACTATAAACTTGTGAAACTAACCTAGCTTTGTTTCTAACTATATTTCCAGACTCATCAACTTTGTTTCTAAAAACCCATTTAGTGTCTATGGTCAAAGTGTCCTTAGGTCAATCAACTAATTCCCAGATATTGTTTCTATCAAATTGATTTAGTTCTTCATGCATAGAAATTACCCAAAATTCATCATTGATTGCATCATTGACATTTTGAGGTTCTAAATGTCAAAGAAAGTCTTGATGTTGAACCAGGTTTCTTAGAGAAGCTCTAGTCTATCTCCCTCTTTCAATATTAACAACAACAGCATCTAAAATATAATTCTTTAGAATACTAGTTGATCTAGTAAAGGTGGGACTAGAAATTTTAGGTTCATCTGTAGGTTCTGGTTCAACCGAAGCAGGTTCTAGAAATTTTCTAGAACTGGATGTTTTTACAATAGGGTCACTATTTTTGCCATTTAGGTCCAGAACAAACAAGTCTTATTTAAGATATTCAGTGGGAGATTTTGGTTCATGTGGATCATTTTCCTCAAACATTATGTGAACAGATTCTTCCACACATTTGGTTCTTTTGTTAGAGACTCTATAGGATTTTCAAGTTAAATAATATCCAAAAAAGATTCCTTCATCACTCATGGATGCAAGTTTTTCAAGATTATCCTTAGTATTAAGAATAAATACTTTGAAACAAAAAACTCTGAAGTAACTAACTTTAGGCATTCTATTATTCCGCAATTAATAGGGGGTCTTCTTAAGAACAGGTCAAATTAAGACTTTATTTATGATATAGCAAGCTGTGTTGACAGCTTCAGATCAAAAATAAATTGGCAGGTCATACTCATTAAGCATAGTTCTTTCAATCTCTTAAAGGCTTTTGTTTATTTTTTCTACTACACCATTCTGCTGAGGTGTTCTAGGGGCAGAAAAGTTGTGATTATAGCCATAGTGTGAGCAATAAGATTCAAATTCATGATTTTCAAACTCACAACCATGATCACTTCTCAGGGTCTTAATATTAAGTCCACTAAGGTTTTCTACAGACATGGAATACTTAATAGAGTAAGAACAAGCTTCAATTTTGTGAGCTAAAAAGTACACCCAAGTATATCTAGAAAATTTATCTATTAAGACATGGACATAGTGCTTCCCATTTAAACTAGAAACTCTATAAAGTCCAAACAATTCCATGTGAACCAACTCGAGAGGTTTAGAAGTCGAAACTTATTTCTTTGATTTAAAAGAAACATTGTGTTGCGTTCCCTTTTGAGAGGGATTACAAACTTTGTCAGTTGGGAATTCAAGTTTAGGTAGGTCTCTAACCAAGTTTTTTCTAGTCAGTTTTCTAATTGAATAAACATTGTAGTGTCCTAATATTTTTTGTCATATCCAAGACTCTTTATGAAAAACATTTAAGCAATTAATGTTCTATTTAGCTAAAGAATTCAAATCAACACCATAAACATTTTCATTTCTCAAGGCAGAAAATACTAGAACATTTTTAGAATTAAAAACATTACAAGAATGATTTTCAAATTTAATATTGAAACCATCATCACAGAACAGAGAGATACTTAACAAATTATATTTAAGTCCATCAAAAAATAAAACTATGGAAATTAAAGTTGAATAAGTGTTACCAATCTAGCCTAGGCAGATGATTTTTCCTTTAGAATTATCACCAAAGGGGACATGGCCTCCATAGACATTGATTAAACTCTTAAAGCATGAGTAATCCTCATTCATATGCCTTTAACATCCACTATCCAAGTACCATATCTTCTTATGGTAACTCTTCAAGCAATTTTCCTACAAAACAGGTTTAGATGGAAAATGATTTTGGTACCCAAATTCTCTTGGGTCTAGATAGGTTAGAAAGCAAAGCTTTAGGTACCCAGATTTGTCTTATGGGACTCAAATAATTTACAAAATCAATAGATTATGAATGATATACATTATTTGATCTATAACTATGTGATTAACTAGTTGAAGCATATTAATTTCCAGAACTAGAACTAGCAACATTCGATCCAGATTAAGAAATAAATATAGTTTTAGTAAACTGTCTCTGTCCAGGATGATAGCCTATTACAGTTGTATATTTTGGTGCCACTTGTTTTTCTAGCATTCGAGTAAGTGTATATTTTCCATTTGTGAATTTTTCTAATTCCTTCTTTAATTGCTCATTAGACAATTTCAGTTCAGTATTTTCCTTCAGCAATTGAGCATTCGTTTCCTTTTCTACATCAAGTGTAGATTTTACAGTGCTGGTTAGATCATGTTGTTTCTTCACAGTCTTATACTTTTCCTCCAATTCATTATAGGTTTCTTCTAGAATATTACAATATTTAAAAAATTTGTCACTAGACATTTTTTTATATTCCAAATCAGAATCAACTCCAAAATAATATGAATTTAAAGCAAGAGTATCCAATGTTACCTCAGGCGTGTTTGTCATGAAACACATATTAGATTTTTGAGATTTTTCATCCTGATTAGAATCAAAATCAGTTGAACTATCCTCTGAAGAACTCCAAGTTTCTTTCATAGAATTCTTATACTTGTTCTCCATGTAGTCATATTTCTTTTCGAACATCAATATTGGACAGTATGCTTTTACATTTCCTTTCCTTTTTCATTCATAGCAGACAATTTCATCACTTTTATTAGGTTTATTCCAATATTTATTCCAGTGAACTTCTTGAATCTCCTGGCTATCTGAGCCATTTCAGTATCACTTTCAGAATCTGAACATTCACTTGTTGAGCTTTCAGTTGGTATGTGTACTTTCACCTTATCCTTACTCCTCAAGGTAGTAGACTAAAAAGACGCTGACTTCCTTTTTGGTTCATCATCTTCTTCCTTATTCACTTTGAGTTCTTCCCCATACATCATAAGCTTACCAATTAAGTCCTTAACGGGAAAAGTACCATTATCACAAGATTTTCTAATTTAAACTGATGTGCCCCTCCACTTTTCTAGTAGACAACATAGTATTCTCATGATCTGCTCCTTTACAGGAACATGTTTCCCAAGTGAGCTCATAGTGTTGACAATCTCATTGAACATAAGATACATATCAGAAATAGTTTCATTAGACTTCATTTTAAAATTATCATATTTAATAGTATATGTGTTTATTTTCATTTCTTTGACATTGGTTGTTCCCTCATGGGAAATAGCCAAAGTTTCCCAGATTTCATATGTAGTTTTACAAGCAGATATGCAATTAAATTCTTCATCTCCTAAAGCACAATACAAGACATTCATTTCTTTACAATTATTATTGTAAGCTGTCTTAGTAGGTTTATCCCATGTAGTTATAATAGTCTCTGGAATCTTATATTGAGTTTCTATAGGCTTAAAGATATCAAAACCCATACTCTCAAAATGAATTTTCATTTTAAGATTCCACTAGGCATAATTTGTACCATTAATGAAAGGTGGTCGGTTGGTAGTAGCACCTTCTAATATATTTTCCATAATCAGATATTAGAAAATATGTTTACATAGATAAAATTTCAAACTAACAAAAATTGAAGATCTTCAAGATACAACTAAAATAACAATTAAAAAACAGAGTGTTTGGAAATCCGTTAATAAGTAAATAATCCTCTCGTACCAAATGTTGTTCGGAGTGGACACTCAAGAGAAGGGTGAATTGAGTTCCAATTAAAAAATTATGTTAAAAATATTCTTATAAAAAATCCCCCAAATTGAATAACAAGATAATCTGTAGTGAATTTGTAAAACTATTAAAGGTCAGTTAGATTTTCAAAAGATTGATTAATTCTCAGTTAATCTAATCTAAAGATTAAGTAACTTTTGAGGCTAATCTAATGTTATACAGTACATAAATACACTTACTAGATTAACTATCAAAGTAACTTCAAAACAATTTTATATTTCAATGTAATTAGCAGTGGAATATTCAATATAAGATAAAATCAAAATAATTAAGAACGATAGTTTTAAAACAAGAGGTTCAGTCTCAAGCCGAGACTTATTCCTCTTAAAAATTTTATATAAATTTTGATCAACACCCTGGATAGGGGTAAACAATAGTTCAAAGACTATCCAGGTCCTAAGATGTCTACCACAGTTCTAAATGGGAAAACAAAAACAATAGCACACAGGATATCCAGGTCACACATGACTCTCTACCACTATCCACAGTGGGATACACGAGAGTTATGGAAGTATTATGTGAGGATTTAAAAATCCTCCAGTTTAGCGCAGGAGATAGTGTGTGTATAAAATATATAGATTTTACAAACTGCACAAAAGGTATGTAAAAGAATCACTAAGAGAGTATATATGAGTTTAGAATGATCTAGTGATGTGAAGGGAAGCTCTGGATTCCTTTGATTGATCAGGAATGCTTCTAAGTCCTTCTCGGGTTTTTGTCTGAAAAACTGAGGGTCGTTTTCTTCAAGTTTATTGTAGTTCTTCTCTCCTTGGATAAAGTGCATCTTATGTTCTCTTCTATAATATATTTCTTTGTGTATGTCTAGTGTTCTCAAGTATGTATGTAGCCTTTCTTTTCTGTGTGTATTCGCCAGTTTTTAGCACTCTGCAGTCCTTATTTACCACTCCTTTTTTCACGGAATTTTTCCTTCCTTTTATAGATTTCAACTCCGGCAATGGGAATGATTACCTTTTCATAGGTACGAGGTACGATTCCCTAACCTGCCAAAAATCCACACTAATTAGTGTTAGTTGCAATAAATTTAGAAAATATGACCGTTAGTATAATTTAAATAAGGCATAAAAGTATAACTAGTAGAGTTCTTGTAACGGTCGACTTGTAACGGTTACTCCTTCTATCTGTGGCTCTGCTTGTATTGGTAGCTCTTTGTATTAGTAGCTCTTTGTATCGGTAGCTCTTTGTATTGGTAGCTCTTTCTATCAGTAGTTCTTTGTATCGGTAGCTCTTTGTATCAGTAGCTCTTTGTATCGGTATCTCTTTGTATTAGTGAACTTCATAGCAGTGGACTTTCTTATGCTGGTAGACTTACTCTAATGGTAACTCTGGTGTACCAGTGATTAAGTGTATAACGGTGGACTTATGCACACTGGTTGACTTGTTATATCGGTAGTTATCTGTATCAGAAGACTATATCTATCAGTGACATGTGCTAACCGGTGGACTTATACAAACCAGTAGCTCTATATATCGGTGACCTTTACTTATTGGTAGACTAAGTACCAGTAGGTCTGTAACTGTAGCTTTGAGCATATCAGTGACTTAACACTTATCTGTTCTATGCAAAACAGATCTTGATTGAGTTAGAGTTATTTAAAATTAGAATGAATAGAAATTAATATATAAATGAACATTATTTGGGATTATAAACACAAATGATATTATCAAAACAGGTGAGGTCAACAATTTTCTTTCTTCACATCCATATTATTATATTTGTCATAAATTTTTTATTTTACTAGAATCTTCAAAATACATCATTTAGAAATATTTATAGTCTATTCACATCTATAAAAGGTAGTTTCTAGTTGTTATCATCTGTTTTCAATTTTCATTCAAATATTCCTAGGATAACTTCTTTGAATGGGTTGAATCCCTATAAAACTTTACCTCCAGTTTATCCTGGGATTATTGAAATTTTGGTTATAGAACCACCACATATTAGTTCAATATATGAATCCCCCAAAATACCCACAATATCCATATAATGAATATTTTACATTGTAACATCTATAATGTCTAGTGTTTTAAACCTTCTCTCCATAAACTTTCTTACATTCCACTTTAAATTTTTTTCACCCCAATTTTTTTTTATGAAATAAAATTTTATGTTTAAACATAAAATTCATTTCATCCTAAATATAATAGTCGTAATAATTTAAATTCTTGAGACATCTTCGAGTAGTCATAACTTCCAGTAAGAATATGAGAGAATTTATTTACTTAATACGATTCTTTAAATCAATCATGACTAGCTTTGAATCATTTGAAAATGTGATTTAAATCAGTCTGATATTTTGCAATGATCGTTGCATGAAACTATGATAAAATCATAAATTCGAATCTCAAGTGATGAAAATTCAAATTCAAGGTTCCTTTACAAAACAAAAAAAAATACCAAACGTAGGGTTTAACTATGTAGAGTTCATTATCCGAACATATGTTTGACCACATAAGGTTGATGATCTATACAATTTCTTCTTCAAAGGTAAGCTCCCATACTTACATAGGGTTCTTCAACCATACATTTTCTATTTTTCAAATGTAAGGTTTCATCCAAACTCAAGGTTATTTATCCATATGTTTCTGAAAATATGTGGTTGATTAACCATACACACTAATATTTTAGCCTAAGGTTTAACACAAACATAGGGTTTGTTCTTTATGTTACATTATTTAACGTACAATATGAAAAGTGTTTCCCAAATATGCTTAAGATCTTTTCAAACACTTGGATGAATATTCAACATGAATAACAAGATTGAATATAATTTAAAAATTAGGAATATAAAGAATATTAATTTACTGAAATACACATACAGTAATATCATTTGTTAAACAAACAAGGGTATTTGTTATCATAAAAATCAAAAATATTTATAGAGTATTTTTGGGACAATACATTCCCAGAAATCTCCCCTTTTTATGATCACAAAACCCATAAAATTAATAACAGAATTTATAATTTTTCAGACAATTAAAAGAAAATAATTAAAATTTAATTTTACAGAATTATTTCGAAAAAAAATATTGTTTGTTTATCCAAATTTCTACCCCATTTTGTGAGATCAAAAATAAAGTATATAAAATGATTAAAACGCGTTTAATTTTTTACATACTAGTAAGTGAATGTTATAATAATCTGTTTAAATAAATAATACAGGATCTTTTGATTGAGACATAAACATAAAATAATATGAAATAAAGAATAGAAAAATAAAAATTATGAGATTTTATTCATAAAAAAATGTATAAATACCATAGTTAGTATTACTAGGAAACATGTTTAGTCAACTGAAATGGTTAGGGCACAAAAGATTGGGTAGGATTTGGATTGGTTAAGATTCTAAGGATTTTGAGTAGCTTGAAGCATGTCTTTTAACTCTTCCATTTGTAACCTTAACATCTTCATAATACTATCCCCTAACTGCATAATCAAAACTCTTGAATATTGACTGATATGAAAATTCTCAATAAGATTGTCTTTCAGTTGCATAATCAAAATTCATTCAAGCTTTTCTCTTGTGGCACAAACTGGTCTAACTTTACAATGAATTTGTTTAGAAGAAATCTAATTCGTGGTTCATTCTATGTTAGTTGGTCATCTTGAAATTTCTGACTATCCAAAAGAACTGGTATTGGAGAACTATTTCACTATAGATTTTAAAGGCAATCATTCATGTTAACCATGATAGTTGTGATTCCCTAAAATCTTCTAATCTGATCTAGAATGTTAGTATGAGGAGAGGTAGATGTACTAGTCTGAACAAAACTACTCTTTATTGATTCAAAATGACTCCACAAATATCAATTAATATCAGTAATGTTTGAGGTAGACACAAATTCAAACTTAATCTTTCTATTTCCATTCAACATCACCCTCTTAAAAGCACAAAATTCATTCTTGGAAATATAATTTTCCTTATGATCTTATAAATTTTTCTTTACAACATCTATCTCTTAAAAATATTTAAATTCTCTTCCAAATACTTATTAAACTTAATTACAATCTCTTCAACCTGATTAGTTCAGGAATTAGATGTCCCTTCATCTTGATGTTGTGACTAGCCAACTACCATAATAGTTAAAGATATTGAAGGATATTTTTTTGTAAAATTATCCACTATTTTTTCAATTTAATTTTCACTTGAACCCAAGATAATATCAAAAAATTCTATTTTGTATTCAGTTTCATATTCTCTTCTCTCATCCACAGGATCAACAATATAGGAAATTATATTCTCAACAATTTTAGTAGCCATAGTTTCAGATTTGATCAACTGTTTCTCTTCCTAAATAGCTGGATCTTCCTCCTAGAAAACTGGTAACTCAACATTCTGTATATCTCTTATCTGGATTTCAACATATTGATATTCTTTAATAAAATTTACTTCCAAATATACTGGCTTGGTAGCCTCACCTAAACCCAAAATTGGTTCTTCGGCAGGTGGATCTACTCTTTTTTGTGGTTTTACAACAAATTCTTCTTACACAGCCTCTTCTTCCACTTTTTCTTCAACAAATATCAATTTTATTTGGGTTTCATTTGAAGGTCCTTCACCTAGGGTGTCACCAATTACTTCATTTCCAATTTCACTTTTCTCCCCCTGAGAAAATGATTGTGATATTTGTTGTTCATATGCACCATGAAGCAAGAGTTTTCCTTCTACTGTTATCCTGTAAAAACCTAACTTCCTAAAAGTTCCCACATTGAGTCCATTTTTGTGATAAAATTTGATTTGAAAATATACTAAATGAATCCTTCCTTTATTAAAAATAATTCAAGAGATTATCCTTCCATAAGGATAAAAAGTCATCCTAGCCTCTGGTTGACAGCATTAGTGAAAATATATGAACATATACCTTACAAAATTCAGTTTGATTTCACTCAAAAATATAAGAAATATATACATGTCTCAAAATAGAATCTTTTCCATGTCATCCATTCTTGGTTCAATTCCTATTTTAATAAAATTAACCAATATTTTATGGTTTGCCTCGAGATCCTTGAAAAACTTTTTCCAAATGCTTGTTAAACCAAATAGAAAAGTCATAATGTCTTCAGACATATGATCCTTATCTCTGATAGAACGTAGATTTAAATGAAAGACCCCCTCATGAGGAAAGTTCAAAATTTGAAAAATTTTAGTCTAAGAAACTAAAAAGTTATTATCTTTTATTCCTATGAAAATTTTATCTTTATAATCCCCAAAACTAAACTGAACATGTTTATAGAAAAATTTCAAATATACCTCATAAAGGAACTTCGAGTTCACCACATTAAACATAGATTCCAATCCTTGAAAAGATATCACTTTCTTTAGGAGTATATTTTTCTTATAGAACCATTTGAAATCAACTACTTTTCCATTTAGGATCTTTTTTCTAGAAAACTTTTAGCACTTCGGGTTGCTAGATTCACCTTCTTCGGTTTTCTTAGTTTTCCTCATTTTTTATAAACCAAAGCTCTGAGGTTTTTGGATTATAGGGTTTTGACAGAAAATAGAGGTAAACAATGTTAGATGAAGATAAACGAAGGTATTAGAACTCAAAAAAGGGTTTGAGAAATGAAAATGTTAGGTAGTCGGAACATTTATAATAGTGCCTTGTTTTTCATGTCCTTACATAAGATAAGTATTAAAAAAAATTAAGACCTGTGGTGTAAATATATTTAAGATAAAATTAAAATATATATATATATATAGAGAAATATTAAAAAAAATCAGATTTCAAGTAACCAGTAAATAATTTTGACATAAATAAACTAGAATAAATAAATAAATATAATAAAATAAAAATTAAAAATTAAAAAGATTAAAATTTATTGAAAAACTATATAAACTAAAATCCACCTAAATAAAATAAAAAATTGCAGCAGGTAGTGGTTTAGTAAAAATATAATCTAGTTGATATTCAGTATTTACACATTCTAAAGATATAACTTTTTTAACAACTTGATTTTTTTTAAAAGATGCATAATATCAATATTCTTAGTTCGTGAATGACGTATTGTATTTTTGAAAATTTCTATAGAACTTTTATTAACAAATAATATAGGTATACTATTAAAATTTAATACATAGATTATTAGTGTGTTTTTCATCCACAATACTTGTGCCCAACAACTGAATACAGATATATATTCTACTTCAACTGTTGATAGGGAAACTGAGTGTTTTTTCTTACTGGACCATGATACTAAAGAATTCCTTAAAAAGTGATAGGTTCTTGGGGAACTTTTTTTATCTAATCTACAACCTCTAAAATCAGCATCTAAATATGATATTAAATTTAAATGAGATGTTTTTAGATAAAGAAGTGATTGAAAAATAGTTCTTTTTAAATATCTAAAAATCCTTTTTATAGTTATAAGATGATATTATTTTGGATTTTTTTTTAAATATAGCTCATAAGCATATTGAAACATTATATCTTGTTTGATAGTAGTAAGATATAATAAACTACTAATCATACCTCCATATAACTTGTTGTCTACTAGTTTTCCAGCTTCATCCAAATCAAGTTTTATATTAGTACACATGGGTGTTTTATATGTCTTGATTTTATCTAGACTAAACTTTTTTCAATAAATCTGTAATATTTTTTACTTTGATTTAAAATATTTCCTTAAGTTTTTGATAAATTTGAAGTCCTAAAAAGAAGATCAATTCTCCGATCATACTCAATTAAAATTATTTTTGCATATGTTCGGAAAAAATAATTATAATTTTTTTTATTTTTTGAACCCAAAAAAACTTCATCAACATAGATTTTGACTTATAATATATTAGAACAAATGGTTTTCTAGAATATAGGTGGATATTCCATTCTAACAGTAAATCCATTTTTCAAAAGAATACCAAGCTCTAGGTGCTTGTTTAAGTCCATAGAGATATTTAATATGTTCAAAAACAGAATATGGATTTTGTGAATTTTCAAAACTAGGAGGTTTTTCAAAAAAACGTCCTCCAATAAATATCTATTTAAAAAGTCAGATTTAACACCCATCTGATATAATTTATGTTAATATGAGATAAATAAGCCAAAATGATTATAATTTCTACTAATCTAGCTATAGGCAAAACGGTTACATCATAATCTATATGTTCTTATTGATTATATGATTTAGCTAGTAATAAAGATTTATTTCTAGTTATAATCCCTTTATCATCTTGTTTATTTCTAAATACCCACTTAGTTACTATAACCAGATAATTTGATGGTCTTTCAACTAATTCCCAATATTCATTACTTTTGAATTGGTTTAGCTCAGCTTGCATTGCCAATATAAAAATATGATTTTTTAAGGATTCCTCAAAATATTTAGGTTTTAGTTGAGAGAGAAAGGAAGAAAATTCAACTAGGTTTCTTGTATTTATTCTAGTTCTTATTACTAGTCCAATGTCTTCTATAACAGTTTCTAGAGGATGATTCTTTAGGGTTCTAGAGTGTCTATGTAAAACACTTTTAGGTACATTAGTATCATTTTCTTCTGAACTAGTCTAAATTTTATTTATATTTTTTTCAAAAACATTTTCTAGGTTTTTAGGTCTCATGTTTTCATAAGATTCTGTAATTTCATTAGTTTGATCTTTTTCTTTAATAAAAGGCTCAGTTTCATCAAACATCACATGAACTGATTCTTCAGTGATCCTTTAATTTTTATTAAACACTCTATAGGCTTTAGAGTTAGTAGAATATCCTAAAAATATTCCTTCATCATCTTTTAGATCTAACTTTCCAAGATTATCCTTGGTGTTCAGGATATACACCTTGCATCCAAAAACATTAAAGTACTTTACCTTAGGTTTTCAATTATTCCAAAGTTTATATGATTTATTTTTGAAAATATGAAGAATTGAAACTATATTCATGATATATCATGTTGTGTTTACAGCTACTTCCCAGATGTAGGTAGGTAGAAATTATTCATTCAGCATAGTCCTAGCCATTTCATGAATAGTTTTATTTCTTCTTTCAACAATTCAATTTTTTTGAGGAGTTTGTGGTGCAAAAAGGTGTGTTTAATACCTAGATTTGGATAAAAGTAATTGAATTTTTTACTCTAAAATTATGCACCATGATCAATTCTTAATTAAATTATCTTAAAACCTTTTTCATTTTGAACAATTTTACATAAACATTCAAAAACAGTAAAAGCTTCAATTTTGAGTTTTAGAAAGTAAATCCAAGTAAATATCGAATAATTATCCACTAAAACATATACACATAATTTTCCATCCAAACTTGATACTCTTGATGGTAAAAATAGATCCATGTAGATATGTATAATAGGATTTGATTTTTCAATTTCGATAATAGATTTTAAGAAAGATTTGTGTTCCTTTTCAATTTGGTATGCAACAAAAAATATATCATTATCAAACATAAGACTAGGTAAATTAGAAACTAAATGTTTCATAGATAATTTATCAAAAAAATAAATGTTACAATGACTAAACCCCTCATTCAAAATCGAAGACTCATTTATTATTGAACTTAATCAATTCACTTTCTGTTTACACAAGGAATTTAAATCCAATGTATAAACATTATCAGTTCTAGGTGCTCTAAACATAAGTAGTTTGTTTTTTAATACCAAGAAATTTTTTTTAGAAAAATCAAAATAATATCCATCATCACATCATTTAGAGATACTTATTAGATTATCATTCAACCCTTGTACATATATTACTTTGTTGATTGAGATTATTTTTGGATCTCCCATAGTTCCAAGTCCAATTATCATTTCTTTAGAATTATTACAAAAAGTTACTAGACCTCCATCTATTTGAGTCAGTGTATTGAAGATTGATGATTTTCCAGTCAAATTCCTATAGAATCCACTATGAATATACTATATATATTTTATTTTTTTGGGACATGTTTCTAGAAATGGAATATTAAACAAGACTTTGTTTTGGTACCCATATACTCTTAGTTCCAGTAGTGTTACATAGCAATGATCTGGGAATCCATATATTCATTATTTTTACATAACTCATATCATTTTCTTTTGATAATATATTAGAAGTAAAATCAATTTTAATTCCAGTTATTTTAGAATTTCTGAAATAATATTTTTTTATTATATTTCCTTATGTTCCTCAAAAATGACAAGTAATAGTGTTTGTGTTTGGAACAAAATAATTCTTATATAGTTTAGATTTTTCACCCTGACATCTTATACAAAATCTTTTTCTTCTAATGAATTTTTTACCAAGAATTTCATTCATAACATTTTATCCTTTTGTAAATAATATATCGACACTTTTGTAAGTTTCTACTTCATCTTGTAATTCATTGATCTTATTTTCACGATCAGTATAGTTTTAGTAAATGAGTTAAAATTTTCAATTAACACTTGATGTTGTTTATGAAAGGCCTCTCATAATCATAAAATAACATTGGGAATATTCATTAAAAATTTGTGTTTCTTTAATTTGGAGTCATATTTTCTTTCTAGAATTTTTCATTTGGCTACCAATATATTATTTGAATAATTTGAATCAAAATCAAAAATAGAATTATATGAATTATAGGTTTGTAACATATATTCTTCTTCCATAAAGAACATATTTTCTTTCATATTTGATTCTTAATTTTCTAAATCATATTTTTATGAGCAGTTGGAGTCTTTAGAAACACTCCAAGTAGCCTTTGTTTCTCTTTTTCCTTTATGTTCATAATCATCTTTTCTCAGATATGTCTTTTCTATCTTTCTCTTTTCACTATTTTGATAATAAAAATCAGGTCTTATATAAACTAATTCATGCATTCATATCATCTTGAATTTCTATATTCATTCTCATCCATCTTTATGGGTTTTCATAATCCTTTTTTCTTCTTATAAAACTTGCTAATCATTATGGATAATTGCGCCAGTTTCATTTTAGAATCAGATATATCTGAATTATTTTCCTCTCTGACTAACTGATTTATTCCTTTCATTGCTTTTGAGATGTTACCATTGGATAAATAATATCCATTTTCACTAAGACTTTATGATCTTTGGCTTCATCTTTCATTTCAACTTCATACATCACCAAATTCCCAATTAATTATCTCATTGTCAGATTTTTGACAAGTGATGATTGTCAAATTACAGCTGATATACCATCCCATATAGTAGGTAGTATTCTCAGTAAATTAAAATGCTGAACTTCTTGTTTGATAGGATCACCTATGGCTGTAATATTTTCAATAGTGTCTGTAAACCTTCCATTCTTATGAGTGATACTTTCTCCATCAAAAATTCAGAATGTGTCAAATATCAGTTTTTTCTATTTCATGTCCCATTTGTCTTACATTGTATATTATTTCATATGCAATTGTAATGGTTTTCCACATTTAATAAGTAGTAGGACATTATGAGATATTGTAGAATTAATCTATTCCAACACCATAGATAATAACATTCATAGATTCAGAATTTGTTTCATACTCACAACTATAATAGTAGTCTTGGATGTAGACATTGCATCCTGGATTCTTCAAATAGATAATCATCCAAGATTTACAGAGTCTATATTTTTCACTATTGAATTAATGAGAATAAACCATTGACATTCCTTCTATATTACTAGTCATTTCCATCTTTGTATAGACCTTATACTTTTATATTGTCATATATTTTTTCAAAATCTCTACTCTAGTACCAATATTTATGCTAGAATATACAAATATACAAGAGGGGGTTGAATTATGTCTTTTACAACTTAAAAAAACATTCACAATTCTTCCTTTTGATGTCGACTGATGATTATGAGGATAATCTGTGTTTATCTTTTATATGAATGTATGAGAAGTGGATAAAAATTGAAATACATAACATGGCGAATTATAGTGATTCATGGCATAAAAATCTCCTAGTTCACTCCACCAATTACTCTCTCTATGAGTTTGGTGAATTTCACTAGTCAGGTCTTCATATCATAAGACAAATCCAAAACTGAATGCAGGCAGTGGACACATTTAAAAATAAGGGTAAAAATAGAGCCTTCTGGTTCTTTAATAGAGAACCAAATAACCACTACTTAATTCAAAATTCTGATACTCAAACACATCTTAGTATGGGTAGTTGAAAATCTCAATAAAAAGATATTGATTAGAAAGGTTCCAGTTTAAATTCATAATTGTAACAGAAACTAAAAGTAGATTGATCTTATTATTCAAAAAATTGTTTCTTTAAGAAGGAGTACTTCTGAAGTGATCTAGTTACAACTGGTCTTTCAATAAAATAGAAAAAATTTATAAGCAGTATAATTACAGAAATTACTAGATTTAGAACCTGTATATCTCCATTATAGCCCTTTCTATAGAAAACAGAGTCTCACTGATTGTAAATGTAGATCTGTAAAATATTTTCACAAGAAGGAAGTTTTAATCACAAAAATATGTGTCACAATATATGGATCATTATATATCTTAATATCTATATTTCTTTAAATCATGAACACATATATAGAACAAATACACTGATAGAATAAATAAATCTGAGACACTACTTTTTAATTCCATATCAAAGAAAATCGACTGCTAAATCATTAGAATTCAAATTTCCATGAAAACATAGAGTAGTCATAACTTCCTATAATAATATGAGAGAATTACTCTACATAATAAGAATCATTGAATAAATCATGAATATATTTGAATCATTCAAAAATGAGCTTTAAATCATCCTGATATTATGCAATTACCATTGCACAAAACTCTGATAAAAGCATAAATTCAAATCCCCAGTGATGAAATGTCAAACGTAAGGTTCCTTTACAGAATGATAAAAAACCAAAAATATTGTTCAACTATTTTTCATTAATTCTCTAAACCTATTGTTGATAATGTATGGTTGATCACAAAAAGTATGGTTGATGATCCATACGTCTTCTTCTCAAACATATGGTTCTGTAATTATGTAGGGTTCTTTAACCATACTTTTTCTCTTTATCAAACATAAGGTTTCATCCAAACATAAGGTTATTTATCCATACATTTTTGTTAACATATATTTGATTAACCATATGTGTTCATCTTTTAGAATAATTTTTAAAAAACTCAGGGTTTGTTCCTTACGTTATGTTATTCAACGTATGTTATAAACATTGTTTCCAGAATATGCTTAAGAGAATTATGAACACTTTGAAGAGTATTCCATGTGAATAATAAACATTAACATGATTCCAAAATAAGGAAAAAATAATAATAATTTCTTTAATTACTCTTAAATTAATATCATTAGTTAAAGAAATAAAGTTATATTTTAGCATCAAAATCAAAAAGATCTATAGAGTATTGTTGAGAGATTACATGCCCAACAAGGGTTAGTTTATCAACTGCTGGATAAAAAACCATTAGAAAATCTCATTATCGTTCCCTTTACTTTATTTTATTTCTTTTAGTTTCATGGTTTATCATTATGGATGTGTTTTCACGATCACATAATTAAGGAATTAAAGAAACATGCAAGATAAAATGAAAATAAACTAGGCTTATACGTAAATATTATTAAGACATGGTTAATCACTTATGTATGTTCCACTTAATATTAACAAGTATGTCATAAAGATAATAAGAAATTTACCCATAAGAGATAAAAATACCTCAATAAAATGTTAAGTTAGACTACAACTTTCATTACATGAGTAAGGGAAATACTCAATAAAACTATGTGTTTAACCAATCCTTGTTGGCACACTTACTTTTATACAAGAAGCCCTTATGAACATTTCGGGTTGACTTGTCCATATTTTATCAATGGGAGTATCACATGATAGACTTGGTGTAAATTTTGAGGTAAGTTTTGAAGAAATCCATGGCATAATTTCAGGATTGAGGAGTCCACTCAATGGATCATGGAGCTTCAAGCCCACAGTTGGAAAAGACATACCTCTATAAATACCTTCTAATAGCCTAACCAACCCTTATTTGGGTTATGAAAAGGAAAATATGGATCCTTGCCACTAGAATTTCAAAGAAAATAGACATTCCGAGTTCAATGGTGAGGGCCATTTGGACTTGATAAAATAGTGAGAGACTTAATAAAATTAATTTATTATTTCTCATAAAATGTAATCAAGAAAGTACTAATTATCTCCTCTTTTAATTATAGAATAAAAATGACAAACTTTTTGACCACGCTATCCCTGTGATCAATACTATATAAATACAACCCCCTCACTAGTTGTATCTTCCAGTACTGGTTTAGAATCCTTCAGTTCATTCTATATCATGAATGGAAATATTACTTGTTGGAGCCCTCCTTCCCTGATCTGCCTTCCCTAGTGGCGACTGATGAAGAGTTTCTAGTCTATGAAAAACCTAAGAAAGAAATTGTCGACATTCAATGTTTGATGTTATCATCAATGTTTGGTGAACTCATAAAGTCTCACAAAAACATGGATGCCTATAGTATGCTTGAGAATATAAGTTGTCTTTACCAGGAGAGAGAAATATAGAAATGGTTTAAGATCTCTAAGGCACTATTTCATCATAAGCATGGAGAGGGTGCCCTAGTTGGGCCTGATGTAGTCTAGCTCATTGGCTACATTGAGTGTATAGATATTCTAGGGTCTAAACTCCTGGGAGAATAGGGTATCGATCTCATTCTCTCATCACTCCCTTAGATATTCCCTAGTTTTCTTGTGAATTTCAATATAAACAACATTGATTAGTCTCTACCAGTTTTTCTTATCCTCCTTCACCAAGTGGACAAAGATATGATGTGCAAAAGCCTTATATCCTTATGATGAATTAGATGAAAGTAAAAGTTAAGATCATTAAGCACAAATATTCTTCATGCACCTCCAAGAAAAAAAAACATCAAGTGGGTGGAAGGAGACAAGAAGCTATTTGTTTCTTAAGTTGAAAGAAGGGACACTAGAATAAAAACTGTATGCAGCTAAATAAGAAAGCAGAAGCTTTAGGTGCATTTGTTATTGAGTGCAATTTAACTGTTTCTCGAAATTGGATATTAGATACATCTTGTGGTTCTCACATATGTATCCAAATATAGGAACTAATTATATTCAAGAAAATTGATAAAGGGGATGTAGATGTATGAGTAGCCAACAAATCTAGACTTGTTGTTGTAGCTGTCGGGGACTACCACATCACATTGATGGCTCAGATGATCTTGGTATTAAAATGTTGTTATTATGTGCCTTATGTAACCAAAAATATTATTTCTATATCCAGACTAGATACATATGAAATTATTTTCAAGTTTATAAATTATTGTTTCTTCTTTCATAAAAATAAAAAAAAAATTGTTAAGGCACATTTATATAACAGTCTTTACATGTTCGATTACAACAACCAAGTAATGGAGATAGATAATGAAACTAGTTCTTATGACTCAAACCACATCCAAATTTGGAATCACCGTCTAGGTCATGTAAATGAGAAATGGTTGTAAAAGGTACATCAATATGAATATTTATATTCTTACGAACTAAAACCACATGGTGTATGTCATTCCTATTTACAAGGAAAAATGACCAAATCCACATTTAGTGGGAATGGTAAAACAGTCAAAGAACTTCTTGTATTGCTTCATACCGATGTTTATGGACCATTTTCAGTTGAAGAAAGAGGTGGGTACTCATAATTCATAATTTTGTCTGATGATTTTAGTAGATATGGATATATCTACTTAATATGTTATAAGTCAGATTATTTTGATAAGTTCAAGGAATACAATAATGATGTTGAGAACCTTCTTTGTAAGAAGATTAAGAAACTCTACATAGACTGAGGTGGAGAATATCTTAATCAATAATTAATTTACTACTAACGGGAGTTTGGGATCTTATCCCAACTCACTTCTTCTGACACACCCCAGTAGAATGGTGTAACCGAAAGGAGAAACCACACCTTATTGGACATTGTGATATCATTGATGAGTCATGCAAGTCTTCCATTATCCTTATGGGGATATGCATTACAAACCATGACACACATAATAAAACAAGTACCAAGTAAATTGATAAATGGTATTCCATAAGAACTTTGGAGTGGAATAAAATCCATGTTATCAAATTTACAAGTGTGGGTGATCGAAACATTTGTTAAGGCCTCTTCAAGTAACAAACTCTCACCCTAAGGCACAAGGTGTACCATTATAGGATACCCCACGGAAACAAGGGGATATTACCTATATGAACCCTCAGATAAAAAGGTTATAGAGGTAAGATACAACATGTTCATTGAGAGGGAGAAAATATACAAAAGAGATATTGGGAGTGAGATAGACTTCGATGAAGTGGAGGCTCATGGTACACAAGAGTTTGTATAGGAGTGGATTCCATAAAGCCCTGTGGAAGAAAGATCTATTCCAGAGACACAAGTATTGTGTAGGATTACAAGAGAGTTTAGATAACTAGAACAGTATAATTTTCTAGTTACTGAGGAAAGTGGATCATTTTTAGTTGATTATAACGATCCTAGAACCTATAATGAAGCACTAAGGGGAATATACATTGCTAAGTGGCAACAAGCCATGAATTTTGAATTGGATTCCATGCACCAGAATGAAGTTTATATATTGGTATATCCTCTAGTATATGAAAATCCTGTTGGTTTAAAATGGGTATTCAAGAAGAAACAGTACATAGAAGGAAAAGTCAGTACCTATAAAGAATGAATAGTTTCCAAAGGTTTTAAACAATGTCAAGGAATTGACTATGATGAAACCTTTTCACCAGTTCCAATGTTTAAATCTATCATAATTCTATTGATCATTGTCACTTAGCATGAATATGATATTTGGAAAGTGGATTTCAAAATATCCTTCCTTAATAGAAACATTTAAGAAGATGTCTATATGACACAACCTGAAGGTTTTGTGACTCCAAAGGATTCCAATAAGATATGAAAGTTGAAAAAAATCCATTTATGTATTAAATCAAGAATCTAGGTCATGGAAAATTTATTTTGATGATTCCATAGTAGAATTTGGTTTTATAAAGAAATAATGTGATCCTTGTGTCTATAAATGGTTTAGTGGTTGTGAAGTCATTTTTCTAATTGTTTATGTTGATGTCATATTACTTATTTGAAATGAAATACCAATATTATGTCTATTAAGGAATGGTTGAATAAATGATTATCCATCAAGGAATTGGGTGAGGAAACATATATTGGTGGAATAAAGATCCATCATGATAGATCAAAGATATTTTTGGGCCAGAGTCAATGTTCATACCAAAATTAAACGTTTTTTAAAGAAAGAGGGATCCCCTGAAGAAATGGGGTCTAAAGACGGACAGATCATAGTGGTCTATAAAAGTGGAGATCAAGAGAATCCCCACTAAAAATTCTTACACCATCATAAGGGAGGGACCCATTCGGGTCAAATTAGGACACACCATTAGTAATAGGAGCTTTGAATGTGAGGAAGTCTGCCTCCCTATTTCATTTCCTCCAAATTAGAGTTATATCCATGTCATCATGAATTAGTTTCTCCTCTATCACATTTGGTAAATGATTGACCAAGGGGTAGATGACTTCTCTTTAAGAGACATGAGGAGAACCCGAGAGTCTATTTATAGCAAATAAAGGTGAATGTTCCTCTGATTTCAACTTCCAGGCCGAAAAGAAAAGCATTTTCTTCTTCCTATAGAGAACATCCATTCTCAAAAGAAACTAAAAACGCAAAGATGACAGAACTATTATTATCACGGACTATAACCCATCCCTCTCCATGAATCCAGATAAACATGACCCATTAGTGTTGAGTTTGATTCTAGAGATATGGGGATACCACATGACCCATTTTCCACATGGTCTAATCTGATCGATAGTGGATGAAGTGATACCCATAATCGAACACATAGAAGGCGCGAGCTCCTTGTGTTTGAAAATGTGGCCCAGATAAATCAATGAATATTGGATTCATGTAGTGATGGCCACATGGAAACTGTACTTTCCCCCGAAGTGAGTCATATTTTTGGCTTTCAAGATACTCCAACCCCTGCTTCTAGAATGAAAACTCTTGCTTTGTTCTCCTTATAGTTCGAATCCAACCCTTAAAACGAAAGGATAAGAAAATTCATAATAGATAAATCATAAGAAGAAATACAATTAAAACTCCTAAAAATACTCAATACGTACCTCACCCATTGACACTCGAAGAATAGATATTGAGAGGATTCCTCTTTAGGTTTAGAACAACACCAGCATTGGGACACAAACTGAAAACTCGGATGCTTTATGTTCTCATATGTGGATATAAAATTCTTCCAAACTCACCATACTAGGAATAAATATTTATCATGGATTTCTTCACACCAGATCACCTCTCCCCACACATCCTTGACCACCAGTGATGCCAAAACTCTACAGAAATCCTTCCCAGAAAAAGATCATGAGTCTGAATGAATGAAAACACATGTGCATGGTGCCTCTAAAAGCTCAATGATATCATTCAATATCTATTTGGTAGGTTCAAGAATATTCTGAATGAATGTATTATATCACATCACTTCTCTAAATTTGATGTTTAGGATTGTACATTATGGGGAAAAGGAGTTTCTTGCCAACCCAGTTTTGTTTCCCAAAGTTGATCTCACCCCAGCCTATAATCCATCGAATGTAACTGTCCAACTCTATAATAATAGTTTGAATTAGCCACCACATGCATCATGATATTCCCAATGGAGCCTCAATAATTTCACCATATTTCACAATTACAACACTCCCACATAATGATCGCCATTCAATCACATCCAAGATGATCTTTCCATTCATTCCATGCATCACTTTCATAATTTTTCTGATCCCAATTCCCCCTGACTAATTGTCTTGGACATTCTATCCCATGAAGCATAGTGATGATGTATGTCTACATGAGAGTCCCACAAGAAATTTGTAATGAGTTTTTATAAAATATCTATAATTATTTGAGGAACCTTTATGGAAGAAAGAATATCCATTGGAATGGAAGATAAAACATTGTTAATGAGGGGATAATTGACAAGATACTGAAGATATTCCATATGGAACAATCCAAGAGGGGATTGTTGCTAGCATCCCATGGCATTCATCTTTCCCAAAAACAGTTTCCTCCAATGCATGTAGAAAGAAAGATAATGTAAAGGATTCCATATGCATCAGTGATTGGGTCAGTCATATATGATATTCTACGTACTAGTCTAGATGTCACCTATGCATTGAGTGTAGTAGGAAGATATCAAGCTGGTCCAGGTGAATGCCATTGGATGGAAATTAATAATGTCCTCAAGTATCTAAGGCATACTAAGGATATGTTCATTGTTTATGGAGGAGATGAGGAACTATTCATCAGAGGATGTGGAGATTCTAGTTTCTAGACTGATCAAGATGAAATGAAGTTGCAAATGGGATACATATTCACTTTTAATGTAGGTGTTGTGAGATGGAAGAGATCAAAGAAAGTTGCGGTCACAAATTATACAGCAGAGTGCGAGTATATCACAAATTTTGAGGTAGCTAAAGAAGAATTCTGGATTTAGATCTTCATCCAAGATATGGATCTGGTACCTATCAGTAAAGATCTCATAACAAATTATTATGATAATACTGCAGCGGTGGATCTTGAAAAGGGACAAGGTCACATCAGCGGACGAAGAAAATACTAGAGAAGTATCAATTGTTGATGGTTTTTTCTCATAGGGGTAATGTTTGAGGGAGACATATTTCAACATACGACATGATGTCAAACCCCTTCACTAAAGCCTTGACTATGTAGAAACATGAACATCATGTGAGTTCTAGCGGACTAAAAGTCGTATATAGTTTTTTCTTGTCCAAGTGGGAGTTTTTTTTATATGGTGTCCTAAAAAAAACTATTTTTACATTGATTACATGAATATTTAATGTATTTAAATATTAAAAATCTTATTACATATTTTTCATTGATCTATATGACTATAATGTAACAATGTCCTAGAGTATTTGTCGCATTAATAAGTTCATAGCAGTTCCCCGCTATGACAGGAACCTTGAAGTGCTATGACAATATTCTTAAATATAGTTCTACATTTGGATGAAATACTATGATGGGACACATTGTATATAGACAGTCATGTGTGAGTACCCATAAGCATATGAGACCTCTTCTTATGAATTTTACACTTGGTAATCTCCAAGATGGGAGATTATGAGAAAAAACCCACCAATAAGAATTATTTATGTTTTGGTATCATTGGATATTTCTATCTACGAGCATGTGTAATGGTCCTTAGACTTTAGGATTATCATTAATATATTTCATGAATCGTGCACTTAGATTCGCTAACGAAATATTTCACCCCAAATATTGGTGGGAACTAGTGTACATTGAGTGTGTTATGAGTGACATGTTATTAATTGATAAGTTGAGGAAGGATTTTTCCCTTCTATTTATGGATGTTGATATCTCATCCCTTTGATTGAAATAGAACTCTCACCCTAAATTCCAAGTCCATGGGGTAATGACGATTTAATTTCAGGTAGTCAAAGAATGATGTATCAATCATATAGGTCAATGACAATATCTTGAAACTAGGTTGATAAGATATTGTAACAAAGGGATTATATTACATAGTGAGCGTTAATATATGGATATCATCATTTTGAGCTTTTGTTCTTTCTCTTGGATTCCTTGACTCGTTGCTAGATGGTAATCTTGGACTTTAGACAAACCCACCTAATTCCCATGAGAAATAATCCTAGAGGGTCACACACTAAGTGTTTATGGGGGTCTTGATTAAATTATATTTGAATTCAATGAATGCAATAAATATTATTCTCAAGATCAAGGAATAATTTTATTCAAGTTAAAATGATCACATAAATTAAATAAATATTGATTCACTAGATTGTGAATAAAATATATTTATTTATTTTATTGAACATTTAATAAATATTTATTTACTAGTTTGTAAAAAAAAATATTTAATAGAATAAAATATTTTATTCAGGTTTTCAATAAAAGGATGAAGATTTCGAATGGACAAAGGTTATGTCCATTAATAAATTAATAATTTAAAGGTCGATAAATAATGTTTATCTGGTTGCTGCAAGAAATAATAATAATATTGTTATAATTATAGGGAACACTATTTAATTTATGATTCTGTTTTTCACAATTTGGCACAACACAAATAATGGTGTTGTTATTTTTATTTGTATCATGGATTTTCCCTAATAGTTATAATTTCATTTAATTGATGTTTTACAATTAAATATTGTAACTAAAACCCCATGTCGAATAATTGGCAGGTACATATATTGTTCCAAACCCAAAGTAAATTAAGAATTGTTGAACAAACATTTTCTCTCTTGAATCCTCTCATCTCTCCCTCTCAAGAATGAGAGAAGTTCTGCAAGACCAAAGAACGAGTGATCAAGAATGATTGTCGCAAGACATTCATTCCATAGTGCTAGCACTCCAAGAATGAGTGGCATTGATCGGAGACCATTGGAGCATGTATGGATCACTACTTGAGGTATTCTACTTTGGATCTGTTCTAATGCAATGAAAGAAATCTGTAAGGGTCATTCTGAATGATCTATGATCGTCAATGAAAAACGTACTGAAGGCCATGGTAATTAATTTCTTTATAAATTAATAAGTTAATTATAAACATGATGTAAAAAATCCTCTTTCCATGATCTGTAAATATTCTTCTCTTTGTCTCAATACTATATATCAATCTGTAGATACTGGCTTTCATCATGGTGTTGATCCTAGATTGGTCATTGATTATGAAAAAAGCAAAGTTGGTCCCTCCTAACTGCCACACTTTCACTATGTCTATATCCAATACTCTAATCAATGTTCATATTCCCTAACATCTTTAGGTAATGCAGTGAATCTAAATGACTTGTCAGGTCTGGAATAGGCTGAAAGAATCTGAACTACCTCATAACTCTTTCATTCTGATGACACTCAAATATATAAAAATGAATTAATGGAACCATATAGGTGCCAGTAGGCCGCATCATCGTACAATATAATTAGAGAATTTTGATGATATCATTTATATATGGAATCCATGTAATCAGAAAAAAATTGAATAATTACTTAATAAATGAAAAGATGTACATTAATGAATAAATATTTAACAATATAAAAAATAATCACTTATATCCTCTCATCGAAGGCTATCTAGCATAAGTATGTAGGAATGGTAATCATGTCTAGAAGAATCTGAATGTCCATGTGCCCGAATCCAATTGTAGATAAAATTTTTATAGTCTCATTTCATAATTGATATATATAAAATTAGTTTAGACATTAGAAAGAAGGAATAACATAATGTCATCAATGCAGAGCCTCTACTTCAATATCAATAGGCAATGGCGCATGGGCATGTGGAGCTAAATGTGGAATGTGCTCACATAACCGTAGATGTATAAGAACAATGCATCATGTGATATGCATCTTATCGATGTGGCATGCATTACATAGCACCCTGTATTTATATTATAGAAAACCATACCCCCAGCTATACTACCCTCCCTGGTCCAAATCCTTCAAAAGAGGAAAATACATTAGATGTACAAAACCGGTTGAGTGATAAAACAACCATGCCACCGATCATACACAAAACATATGCACATGCAAATCGCAGCACAGTGATGTCAACAACATCCTCTGTTAGATGTTTGAAGTGATAGTTTTAGAAGGGCATGTGTAATCTACCACTAATGATAGACCTTCCATAAACAAGATCCTCTCTAGTTAAGTAATATATAGACAACCTCAAACCAATATGCTCCAACTGGTCCAGTTAGAGTTGCATCATCGATGGGAAGGCCCAACATAATGGACACATCCTGTATGGTAATAATCATCTCCCCCTCTCTAAAAGTGAACATATGTGACTTTGTCCTCCATCTCTCTAAATGTGCAACAATGATTTTATTATCGATAAAGGTGAAGTTTCACATCTCTACATCATAGAATACAACACGACGAATATGGGGGATGATAGTGGGAGGTGGTGCGGCATGATAGAAATGACGATATTTATATACACTCATAGGGGAAATATGATGTCCCTTTAAAACTAGTCATAACACATGAGTAGCCTGGGATGTGAGCAATGGAAAATTTTCCATATGAGAAAATGATATCATCATTAATTTTTTATTGTTTATTAAATTAAAATTGTAAAATTTTATTAAAAAAATATACAACAAGATAAATAAGATTCCAAATATATGTGGGTCTTATTTTTGGGTTAGGGTATAAATTTATTATTTTCTTTATCCCCAATGACATTTAATTTATTTTAATTTTTTCTGTATAATGAAGTAGTGATGAAAAACCCTATTTGAACATGTGGAAGCATGATATATTTATTTTCATTGTATGTTTTTCTATAGTTATAGTATCAAAAAACTCGTTATGATAGAATCTAGATATGGGACAAACCAAACTTGAAACATGTCTGAAATAGAGCTAGTCAGAAATAAAAGGATTCATTACTGAAACTTCCACATAAGAAACAAAATATACACATTCATGTTAAAATACATAGACTCAATAATCCCTAAAGAGATGTGTAGCTTTGTCCTTCCACTTCGGGACATCTTTTATGAGTATGTCCAACTACGTGACAAATACTGCATCGTGGCCCACTCCTCATTTCCAAGGCCAGTCCATCTTGTTTCTAATTCAAGTTGACTTTGGTATTCCTTAGGTCCTCAACCTAGTAGTATAAAGAAAATAATTTAAAAATTGATAGAAATTGAAAAAAATATATAAATTAAAACAAAACCAACTTATGAAACATGGAAATATTAGGGACGATAGTCACCTGATGAGCAGGGAATGGGATAGAATGAAAGTCACCAACATGCATCCATGCTACACTATATTAGATGACCAAAGTGATCATGTGATACACGGAGTCAACATAGTACTCCCATGATATATTTACTGAACCACATGCTGTAATAACATGTGCAAATGGATATCTCATTGCCTGAAAGTTTCCACAATCACAATACCTATTATCCAACATCACCATAAGAACTCGACCACTGGTGCATGTATCTCGGTCGTAGAATCTCATAACTAAAATCTCCACTTTTCCCCTGTCAACGATATTACACTCCATCTTCAAGATTCATTCAGTATCCGATAGATATCACATTCGAAATATAGAGTAAAATGAATACTGTTTTCCATCATCTCAAAGGCCTTTTAAGATAGTTCAACAAAGTAGTTCACACATCTATAAAATGTCTCTTGTACAAACCCTATGATCGGGAGTTTTTACACACCCTTTATGATTCCATTTAGGCACTCCACTATGTTAGTGGTCATATGGCCATATCTCCTACAACCATCATATGATAATAAGAATTTTTACATAGAAATTAGCATCATTTATTCATACACATCTTCATTATCACTTTTAATCTCTTCAAGATGTCGATAAAACTGTTTTTGGGGCTCATATTCTGAAACCATAAAATAATAACGTAATAAAAATGATATTAAAATTTCTTGTAATGAAAAATTAGTTTTGAAAAACATACACAAATTGAGGATCACCTTCTTTATTACCACATCTCTGAAATGCTTATGCTCATTAATTGAAATATATCTAATATAGTATCAATGATAAGAATTTTCCTTAGTCCATGAAAAACCACCACTATTTACCACCTCTATAATTTCTTGATGGAGATCAAATATCAGACACATGCCCTAGTTCTGTGTGACATGAATGCATACACAATCCCAAAAACTAGCACCAGCATTCAAAATTATCCTTTTCAACAATAGAGAATGCAAGTGGTAGAGGGGTACGATTACCATTATGAGTGGAAGTAATGAGTATGACACCTATATAATTTCCATATAGGAAAGTTCCATCGATCTAAATAAATTTTATACAATAAGTAAAAGCAGCGATGCATGGCTTGAATGAAAAAAATTTCTATTGAACTTCACCTTTGATCAATCAACTTGATGATTGGGGACACATACTCAATAGTGTCCATATGATAAACAATATGATTGTTGAGATAAAATAATCCCTAACTTGTGGAAACATTGCATAAGATACATCCCAATCACCATGCACTTTTACAATTTCATTTTATTTTACATTACAAGCTTTGTGGTAGGATATTATATAGTTATACAACTGTTTAATTCATTCTTGAAAAATAGAAATGGGAACATCCTGAAATGTTCATATCATCTCAACAATAATATTAATATAAACTATGCATCAAATGAAGAGTGATCCTGCAACAATCTTGGATGCACACAAATGTGTGGGCCTTATAATTTGGTAATATTCAAACATGAAAAAAGTTATCACATATTTCCCTCAGTAAAAATTTACATTCTTCCCCATATTTTCACAATGAATGAGATATTTTGTCTTCTTTGACTCATCAACCATAAATGTGAAATTCCACTCATTGTGGTATTTCTTTATCACATTTTTGTTGGAAATTTTAATTTCAAAATTATTCCTGAAATAGATGGTGTTATCATTTGATGTAGATCTATTCATTATAATTCTAGGGAATTCAAAATCTAGTTTAATGAAGTCCCAATCAAAATGTTGTTCATGCGGCATTACTTCAACCATGTAATTAAATACATAAGGATGAGTGCGACTAATTAGTGGATGCCCTGGATGCCTAAATCTCATAGGAACCTCTGAAGGATCATTCCCCACATCCCCTTATCATGGATGCCTATCTCTCATAGGATCATTAGAAGGTTCATTCCCCACATCACCCTTCCATGGATGCCTGCCTCTTACAGGAACCTCAGAAGGTTCATTCCCCCCATCACCCTCAACCACATTATCTCCTGATGACTCATTAGATTCGTCTTCCCCAGATAAAATTTCATTCACAATATCAGTAGTGCACAAAGGGATTTCATCTACATTTTATTCCAAATTCTGATCATCTTATTCATAATTTGGTTCCATCATAGCATTCACATAAGAAGGAGGCAATGAATAGGACTATTGTGAATGATTTACTTCTACATAGATCACAAAACAAGGTTATGTAGTAATTGGTTGCACCACATCAATGTCACAAATCACAAAATACAATTCCATCAAACCATTTGCACACTACTATCTAAATAATAAAGATGCATCCATCTAATCCTGATCATCAACAAAAGGGTACCTAGTGTGCCAGAAACATTTAGGATGTTGTAGTTGTCGATATTTTATTAAAGCAATGGATTGACCTGCAATCAGTTTTAACAGACTATGAATCTTATTTCAAACTTCAACCAATATCAGACAACCATAATTATTTTCCACTGCTGCAGTTGAAAAAATACAGATAAAACCCTACTCGGTATAAATTTCCTCACCATTGCAATAAATTTGATATGCATGATTACTAAGAAAAAAACAATTCATAAAACTTAATATACTACATCAAAATTTTAAATTATTTAAATGGGTTATTATTGAATAATTGAATTCATAATGAGACTTTTTCTTGGTATTGGCTTATAATTATTGAGATATAGTGATGTTGATATTATTACCCAAAAAAATATAATTTAAAGTTATATATTTTTATGCCACTTATCAAATGTTTCATAAATTTTAATTACTAATGAATAAATAACCATGACTTATTCTTGTGACTTACACTGGATTAGTTAATCATTGTTTGATAAACTAACCAAAACCGATGGTGGGACTCCATGTGTCTCTATTATCAAATATTTCTGCAACCTTCAGTCTCCTTTCAAAGAGAAAGGCCTCTAGTCAAACGCATGTTCTTGAACACCTCTTCGGGGATACCTCTTCGGGGACACCTCTTCAGGGATGCCTCTTCAGGAACACCTCATCGGGGACACCTCTTCGGGAACACCTCATCGGGGACACCTCTTCAGGGATGCCTCTTGTCGATTATCTTTTAATTACAAATTTACTCACAGGCATGTGATAGGGTCTAGGTGTATGAAATACATAACTTTTATTAAGCGGGGAAGTAGGCCCGTACAAACTAAGTGAAGGATGACTCACATGTCATCAATACAGAAATGAAAATGAAATTTTTATATATTATTTAACCACATACACAAGAAAAAGACATTCAATTTCCATTATGCATTTGTTGGCCATCTCAAGATCTATCATCACACAATACTCCTAACTTGTTTTTTAAAATATTTATTATGTTCTTCAAATTATATAAACCTAATACTAGATTAAATATATATCAAATATCAACACGTATTTTTCAAAAATTTAACTTCTAAATTTTTTTGTATATAATAATAATAATAATAATGAAATTAAAAAAATTTAATTAAAACTAATATAATTTACACTTACATAACAACCATTACAATACTAAACAGTAATATTTTTTTCAATTTTATAAAATTACATTTATATATATATATATTTCATTCTACTACTTTCGAAAATATATTTATATATATTTTATACTTTATTACTTGAAATTATAATTATTCATACTAAATAAAATTTCAATTTATCGATTAAAATTATTTTTATTTGTAAATAAATGTAATATAATTTATACCTACATAAAAGCATTATAATAATATAAACTTATGTTATTTTCTATTTAATAAAATTAAATATATATAAATTTTTTGTCTTTTTTCAAATTTACAATATTTAATTGATTATATTTAATACTTTAATACTTCAAAAAATAATTATTTACACTTAGTATAATTATAAAATATTATTTATAAAAATCATTTTTTATACCATTAAGAAAAAAAAATTCTATATATTGTTTTACAAATTTATGTATTGTACTTAATATAATTACAATATTTTAAATAAAATGTGTAAATAGTGTATAGAATATTATAATTTAACATAATAATAATTTAAAAAATCCCATATTTTATATACATATAAATATGTTAAATATGCCATTTAAATTAAAAATATATAAATTTTTAAAAACAATTTTATTTCCCTAAATATAAATTACATTTTAGATATACCATATTTAAATTTCCTAAATATTAAATATGAATTTGTTCAAGAAAATAATAACTCATTCAAAAATCAAATCATACAAAAGAAATTAATTTACACATTCATGCATGCATCAATGCATATTAAATAAATAAATCATATTCACAAACAAAAATTCATACACATCATAAATTAAATAAATAAACAAAATCCAAAAATTCGAATTTTAAATAGAAATTTTACGTTCTTAAAAGCATCAGATATTTGTTGAGAAAGAAATCATGCAGGACTTCGCAACAAATTCCAGAATAGAAGAAGGATATTTGAAGGGGGTCTCATTTTACAAAACTTGGCAGCGATATGCGTGAACCCTGTTCGCACATCTTCTTGGGATCGGAGATGAATGAACGGCGTTCACGCATCTTGGTTCCACTTTTTAAAAATATTGGGGACCCTATCCCATTTAAAAAAATCAAAAACCCATTAAAAAAATCCCCAATATTGGATTGTGAATATCCCTGGGCCTTCGAGTCACTTTTTGGTCTTTAAATATTGGACCTTTTGGGAATCAATGAACCTTTACGTCAATATGTCTCTAGGTCATTCTTTGTTTTAAGTGACATGAAAAGATCATACTAATATCGTGGTGCATTTGATAGGTTGTATAGCACACTCTGCAAGAACTGCCTAGTGGGAAACCTCAAAATAGTGATGGGTGTGCTCACAACAAAACATCCAGCTATCAATCTTAAAGGATGAATGGGCAACCAACCTCATACCTCCCTACAACATGTTTCGGTCTGATGGTGGGGAGCATCATGTCGATGTTGCTGCGTGTACACAAGCATTGACGGATGGGTGGGTCGAAAGAGTTATCACTAAGAAAAAATGGGTATTGGAGACATGTATTTATAATAGGGAAGGGTCTCGTCGTAAAAGGTTTGTCAGAAGGGACTATTGGCGACGAGACCCACTACCCATCGCAAATAATTAGTTATTTGTGATGGGTAGACAGTTCGTGTCCCAAAACGTTTGGTTCAAGTAGCACACCAAACCACATCAAGGGTATTTGCGACGGGCATAAGAGCCTGTCGTAAATATCCTATGGCAGTTTTTAGTATTTGAGACGAGATTTATTTCCCATCCCAAATAGTATGTCCGAAGGTTGGTATTTGTGATGGGACCCGTTGTAAATACCTTTGTAAACACTGCACCTAATTAATAGGGGGTTAGCATTTGCAATGGGTCACATCACAACTAATCTAACCTATATATACCTCCATCCGTTTTTCCTTTCATTTCACTCCTTTCTCTACTTACCTTTCCCTCCCTACTTACATTTTCTCACTCGAAATTTTTTCAAAGTTAAAAAATTTAAATCAGAGCAATATTCGTAGCATAAATCTTTTGAAAGATTCAATTTTATGGCATTTGTCTATTTCTTTTATTTTTTAGTTAATTCATTTTATTTGACATTAGTTATAATTACTGTTAATTAGCTGAAATTAAATTAAATTAGAACTAGATCATTTAATTTTTTTTTTCAAAAATATGTGTGATTGGTGTTATTTAGTATTAATTAATAGTTAAATTAATTAGTAGTTTTTGGTATTAATTAGAAAAATTATTAATAATCATTAAAAATTAGTCATAATTAGAAATAATTAGTGATAATTAGTAAAACAAATTAGCATTAATAACTGGTAAATTGAATTAAATATTTATATATAATAATAATGGGTAATAATTAATCCCATTGTTAATAATTTGTGATAATATAAAATAATTAGTCATAATTCATCATAATTAGTAATAATTACCAATAATTAGTAGTAAATATGATTAATTAGTAATAATTTAGAATAATTTGTTATAATTAGGAATAATTAAAACTAATTAAGAAAAACATGGACTAAATAGTAATAATTATTTATAAATAGAAATAATTAGTAATAATGATTAATAATTTATAATAATGTGGAATAATTAGTAATAAATAGTTATAAATTGTAATAATTTGGAATAATTAGTAATAATAAGGATTAATTAGAATTTATTAGTAACAAATAGGATTAATTCGTCACAATTAGGATTAATTAATAATAATTATGATTAATTAAAAATAATTAGGATTAATTTCTAGTAATTATGTTTAATTAGCAATAAATAGGAATAAATTGTAATAATTAAGATTAAATATGATTAATTAGAAATAATTTGCTTCAAATGTGATTAATTAGTAATAATTAGCAATAAATAGGATTAATTAGTAATAATTAAGAATAATTGGTAATAATTGGGATTAATTTTAAATAATTAGGAATAATTATAAATAAATATGAATAATTAAGAATAGTTAGCAATAATTAGCAATAATTAGAAAAAATTAGTAATAATTAGCAATAATTAGCAATAACTAGCATTAATTAGCAATAATTAGTAATAAGTAGTAATAATTAGTAGTAATTAGTTATAGTTAGTAATAATTTGGATTAATTAGTAATAATTATGAGTAATTAAGAATAATTTTTAATAATTAGTAATAATTAATAATAATTAGTAATAATTAGTAATAATTAGGAATACTTATGAATAATTATGATCAATTATGGTTAATTATGAATAATTAGTAATAATTAATCATAATTTGTAATAATTTGTAATAATTTGTAATAAATAGTAATAAATTGTAATAATGGTAAAAATAGCAATAAATGGTAGAAAATAGTAATTAATTGTAATTAATAGTAATAATTTGGATTAATTAGTAATAAATAGTAACAATTTTTTAATAATTAGAATTAATTTGTAATACTGAGGATTAATTAATCATAATTATGATTAATTAGTTATAATTAGGTTTAATTAGTAATAATTAGGATTAATTAGTAATAATTGTGATTAATTTGTAATAATTTGTAATAATTAGGATTAATTAGTAATAATTATGATTAATTAGTAATAATAAGTAATATGTAGTAATAAATAGTAATAAATTGTAATAAATAGTAATACTTAGTAACAATTACTAATAAATAATAAGAATTAGTAATAATTAGTGATAATTAGTAATAAATAATAGTAATTACTAATAAATTATAATAAATATTAATAATTAGTATTAATTAATAATAATTAGGATTAATTATTAAAATTTATGATTAATCAATAATAATTTGTAATAATTAGTAATAATTAGTAATAATTAGAAATAATTAGTAATAATTCGGATCAGTAAATTATTACTAGGATTAATTAGGAATATTAAGGAATATTTAGCAATAATTTACAACAATTAGTAATAATTTGAATTAATTAGTAATAATTAAGATTAATTTGTAATAATTAGGATTATTTAGTAATAATTAGTTGTAATTAGTACCAATTATGATCAATTAGTAATAATTTGGATTTATTGGGAATAATTAAGAATAATAAGGAATAATATGTAATAATTTGGAATAATTAGTAATAATTTGGAATAGTTATTAATAATTAGTAACAATTAGTAAAAATAAGTAATAATTAAGATTAATTAGTAATAATTAGTAATAATTTGTAATAAATAATAATAATTAGTAATAAATAATAATAACTAGTAATAATTAGGATTAATTAGGATTAATTAGTAATAATTAGGATTAATTATTAATAATTAGGATTTATTAGTAATAATTGGGATTAATTAGTAAAAATTAGGATTGAATAAGATTAATTAGAAATAATTAGTGTTAATTAGTAAAAATTTGGATTAATTAGCTATAATTAGGATTAATTAGAAATAATTATTATAAATTACCAATTATTAGGATTAATTAGTAATGGTTAGAAACAATTAGGAATAATTAGTAATAATAAAAAATAATTAGTAATAATGATGAATAATTAGTAATAAAGAAAAAAATATCAATAAATAACAATAAATAGAAATAATTAGTAATAATTCGTAATAAAGCAAAATAAATAACAATAAATAGAAACAATTACCAATTAATAACAATAATTAGCATTAAGTAGTAATATATAGAAACAATTAATAATAAATTTTAATAAATAGAAATAAATAGAAATAATTAACAATAATTAGAAATAATTAGAAATAATTAGAAATAATTAGCAATAGTTACCAATGATTAGCCATAACAAGCAATAATTCACAATAATTAGCAATAATTAGCAACATTTCGCAATAATTCAAAAATAATTCAAAATATTTCAAAATAATTTGGCCCAATTTCCTACAGATTGGTGGAATTCCCTTTACTCGACAACTCTTCTCCTTGAAACTTTCTCTCACTGAAATCAATATGAAAAATATATCCAACGTTTGGATATAAATTTTTGTATTCACAAGAATTGATTTGCACATGCTGGAGAATATTTATCATGCTGATTTTAGTGAGGGAAAGTTACAAGGAGATGAGCAGTCAGGAAAAAGAAGCTCTTTTTCCAAACACCTCATCTTCTTGGAAATTTATCTGATCCAAATCACTATGAAAAAACTCCTCTGATGTACGGATATCCATTTTTGTATGCATGAGAATGGAGAGTAACAAGGCAAGGCCTCCCGGCTATCCATTCTCGTGTATACAAAAATGGATATTCGTATGTTAGAGAAGATTTATCATAGTGATTTAAGTCAGATAAAGTTGCAAGGAGATAAGTCATTGGAAAAAAGTGTTTCCACCAATCTGCTGGAAATTTTTCCGCTCATAATTAGTTGTAATTAGTAAAAATTAGCTATAATTATTAATAATTAGAATTAATTAGTATAAATTATTATAAATTAGTGTAAATTAAAATAAATTTTAAAACAAATACTATAAATAAAAATGATATAATATAGATTGATATAAATTGAAATAAAAGTTAATTTAAATTTCTTCTCTTTTTGGATAGTGTTTTTCTTATATCAAATTATTCAGAAAACTAATTATTTATCATTTTATAGTGAAATATGGAACCGAGAAGTTGACAATAGTCATTATTAGGTGATCGTTCCTGGATAAATCAGTGCAAGATTCCAAATAGTTCTGGATTAAATCATATATATATTGAGGATGTTGACGATTTCTTATCATTTGAATCATCAAAACCATAACTTTTTTAAAAGGGACAATTAAATGTCCTTGTAAACAATGTTCTCAGAGGAATTTTGACACATTTGACAATGTTGGAGGTCACCTATTTCGTTTTGGTTTTCAACCAGATTATGTTTTTTGGTATCATCATGGTAAACACGGTTCTAAAAAAGATACTAAGAATTTGTTTCCAGATCCATTACAGTTTCAAAATTTAGTACATCATGTGGAAATATGTCTTTTCAACAGACATAAACTTAGAACAATATTGATTTAACTCCTCAGTTGGAACCATCTTAATTTTATAAGTTATTATGGTCCGCTGAGGATGCCTTATATCCTGGATTCAAGATAAAAAATTTGAAGTGGTTTCAAAATGTTTGGATTTTTAATAAAATAATGGAATTTTTATATAGCTATTTTGATTAGTTATTCTCTTTGGTTAAACCATTTTTACCTCCAGAAAATGTTTTTCCTAAAAACTTCTTTGAGAGCAAGATGCTTGTTGGTAATTAGGGTCTTGGTTATCAATAGATTCTTTCATGTTCAAATGATTGCATCTTATGTTATGGTGAAAATGAGTCATTTGATAGTTGTACACATGTGGAAAATCAAGGTATAATGAGGCTCAACTAGGTATTTTTGGATTGATTAATTTAAAACACCTCAGTTATTTAACATTTGCACCTAGATTGCAGCGTTTATTTATATCTTAGAACACAGTGACAGTAATTTCATGGAACAAAACGAATATTTCAATTGTTCAAATATTAAATCGTCCCTCTAATAGTGATAAATGGAATGATTTTGACAAAGTGCATCTGTATTTTTCATTAGAATTCCAAAACATATGATTGAGTCTTTAAATTAATGGTTTCAATCTATTTTGTTCTAACAGTAGTCAGTATTCATATTGGCATGTCTTTATAACTCTATACAATATACCTCCATGGGTGATGATAAAGGAGCCCTATAAGTTTTTGAACTGATTAATTCCACTAAATCTGAAAAAGAATATTGATCTGTATTTTAAACCATTGATTGATGAGTTAAATTCTTTGTTGAAAAATGGTGTTAGAAAATATGTTGTTCTTATGAAACATAATTTCCTTCTGAAAGCTATATTTATGTTGTTAATTAGGGACTCTCCAGGATATGGTATGTTATCTGGCTGGATTACACAAGGTCCAAAATAAGTAATGTATGGTACGAGACATAATAAAGAATTTATTCTCGTTAATGGGAAAACCTTGTTTTTTACTGTCATCGCATGTTCCTTCCAACCGATCATCGTTTTTAGAGGAAAAATAATAATTTCAGAAAACATAAAACTGAAATTGATGAACCTACAAAAATGATCTTAGGTTAAGAGGTAAAATAAATTGTCTCTTAATTAACTCCCATTATATTTGGAATAAGAATAAACGAACAAAAAATTAATGGAATTGGTAAAGAACACAATTGGATAAAATGAAGCATTTTTTGGGATTGGCCATATTGGTCTAATTTTTTGGTCTTCTATGTGTTGTAATTCATGTATATTGTAAAGAATAGTTTTGATAATTTATTTCATATAGTTTTGGATACACTAGGCAAAGCCAAAGATAATATAAAGGTACGATTAGATCTTGCCCAAATTTACAGGGAAACAAAAAATGAACTATTTGAAAATGTCAGATCATAGAAGTTAACGAATCCCAAAGAATCTTATAAACTATCCCAAGAAAATAAATTATTATTTTTCATTGTATTTCAGATTTGATACTTCCAGATAATTATGCTTCCAATTTGAGTAGATGTGTCTGAAATTGTCATATTATCAGATTAAAAAGTCATGACTATCATGTTATAATGGAAAGACTTATACTGATTAGATTAATAGGTTAGTTTAATTCTATGATTTGGGTTGTGATAACAGACATATCAAATTTATTCCAATACATTTTTGTGGAGGAAAAAATACTACAATTCACTAAGAAGACTTTAAGAAGATGTTGTTTTAATTTTATGTAAACTAGAAAAAATATTCCCACTGGATTTCATTAACTCAATAGAACATAAAATATTACATTTTCCACATGAATAAAAATATGTAGGTCTAGTAATGTTCTAATAGATGTACCTATTCGAGAGATGTATGCTAAAATTGAAGAAAACAGTACATAACAATGTATCATTAGAAGGCTCAATTGTAGAAGCTTATTTGCAAGTGGAATTTTCTTTTTTTTCTCATTGATTATCCCACAAAACCAAATCACATGGGCCATAATGGGGAAAATTTTGCGATGATATGAATAATAAATAATAAATTTTTAGTCTGCCCAAATGTGGATTCAGTGGAGTTCATGAACCATGGATATTAGATGATGAACATCACAGAGCTCATACATATATTTTTCTCAACTATGAAGAAATGAAATCATTTCTACTATGAGTGATCATATCAATTATTCTATTATATTTTCTACAATAAATTAATCTTATTTTTTTTGTAGATTATATTAAAATCATACAAAAAAATAACTTAAACAAATTACAATAGCTTCTCTGGAATAACATTGGGAAAATAATTTTTCCTACATGTATAAAAAACGTGTAACATAAATTATTTATGGTTTACCATATAAAATATATTTATTTATTAATAGATTGATAATTTTTTTAAAAATAATTAGTTATCTCAACATGCTGATAAAATTGATAATTGATTTTGTGTCTTGAGTAACCCACCATGAAAAATGGAAAAATATTATAATTCATATGTCGTGAATGGTTTTCAATTTCTTAAAAATTCATATGGGGAATAAAAAAACAACTAGTAGAGGAGTCTTATGGAGAGGATCTCATCATAGAGAAACTTATGTAGACTTTTATGGCATCGTGGAAGAAATTATTAAATTGTGTTATCTGGAACAGAATTACATAAAGATGTTTAAATGTCAGTGGTTGGATACTGAGAGAGGATTATGTGTTCATCCAACCCATGGAATCATTGATATTAAATATAAAATTATTCTTAAATTAAATGAATCATTTCTATTGGCTCATTAGGCATATAAAATTTATTAGTAAAATTACTATTCTACTTCAAAAGAGTTGGGTGATTGGTGGAACATAATAAAAATTAAATGTCACAAAAATCAGTGTACTCAAAGTGAATGTGGTTCTGTTGAAGTGAAAGGAATTGAATGTTTTCAAGAAACTGCTCCAAATCCAACTTTTTCATGAAGAGACACCAATAAAGATGATGAAACACTACATTTAAGGGTTGATGGTTACACTGATGAAAATGATGTTACAAATGAATTTTCAATGACAAGAGATTATTAAACTGAAACTCATATAAAAATTTATAATGCTGAGCATGAATATGAAGTCATTGACATCTTATGATATGAATACGATGATTCATATAAATATTGAAATGGTTAAATTCTGGTTATAATCATATATAATATATATCTATATATAATATTTGTTGTCAATTGTTTTCTTACAATAGAAATTTCATGTTTTAGATGAACCATGATTTGTTACTTCAGTTACAAGAGGGTGATCTACCTTTAGATGAGCGAGATATTGGATCATCTGACCCCCATACTACTGGCGGTTCAGGGATGACTCGGAGGGGGCATGGTCTTTCCTGATTGATGATTCCTGACCCTATCCTAGAGTGGCATCCACATCTTATAATCGACCCATGCATTCAGAAATATGTTTACCTGTATAATTCAATTAGTTTTCATTAATTTATTTATATAGTAATTGTTAGATTATTTGTTTTTTTTCATAGCTTTTCACATATAGCTATTGGAAAGGGGAGCACTGTATTGCCAAAAAAAATTTCTGAATCATGGGTCACATGGGATAGGATTCCCATTGATGTTCAGCACCGCATGTTCGATCATTGGTTGGAACATAAATAAATAATATATATTTTGAAATTTATTTAATTAATAACTTGATATTATAGTTTATTTGTAGAGTTTATGGTATCCAATCAATGAGATCATGTGTAACACTATCTATAAGGCATGGGAGTGGTTTATGTGTGAGCATTTCCATCGGTTTTATCTCAGTTTAAGATAGAAATCTATGAAGAAAGAAAGAGTGATAGAGTTTGATGAGTCTTTTCATACACACCGACCATCACCTATTTGGGATGGATTGTGTTCACATTGGTTGGGTGGATGTTTCCACATGAGTCTATCATTCGGTCTACAAAACCGTGAGAGACATGATGTGACACATTGAGATGGTAGTCATACATTCAGTACGCATATGGAACAAATGGGAAGTACTTTTTTTAAATAATTTATATACCCTTAAATGTAACTGTTTTTTTTATATTTATATAGGCAGTCGAACAACCCGATGTTATTGAGTTCGACATTTATTTTAGGATTATAGTTATCCGTCCACTTGAGATATTAGAGGATATCTCTAGTGTCAGATTGAGGTTAGTATAATTTATTTTTGAGTTATAATATTTACCACAAATAATATTTTAAATATTTTATTTTTAAATTTTAATTGAAGGAGTTATATGAGGTCGCGACATCTTAGACATTGCCTAAGATTCCAGATGATACTGGGGGTCCGACCAGTACCCACTGATTTGATGAGGCAGTATGGATGCTGGTGAACTAGTATGCATTTAAGAAAGGCCAAGTTGTTGGTATCAGCTCTTCATTGACACATGAGAGTTATTATGGTACCACTTTGATGTCAGCATCCAGCTCGAGAGGAGCTCATGGAGAGACATCATCATCTACTGTATACTATCAAGAGCAGCTACGAGCTTTGAGTGAGCTTATAGAGACTACGCGAAGGGAGTAGGAAGAGATGCATCCATGACAGTAGCATGAGATGTGCAAATGGTAGAAACAATTACAGGAAGAGCTCTAATGACATCAAGAGGAGGAGGAGAAGAGATGTGTCGATGGAAGAAGTAGCAACATAAGTACATGTAGTACATGCGACGTCTGACTTGTTGTTTAGGGATGAAGTTCCCTCCACCATCTCCTCCAGCTCCTCTAGGGGACCCCCTAGTGATATATTTTTTTTATGAAAAAACAATTGAACGTAACATTTGTTATAATACCAACTATTTAAATTTCTATATAGTGTCTTTTTATACTATTGTGAATATTTCAATTTTTTATTTTTTTTATTTTTTTATTTTTTTTATTTTTTTTATTATTTTTTAATTTTTTATTTTTTATTACTTTTTGTTTTTTATTTTATTTATTTATTTATGAATATTGAGGTTTTTATTATTTTATAAGTTTTTTTATTTCTCTAATATTTATTTTAATATTTCATTAATATTAATAATAATAATTTTATTATAATATAATATTATTTTATTATATTTTTATATTAATAGTATTATTTTATTATTTTTTATTTTTTTTAATTTTACTAATATTAATATTATAATTTTATTAATATTAGTAATATTAATATCATTTTATTATTATTATTATATTAATATTATTATTATTATCAGTATTACTATTACTATTATTATTTTCCAATATTATTTTATTATTATTTTTTAATATTATTGTTTATCAATAATATAATTTTTTTCAATTTTAATTTTTTATTTTTTAAGATATTTGCGACAACCCAATGAAAATATTTTTTCTAAAATAATCTTGGGGAAACTATTTGTGACAGGTCCATGTCTCATCGCAAAAAAATCTTTTTGCGATGATCTTTTCTACAACGTGTCATTTGTGAGGGGGTCCCGTCGCAAATAGTCCAATTTTAAGTATTGTATAGGTGTGCTTAGATGCATTGTCCGGTCCACCCCCATACTACAATGTGTGATGGAGGGGTGCCCTTCTATGTTATGTCCTTCTAACATGGTGCTACTCTTGGAAAGGGTGACACAAGATCCTTAATATGTGGCATTGCTGTAGTAGATCTAATAGAGGGCGGTGATATGTATGACCAATGATTGACAAAAAGCTTTCTACCCCTCAGGCCTTCGGGTAATTCCCTTTATGAGGGGTTTTTTCTGGACCTACGAGTCACTAGGTCCTTTGAACCATGTTTGGACCTTCATTCATCGGGGCTTATAAGCCATGTTTTGGGTTCCCCCTTAACCGAATTCAAAAGGGGATTTTCGTTATTACGAAAATAGGGCTTTCCCATTAACCTATTAGAACAAATTAATAATTAATAATGGATGGAAATATAATTTTTTGAACCGCAGGGGATTTGTCACACCTTGACCCGTATCAATTCTAAACCTCCCACTCTCATGCCCACGCACCCTGTTTTGGTACGGCTCACAACCCCACATTGTAAAATCTTTTCTCTAGACCAGTTACCTATTAACCCCCACATTCTACTAGATGTGATCTAATGACCTCCCATATGTAATTCAAACCCCTTTAACACTACCTAAATATTGTTTTATTCTATATTTTATAATATTTCTATTTATTTATATTTATTTTCACATATATTTTTTTATTCATATATTTATATATAACTATTTATATAATAAATTTTCAATATATTAAAATATATGTTTATGTGTGTGTGTCATATATATATATATATGTGTGTGTACTTATATATATATATATTATATTAATATTCATTTACTTATATTACCATATAAAAACAAATATATATCTTTTTATAAATACAGATACATATGTATATAAAAACACTATATATAAATTTGTATAAGTATATATATTCGAATATTTTTATAATGTAGATAATGATAAGATATTGTTTTAAAAATAATGGATAATAATTATGTCAAAATTATTTATATAGTTTTTTTTAATGCATTTTTAAAATATGTCTATATATTTTATATTTAGATATACATTTTAAACATTGCCTAAATATTTAGATCTCTATATATTTACATATATATTTATACATATTTAAATATAATAGTAGATTTCGATATAAATTTTTTATAATGTATTTATAAATATTAATTGTTAATACATTTATATGCTATATTTAATGACAATGATATTTTTATAAAAATACATTGATATATGATGTATTTACACAATATTGACACACATACATGCATATTTACAGACGCATGTACACATCTATATTTTTCACATACACACACATATTTACATATATGTATTTATTTACAAATATTAGAACATACACATAAATATTTTTTTTATAAACATACAGATATTTATATATAAACATTACTTTTATAGGTATATATATATATATTATTTAATTTTAATAAGGTAAATGAAATGGATAAATTTTTATTCTAAATAAAATGGATAATAAATATTTAATTATATAAGGTTTATATATTTAAAAATACATTTGTATGTAAATATATTTAAAATATTTATTTGTACAATTGATTTATTATATGTAAAGATTTGAAAATATGTATATATCTTATTTTAAATATCACTAAAATATAAAACAGGGTATAATTTCAAGACCATAATTTCAATATGTGTGTAAACTACATAAATATATTCATCTTCGACTAAAAGAATTCAAGAAGACCCTGTTTAATGAAGCTAAAATCTCATAAAATATTAAAAACATTGGTCACAACAACAAAAATCTCAATTTTTTGGATATAAAGGACTTTTTAACCTTGAAAAAATTAGTTACTGATCTTTACAAGTTCAACGTGATGTAGATCACTTCACAGGATTTGATTTGATATGTGGCAGAATCTAAATGGAAACTTATATAAAATGTTATGATTTTTTAAAGATTAAGTCTTTTTTTTCAAATTATCTTAGACCGTTTATTGATTTTTTGAATTATTATATCATCTAATTTTTATTCAAAAACTATTAATCAATAATAATTTGAAAATTATTGATTAAAATTATATTTTAATTATTTTATAAATCATTTTTCAGTAATATTTTATTCATTATGTGAAAATGAATTTTTAATGTTATATATATAATTTTTAATAAAATATACAATATTTATTTTAATATAAATATATTTGTATAATAATATATGTTTTTTAATTGATTTTTTTTATAAAATATACCTTCTATCAATGATAAAAAAACATTGAATAATGTTCCCTTTACCCTTTCTAAAAAAGATCCAGAAAAGGGGTGCTTTACCAGCAATTTTTTATGCTGAATAATGAACCCATTATCAGTACTTTTAGGTTGTACAAATAAGTAGTAGTGTAGAATTTCACATGATCTCTAGTAGTGGGGAACCCACCAATATAAATATGTTCCATGTAGATTAGCCTATGGCCATGGGAACACACCCATTCTAATGTTTTTCACATAAACTAAACTACATGTATGGGCATGATGCCTCATGGAAGTATTCATTGTGGAAAAATCCTCAGGGAAATAGCCATGAATCTATTGGGAAATCCAGTGAGAGGTAAGAAACACACTATAGAATCACAAACAGGCGCACACATCACTATTTGATCAAAATAATCATTGTTTCTGAGATCTCAGTCAAGATTCTTCTTAAGGAACACAAATAGGGAAAAACACACACTTAAATTCATGCATGGTGGTAAACCCCATTAAAAATGAGATAAAAAGAAAAAACTTACGCATACACTACTACATAACCCATGATAAAAACCGCAAACAATTATCAGTGGTATCTATAAGTTGAGATAAAGGGAACATTTGTTGGTGTTGATAATGATCACCCTTTATCAATACTAAAAATCACTAACAAATGATATATTTCATAAATAATTATGTCATTTAAAATCATATATTGTTGGGAAAAATCTCTCAAGGTATCATTGAATCATTTTTGAGGTGATTGTGTTTGTTGAAAAAATGGACATCTGTGTGGCGATTGTTGAAAAAGTAATATAATGGCCTAAAATTTGATGACAAAGGGGGTTTCATGGTGGAATGTCGAGTTCAAGAGTTGTGGTCAACGATCCATGTTTGATTTAAGAATATTGACAAAGGAATGGATGATCTGGAGGATTGGAAACTTGTGCGTCACTGCCTAGGAGGATTGGAAACTTGAACGCCTATTGTTTTTCAAGATCAAAAGATCAGAAAATGGAAAAGGAAAGAGGGTTGCGCAGGTATTTGGTTTGGTCGGGAAAGTGAATTGTAGGGGAGGAGACCTGTGCCTCGAGACTTGCGCACCGAGGGGTGACTTGCGTGCCGACCGTGCAGGTTGACCAAATGCCTATAAGTACTGGACCACCCCTCCTCATTTCTAACAGATTTCAACACATAGAAAAATCAGATCTCCCGTCGCATAGGTGTGGTGGTCACGCATGTTGTGGTGTGTCGCGCAAGTGGGGCTTGCACGCCAGATTTGAAGAAGCGCTGTTGTTGGGAGTTGCGCTCCAATATCATTTTGGGTGTAAATGGAAGTGCATCGCGCAAGTTTTGAGTTAAAGAAGCTAATGTCATGCAAGTGTCTATGGTGGACTTGTACGCCAGTGGTGACTTACGTGCCGAGACTTGCACGCCGGGTTAGACTTGCGCACCAAGTAAGGTTGTTTTTCCAGTAGTGTTTTCGGGCTGTGTGGAATCTTGAAGATTTCCCGATACCTTCGGTGCAAAGAGAGATTCATCTACGGGGAAAATTTGGACTTCAATAGAGCATCTATATATAGAGGAAGATGCATTGCTTCATGAAAATGAAGATACCTACTGGTCTATAAACTATGAGTGGATCCTTTCTGGAGCAGTTTTCAAAGGAAGAGAAATAAAGTGATCCTCTCCACCGGCAGTGAGCCAGAGGGAGAGAAACAGGGAGTGACCATTGGGAAACCAGTGATCTGACCTTAAACCTTGTAAAGTCAGTAATCCTGGGACAGAGTGAATGTTCCCAAACCATTGTATCCACATCTAGTGAAGAATAGTGTAATTTGGTACGACCGGCAACTTGTCGGCGAATGCTCCTTGGATGTAGCCTCGTGAGGGTGAACCAAGTAAAAATCTTTGTGTCTGCCTTCTTACATTCCTATATTGCATTTAAGGCATCATCATTCGATAAAGAAAGAAATAATTGATCATTATAAACACACAAGTGAAAAAAAAGTGACCCTTCTAATAAAGATGTCAAGATCTAGTGGGTCAGGAAGATCTTTGAAAAAGAATATCCATACCCTGATTTACCCCCCCCCCCCTCTTAGGGTATATAGGCCCCTATTGGTCCTAACAATTGGTATCAGAGGGATAGGTTGCTTTTATCAGGTTTGTTTGCTACAACATGGTGTAGACAATTTTTTTGATTAAAATAGTTTGCTCTTATCTTGGTGTGCCATGTAAAAGGGAAAACATCGATTAAGAATCAGAAGTCATGTGGTATCCCTCAGTGCAGAAGTGTTTATGGAAAAATTGTGACTCAACTAAAATAATCAAACAGCTTACTAAAGGAAGGCCTGGATGAATCAGATAAGGAAAATATTGATTCACTCTGTCATGATGCAGAAATGATTGTAGTTCATGATCTTCAAAGTGATATCGAAACAACTGATGATGAAGATGTTTCAAGAAGAAGGCCACCAGTAGATGTTGTCAATAAGACAAAGAAATTAGATCGTAAATTGGATGAAGAAGTTAAATCTAAAGATATCTGGATCCAAGCAGTGTACATTTAGGTCAACAAGTTAAGAGGCATAAATCAAAGGCTTATTGATGTGGCTAATGACCTAAGGGAGAAGAATTATTCTCAAGGTGAAGAAATACAAAAGATGGCTAAAATGAAAGGAAAACAAAAGGCTGATGATTATAAAGAAAATCAAAAATCCGATGACGATAGGAATCTGAAAGATAGAAATGATGATCTAGAAACATAGTTTCTTGAGTAAGTTCAGATGAATCAAAGGCTACAACAAGAGAATGCATGTTGTTCTAATTCTATTGAAGAAGAAAAATTGAAAGTGAACGAGAAAAGTGACATGGTGGAAAAGCTCACACGGGAACTAGAAGTTGAGTTGAGTAGTGGGAAGAATATCAAAAAAGAACTCAATTCTCAACTTGAATCAAGAGATAAAAAGATTCAACAATTAAAGGAAGAGATAGAAAAATCCAAGAAGGAACTTGAGATATCAAAAGAAAAAGGAAAACCTAAGTTGAAAGATGCACTGCACTTGCTATTTGATTGTCCTTTGGAAGGTGATGATAAAATGAAAATGAAGTATGGGATTTCTGAGGAGAAACAAAAAAATATTTTCTCTGCTCAAAGACCATACAGTTTAGAAAAAACTAGCATTGGATTTGACGAATCACCTCCCATGCATGATAAGAAGATAGTTGTGAATAGTTCTAGAAGTGGAGAAAATAATGCAGGTACTGGAGAGAGACCTAAGAGGATAACTTCAAAAAGAAGTGACGACATGTGCTTTTTCTACGGGATTCATGGCCACACGTCAAGATTTTGTTTAGAGGCTCTAGAATACATTCCAGGATATAAAAATAGAAACATTACTAAATATGAGTATAAGAAGAAGCATCATAAGAAATCAGAGAGAAGAGTCTCTTAGAAGAAAGCATCTGTTAGATGATATTACTGTGGAAGAATGGAACATAGTATGAGTATGTGTCAAGAAGCTCAAGAGCCTCGTGTCAGAATAAGAACTCAAGGTGTATCAGTATCTCAATATAGAAATAATGAAATGAGGTACTCCTTTGATGGAAGATGTTTTATAAGTTCAGATTATGGTCATTTGGTAAGAAATTGCAGCAAGAAGAAGGCAAGAAAGGAAAAGGAACTTGAAGGGAGATTCTTGACCCCAATGATGCATAATGAGAAATTATACACTGGGAGACAAAGTGGTATGGAGAATAATAGGCTTAGAGCCTCAGGGGAATCACATGGATCTGAATGAAAGGTGTATCAGTCACCTCCTCTGTCATACTCACAAAAGCTCTCAAGGAGAGAATGTGAAAAAACCTGTAAGATTAAGGGGAGATCTACTCTAGCTGTGATAAAGAAGAATAAATGTTCAACAGAGAACTCACCAAAATTGAAAAAGAGTGTGGTGACTCAGACATCTAATAAAAGAAATATGAATAAAGAATACATTGAAAAATATACACGTCATGTTCCTCAGCAAGAAGTCGAGGAAAGAGGAAGATCCCTACAATGGAGAAAGGACCAAGAAAAGATGACAAGAAAAGATATTCCTTCTAAGAGAAGGAATCAATGGAAATGGAATTTTGGTGCAACATCAAAGATAGAAATGTGTACTAGTGGGTTTAAACCCCAAATATTGAGAATGGCTATGTCTGCAGAATCTACATAACAGCAAAAGGAACAACATGTGGGTACTAAATGCTTAGTCATATGTCTAGAGTAATTGAAGTTGGCTAGACAGTTAGAAGAAGCAAGGAAAGAGTGTGATGCTTTGCAAGAAATAATCAAAGGGTTGACCCATCAAGATCAACCACAATCCTCTTCTTGAGGATTCTAGAAGTGCCCCTCTCCCTATGCATATAAATGCTATTAATTGATGATTCATGTATTTCAGGTTTTAGGGAGATACATTCCCAGGGGAAGTGGCATCATAAGATTCACAGTATTAGTGATATGATTTAGTGTTTCAATTGACTCAAATCAGGTAGCAGATTTGAAGTAGAAAGGGAGAAACAAAGCAGAATAAGAAGTGATTGTGTTATTAACATTATCTTGTGTTTCCTAAAATGAGTTCCAACTCAGTAGGCTTAGATATTTCATTAATGGCTCAATGATGAGTGAAAGATTAGAATAAATGATGCATTAGGAGAAGAATGGTTGTGATTCTAAATAGTAGGACTAACCCCAGGAAGTGTTTCATAACATAGGGGGAGCATTCAATAACAAAATCAGATGCAAGAGCCATCAATGCAATAATTGGATGACTCGGCTCAGGTGTTGTCTGTGGAAGAAATAAATATTGTGGTAGAATCAGCAATAATCAAGAATTTCATGCTTTTTTTTCTCTAACTATATTGTATCAGCTTACTGCTTTTAGGATACCAAGAAGCTGCGAGAGAAAATCAATGGTATGTCAACAAAAATTTGAGAGAAGATGTTTAAAGAAAATGACTTCATTGAACAATGACACAATGAAAATTTTTCTATTAAATGTATGGAAGTGGTAAGAGACTCAAGGATTTTATAAGGGGCTGAAGTTGATTCAGATGAATATACTGATGGTGATTATGAGGAAGTAAAATCCTTATCTACACAAAAGCCTAAGTGTCGAACTGAAATTGACAGGCAGAATATCATCAGTGATTAGTCATCTATTGTTCAGACAAGAAAAATGAAATCATTGCATCAGACATCATTACTATCATAGGTTGATTTGAAATTCTTTACTTATGCATTTGAAGATGAAAATTGGGTTTAGGTGATGAATAAAGAGATAAATCGGATTGGGAAGAACCAGACATGGGAGATTGTTTCGAGGCCAGCACACGAGAATGTCATCGGTACTAAATGGGTCTATTGAAAAAATATGAAAGAATATGGAACAGTAATTCAGAACATAGCACGGATAGTGTGCCAGGGATACTACCAGATAGAGGGAATAGATGTTGATGAAACATTTCCACCAGTTTCAAGGCTGGAGACAATCAGATTATTTTTGGCCATAGTAGTGAAAAGACAGTTCAAAGTGTTCTAGATGGATGTCAAATCCTCATTCTTGAATGGTGTTCTAGAAGAGGAGGTCTATATTGAGCAGCCAAATGGTTTTCTCATTCATGAGGATAAGAATAATGTTTTCAGGCTGAGGAAGGCGTTGTATGGGTTGAAACAAGCACAAAGAGCATGGTACTCAAGGCTTGATCAATACTTGAAGAAACTTGGTTTCCAGCACATAGGATTTGATTACAATCTTTATTTCAGCAAAAATAGTAATCAAAGGATGATTGTATTGGTTTATGTCGATGAAATAATATTTGGTAGATCAGATGAAGCTCAGTAAAGACAATTTTTTGAATTCATGAAAAATGAGTTGGAAATATCAATGATTGATGAGCTAACGTTTTTCCCTGGTCTACAGGTGACACAAAGTAGGAATGGAACTTTCATTTCTCAATCCAAATATGCCAAGGAGGTTTTAACATGATTTGGCATGGAGAATTCGAAGGTGATGAAGACTCTGGTTGGTAATCGGATGAAATTATTAAAAGATAATGATGGCAAGGCAGTTAATATCATAGAATATAGGCAAATCATGGGAAGATTGTTGTACTTGACTGCGACAAGGCCTAATATTGTTTTCTCCACATGCCAAGCAGTGAGATATCAGATTAATCCAAAGGAAACCCATATGATTGCAGTGAAAATAATACATCGGTATATCAAAGGCACCATGAATTTCGGTCTGATGTATAATGACAAATCTCAATCAGTTTTATTGGGTTACACAGATGCAGATTGGTCTAGATTAGCAGATGATAGAAAATCAACTTCAAGAGGTGAATTCTATCTTGGTATATTTTTTATTGCTTGGTTAAGTAAGAAGCAGGATTTCATTTCATTAATCACCGCTGAAGCTGAGTATATTGCGGCCACTAAATCATGCACACAGTTATTGTTGATGAAGAAGCAGCTTGAAGATATGGGAGTTGAAGTGAATTCTCCGATCGGAATACAGTGTGATAACTCAAGTGCTATCAATCTTAGCAAATATTTCGTCCATCACTCAAGGACCAATCACATTGATATCAAATATCATTTCATCAAGGAGAAGGTTGATCAAGGAATTGTGAAGTTGGAGTATGTGCCTACAGAACTACATGTTACAGACATTCTGACAAAGGCCTTACCCAAGGAAGTGTTTGAAGGCATCGACAGGCTCTGGGAGTTCAGTCGACTCCCCACACTTGAAATAGTGTGGATGTGGAACACCTCTCTCTCCTCAAGGAATGATGTGTTTTTCCCTAATATGATGATGTGTGTTCTATACTCTGTTACAGAATGTAAAGGAGTGTCATTTGGGTTCGTTGACAAAGGGGGAGAAAATAGGGATTGTTCAGGGGGGAGACAGTGTGGTTATTTGAGAAATCATGAAAGATAAGGGGAGAAGCTGACAGGTGGAGCAGCCAAACATGGATAGTTGAACATGCTTAGCTAGACCTTAGCTTGGAAAACACAGGAAATAGGGCTAAAGAGATTTTTTAGCTGACAAGAGTTGAAGATGTGATCAAAAAGGGGGAGAGTATTAAATCTGACAATGCAAGAAGTGATCAATCAAAGAATAGATATCATGACAACTGAGGATCATGATAAAAGCATAAGTGTGGTGTTAAAGAGTGGTAAGAATATTTTTAAAAATTGGTATAAGTTTGGTAAAAATTGGTATCAGTTTAGTTTCAACAGTGGGTGTTAGAGATGAAGTGATTCATTGATGAACTTTTCATTTACTCTTGTTTCTCACGCCGAGCATTGCTCATGTGGGATTAGAGTATGTGTTGAGTAAATCTTTGATCGCTAACAGGAATCGCAATAGGAGAATTGTTCCTGAAGACATAATGATGTATGTTTTTATGGAAGAGTTGTCAACAAACCCAAAGGGGGAGATTGTTGGGAAAAAATCCCTCAAGGTATCATTGAAGCATTTTTGAGGTGATTATGTTTGTTGACAAAATGGACATCTGTGTGGTGATTGTTGAAAAAGAAAAACAATGACATACAAATTTGTTGAAAAAGGGGATTTCAAGGTGGAATGTGGAGTTCAAGAGCTATGGTCAACGATCTATCTTTGTTTCAAGAATTTCAACAAAGGAATGGATGATCTGAAACTTGCGCGCCATATGTTTTTCAAGATCAGATCATCAAAATATGGTAAAGGGATAAGGGTCGCGCAAGTATTGAGTTGGTCGCGCAGGTGACCTGCGCGCCAAGAGAAAGGACTTGCATGTCGGTGTGTAGGAGGATTGGAAACTTGTGTGACTATTGTTTTTCAAGATCAAAATATCAAAATATGGCAAAGGAAAGAGGGTCACGCAAGTGACTTCCAGGGGAAGAGACCTGCGAACCGAGACATACGTGCCGAGGGGTGACGTGTGTGTCGACCACGCAGGTTGACCAAATGCCTATAAATACTGGACCACCCCTCCTCATTTCTGATGGATTTCAACACTTAGAAAAATCGGATCTCTTGTCGCGCAGGTGTGGTGGTCGCACAAGTGGTGGTGTGTCGTGCAAGTGGGACTTGCGCGCCAGATTTGAAGAAGAGCGGTTGTTGGTAGTTGAGCGCCAATATCAGTTTGGGTGTAAAGGGAAGTGTGTCATGTATGTTTGGAGTTGAAGAATATTTTCTCACGCAAGTGTCTGTGGTGGACTTGCATGCGAGTTGTGACTTGCGTGCCGAGACTTGTGCGTCGGGTTAGACTTGATCACCAAGTAAGGTTGTTTTTACAGTAGTGTTTTCAGGCTGCGTGGAAGCTGGAAGTTTTCCCGATACCGTTGGTGCAAAGAGAGATTCATCTATGTCTGAAAGTTGGACATCAACAGAGAATCTATATACGGAGGAAGATGCATTTATTCATACAAATGAAGAGACCTACATGTCTATAGATTGTGAGTGGATCCTTTCCGGAGCAGTGATCAAAGGAAGATGAAGAAGGTGATCCTCTCCACCGGTAGTGAGCCAGGGAGAGAGAAACAGGGAGTGACCCTTGGGAAAGCAGTGAGCTAACCCTAAACCTTGTAAAGGCAGCGATCCTAGGATAGATTGACTATTCCTGAACCATTGTATCCACATCTAGTGAAGAATAGTGGAATTTGGTACGACCAGAAACTTGTCGGTGTATGCTCCTTGGACGTAGCCCAGTGAGGTTGAACTAAGTAAAAATCATTGTGTCTGCCTGATTACTTTCCTACATTGCATTTTAAGCATCATCATCAGATAAAGAAGGAAATAAGTGATCACTATAAACACACAAGTGCAAGCAAAGTGACCCTTCTAATAAAGAGGTCAATATCCAGTGGGCTGGAAGATCTTTGAAAAAGAATATCCATACCCTGATTCACCCCCCCCCTCTCAGGGTATATAGGCCCCTATTGGTCCTAACATATATTAATGTATAAATATATTTATACTGATAAAAAGTATTTCTTTGAAATATGACTTATATATAACTAAATATACATTTACACTTCATATATATGTTATTTAATTAAAAATAGAATATAAAATAAAAACATTATGTTATTTAAAATATTATTTCATATAGAAATATGTATGGATATATATATATATATATATATAATTTTCCTATAATATTTTTTATATAATAGTATGTATGTATTATAAGACATATCTATATGTCACGTGCATAGTGAATGTGGATTATATTTTAATTAAAAATTATTATTAATAAATAATAATGAATAATTAATATTAATAGACATTTAATACATTTTCTTCATTTTCATTTGTGTTTTAATTTTTAAAATATATAATATAATAAATATATAGCTACTAATTAAAAAATTGACTAAATATCTTACACTTAATATGTCATAAAATAATTTCACATGTACCTATACAGAATTAATTCAATTTTATTGAAAAGAAATATAACTATCCATCCCTAGTCAATTAGATATGTCACACAGGAGGGGCCAATATAAAGTGAGGGGAAATAAAACAACATAAGTCTCATGTATAACCAAATAATGAACAAAGTACAAAGAGGAATAAAAATACATATCTAGGAGACATACAACGTCAATCCCAAAGGGAAAAACCTAAACATAAAATAAAAAAATACAAAATATGAAACTCCATGTAACCATCCATCACCACCAATCTTATGTACTATGTAGGTGAAGAAAACCAAGAGAATCCAATGAACTATATGACATCCTTCCTTTTTCCTGATTCTTACAAAACCACAACTACAAACTCCCTAAGGAAAAAGTAGCATGTGAGAACAACCCCAAATAGGACTTCATAAAAGAATCAATACAATGTCTAATTTCATTATAAAGTTACCTATATCTTTAAAACAAAACTAGTATATAAAGAATTTCCAAAAGATAAAAAAATTACTACATCCATGGGTTTTTAATAAAATAATTTCAAATTCGCATATAAATGGATTATATTAAGTACATATGAAAAAGAATAAGTACATGTTAAATCCAACCGTAGATTCATCATAATATAAGAAAGTGAGAAAAAACACCTTGAAATATACCATCATGTTTAAAACAATGAATAAATGATAAATCAAAATATTTGAGATCAAGATTTTGGGAATAAATACTCAGACATAATAAAAAACACTATGTCAATCATCATTTCAATCCAACCAATATTGAGTCCTATCAGACAGTTTATCAATATCAATCCTCCAGTTGTATTAGACACTGTTGGGAAAAAATCCCTCAAGGTAACATTGCAGTATTTTTGGGTTGATTGTGTTTGTTGACAAAGCAGGCTTCCATGGATAATTGTCGAGTTCCCGAGAAGTTGTTGACAATCCATGTTGACAAAGAACGATGACAAAGGAATGGATGATCTGGAGGCGGTACAAAAGAGTAGTACAAGGTGGCGTTGTTTCCCAGTGAATGGAAAATTTTTGGGGTCCAAAATTTGGAGTTTGGTGAGCATCGCGAAAATTGGATTTCCAGGAAGATCATTTTTTATATGGCAAAGGCATGAATTTCGCGAAGAGAGGATGCATGGATTGGATTTCGCAAAGACCAAAAAAATGGAGGCAGTGATGCTTCATGATTACGTCAACCCTTTGTGAACGGTAGAGTTGAAGCGCATCGTGGTGATGAAGGGATTCGTGAGGGAGCTTCATGGCAAAGGCACGAAGGAATGTTGATGATAATGCTCCGCGATTACAACGAGCTCCGCAATTGAAAAATTGTCATGTTGCTTCGCGATATAGATAGAATTCCTGCAGAAACGTCGAAGCTTCGCGATTTGAGATGACGTGGTGTTGACTTCCCGCAGAAGGGTCGAGGGTCGGTGGAATCACCTATAAATACAGGTTGACCCCCTCGAGAGAAGCAGAGAGAATATTCAGAGAAAATCATTTGCTCTCAGTTCGCGAAGGTAGTTCGCGTAGCCTGTGTGCTTCACGAAATAAGAGCTTCGCAGTGGCTATTGTAGCTCCACGAAAGCTGCGCGCTCCACGTTGGCTTAGTGAGCTTCACGAGGAAGTTGCTCTGCAACGACTTGTGCTTCGCATTAGTGCTTCACGAGAGTGCTTCGTGAAAAGGCAGGAGCTTCGCGAAGGCTTGTTTGAGCTTCGTGAAATTGGGAACCTAGCGAAGTAGGGTGCTTTTCGAATGTGTTTCCAAAGGAATTTCCTAGTGTTTAAGAGGCAAAGGGGTATTCATTAGTGGATGAAAGTTGGACTTTAACAGAGCATCTATCTATAGTTGAGGATGCGTGCTTTCATGCAAATTAAGAGACCTACAGGTCTATAAACTGTGAGTGGATTCACTTCCAGAGCAGTGAGCTTAGGAAGAGGAAGAAGGTGATCCTCTCCACGGGCTGTGAGCCAGAGAGAGAGAAATAGGGAGTGACCCTTGGGAAAGTAGTGAGCTGACCCTAAACCTTTGTAAAGGTAGTGAGCCTGGGCATAGAAGTGATCTTCCCCGAACAATATTGGCAGTGTTCCTTAGTGGAATTTGGTACGATCATCAACTTTTCGGCGTATTCTCCTTGGATGTAGCCCAGTGAGGGTGAACCAAGTAAAAATCTTTGTGTCTTCCTGCTTGTTTCCCTGCATTGCATTTAAAGCATTGGAATCAGATAAAGATGAAAATAAGTGGTCATAATTAACACACAAGTGAAAACAAAGTGACCCTTGTAACAAAGAGGTCAAGATCCAGTGGGGCAGAAAGAATTTACAAAATAATATCCATACCCTAATTCACCCCCCTCTCAGGGTATATAGGTCCCTATTGGTCTTAACAGACACACTAAAGTAACTAGTCCTTTTCTTGACACACTGAAGGTTCCCAATGTTATATGTTTAACAAAAACCATTTGTATATTATAATCACAATTTATAAATTATTTTTCATCGAAAATAATTACTTCATACATGCTTGAAAATCCAAATTTTAAATCAAAACCATCATTGAGTTGTTTCACTGACATATCATTTTCCAAAAACTTTTCTTAGTGTAAAAATCCATTAAAAAATATATTTCCTGAAAAAAATCCACCTTGATGAAAAATACATAATATGTATACATAACTCAAATGAATATTAAATTAAAGATCAATTATTACATGAATTAACACCTTAATAGGGATACACATACCTCCTAAATGGAAAGAAACCATTAAATCATCTCTCAAGTCCAAGGTTGAAAGACAACAAAAAAGGGATTTAAAGATCTTCAAAAATCACTATTTGGAGGCTCTGGTTCATGGGAGAAAGATGGAAGAAGGGTATTTCTGGTGGGGGTATGGGTATTTACATATATAATAAAAAATAAAAGACCATAGTGTAGCATCCTAGTTCAAAGTTATGAGAAGAAGCCCCCATAATGACCAAATATGAGGAACCACGCTGTAGATCTCTTGGTAAAAACTATATCTAAGAATCATGAAACACGTCCAATTTTATAGGATAAGGGACTACACCACATACTAATACCCATGGAACAACTACCCTATATTTGGAAGAATATTCCAAACTAACCACTCAGACCACTATAACACAACCTACTCCACCACACCACAACACTCAAACCGCCTACACCAAGGCCCTGGTCCATGGCGCAACCATGCCGAAATTGGATGTGGCACTATAATACTGCCTCCTAGACCCTATCCCAAATCTGGGTGACTATGTTGTGAAAATTCCCCATATGATAGAACCAACTCAAGATTCTACAAAGTAGTTCTCCTAGTCATGCCATATATAACAACTCTACGCCACAACTGTAACTATCCATGGAACAATCCCCTAGACCTTCAAAGGGAAAAAATAATATTTTCAACCTTCCCCTCTTGAAAACCTCTTTAACTAATCCAAGTGTAAACCATACTAAAATTAAATAATACACTTGACCCAAAGGGAATCACAATTCCCCGCACCATAAAATCATTCCCCCGAAAAAATTGGTCAAGATTTAGAAATCGTAAAAAGATAAGTCCACTTATCCCTCAGTAACAATTCCATATCCCATGTCTCATTGTTTTTTCATATGTACTACCATAATAGAAAAACCAAAAGAATTGTTTTACCATGAATTTCCTTATCTTAATGATCTATAATCTTAATTGGTTTCTCAATCATAGTGGTAATGGTCCTAAGAACAACATTATCCAATTCAATCACATGGAAAGGGGGTCCATTTGATACATCCTTAGCCGGGTAACATGAAATGGGTCATATATAAATATTATGTGACATGGAAATTCCAACAAATATACCCCCTTTACAATTCATTCCATGATCTCAAATGGGCTAAATACCCTCAATACCAACTTACCATACATACCCAACCAATAGTGTCCTTAGAGTTGTGAAACTAAATGAATGATATGATCCCTATCCTCAAACTCTTGCACCTGATGAAAATGGTATGGATATGATTTCTGAATACTATGTGCATCGACCATTCTCTTTGAGATCAACTGCACTTTTTCCATAGTTTCTTTAACTAGACCCATTCCAACCAAGGAACTCTCTCCCAACTCTGCCTAGCACAAGGGAGATCTACACAACCACATATAAATATCATTGAATAGAACCATCTTATTAAAATCTTGATAAATGTTATTATAGGAAAATTTTATTATATGAAGATGGTTTTCCCAATAAAAACTAAAATCAAGAATGAATGCTTGAATCATATCCTCAAGAACCTGGATAAGTCTCTCTTTATTCCCATATATCTATAGATGATATGATGTGTTTAATTTCATATGGTAACCTATATCCACTTGAAATAATTTCCAAAACATGGATGTAAAACATGAATCCCTATCAAAAATAACAATATAAGGATCACTATAAAGCCTCACAACATCTTGAACATTAAAGTCCCATAGCTACTCTACAATAATTGTCTCCTTAATTGAGAGAAATAGATCTTATTTTTTAATTCCATGAATGATCACACAAATCACATCATTCACATTAATATTCCATGGAAAACCAATGATGAGGTATGTGGAAACCTCTTCCCACATATACACTAGAGGGGATAAGGGCTGCAAGAAACCAACAGGTCTTTATTACTCTGCCTTTGTTTAGAGACAAGTCAAGAACCATGAAATAGAGTCTAAAATCAACCTTCTCAACCCTGGAAACTAATACCGTTGTCTAAAATCATAATACATATTGGTAGTCCTAAGGTGTACAAACTAACGAAACAAGTTTCTAACTTCTATAAATTCTAGACTCATAGATATAGGAATAACCATCATACCTTGGAAACTCAAAGTTCTAATGGTAGGATGAGACCACTCTCTCTATATCTACTCTCCATTTAGTATTTCACTATAGTGCTAGAAATCAATGTATTTTTACTATTCACGAAGAATGTTCTAAAAAAATGATGATTTATCCAACACAGAAGCTATGAATTCCTACCCACCATCCTCTTATACACCTTAGCTCATCTTAGTGAACAATGTCATAAGAGACCATTCCTCAAACGATTCCTTCACTGATTGAATTGTTAATTTCCATATCAAAGAATTTGTAACCACATTCCCTTTCCCAATAGTATAAGAAATATAAAAATTGAGAGTATGAGGAAACTAAAACCAACATTTCTATCAAATGTTCAGATCCCTCTGATTAGAGATTTACTTCAGTCTCTTATGATCAGAATATACCATAAACCACTCCCCAAAGGGATATTAATGCCATGTTTTGAGTAAAAAAATAAGTATTGTAACTCAAGATCATGGGTATGGTAGTTTATGTCATGTGGGTGTAACTAGTGAGTTCCATCAGTCACCACCTTCATCCCCTTCATCAATGCACACCCCAATCCCATACCTAAAGCATTATAGAAATCATTATAACCTAAACCTAGTTCTAGAAGAATCAAAACTGGGGTCAAATCCAATCACTTTTTCATATCCTCAAAAGATCTATGACATGTTCAATTCCTTTCTAAATCAACACCTTTATGATTAAAATATTTCATATGAGATTTGTGTTTGGATAATATCTAAACAAACCACCACTAATAACTATCCAAACCCAAAAATCTAAGCACATAAATCATATTTCTCATTTTCACCCATAAAATTTCCACCTGTATCTTTTCCTTATCTATATAAATGACACTCTAAGATATAAAATTCCATATACAGTTCACTTCTTAGATCCAAAACTCACACTTGGATATATTATTATATGATAGATTCTATCTAATGTGTCTAAGGATGATATAAAAATGATCCATGTTTTCCTCTTATAACATAGAATATATAAAAATACCATCCAAAAACATGACTATGAAAGAGTACATGAACAACTAAATGATTTGTTTTATCAACACCATAAATACCATGTGAGAATTAGTGAGAATGAATTTCATAACCATAAACTCAAAATTCCCATACTGACTCCTAAAAATTTATTAGGAATATACACCTCTCAAAATTGTAACAAGTGGTATCCTAACCGAAGGTCAATCATTGAAAACCAGCTGTCCCCTATGATTTGATTAAAGATATCATCAATTCTAGCCTAGGAATATTCGTTCTCAATAGGGACATGATTTAGCTTTCGATAATAAAAGAAAATTCTGATTCTCTAATATTCCTTCTTAGAAAAGAGGATAGTCAAATCCCTAAGTGATATGATAGGGTGAAAAAATAACATAGCCTCAAAGTCTAGAAGTATGACATTAAGTTCCATAAACATGGTATGTTCCATGTGATAATATGGAATAGAAATGGGTATCATACAAGAGAGAATTTCAATAGAGAACTCAAACCCTCACTGTTGTGGTAACCAATATAAATTATCTTGAAAGTCCTCAAGTTGCTCACTAACATGTGTAGGAAGTGGACTACTCAAAAGAGGATCAATATGATAAAAAACATCTATGAAAACTCACATGATACCATTCTAGTCTACAAAACAGCAGGCCCTGACCTCCTATATATAAAATCCAAATCACCCTAAAAGACATGATAGATGCCATTTAGAGATGAAAAACGATGTAAATGATGATAACATTCAATCTAGGCCTTAATTCTGATCATCAAATCCATGATAATAATATGGTCAAAGATATCGAGATCAAGAACTAATAAGTCTCACACTACATTGGATATCATAAATTGATATGTCAGAGATTTGATACCTTTCACAGGAATATTTCATAATGGTTTGGAAAGATCCAACAAGAATGGAATAATATATAAATGAAATTACAACATGTCAACCAACACTGATGACATAAAATAATGATTAGAACCTATATCTAATAAATTCAGTACCATAAGGGATGAAATAAACATCGTACCTCTAAAAGTAGTCATCCCTATCTCATATTCCTCTACTACATAATCTTCTAGGAAAATAGTTATGGTCTCATATCCTCAGTAATCTTTCATAGTCTCATGAACACCCCCCTTGGTATGAGGATAAGATACACCATCACTCAAATCATTAGAATGAACATGCGTACCATTGGTGAAAGTGGATCCAGCAAAACAACCATAGGAAAAAATTCTAAAAAAAACACAAGAGATGACTAGATTGTCCACAATGATGAAAATTTTATAGTGATTCAATATAGTGAGTCTTGGTACGACTAGGTCTTCCACACTAATAACAAACAACCTAATATTATCTGCACGAAACCCCAGAAACTAGTCCTAATGAAAATTTAAAATATTTTCATTTTCCTTTATAGACAGAAGGAAACCCCTTGATTACTACTGTATCACTTAAAGCTCAACCTATACATGTTTTTCTAACTATGTATTCCTTGAACATAGCCACTTTATCAACCACCTCTATAAATATCAGAAGTCATAAGAGATCAACATCTATTGAATATTATCCATATACCCCATCTTATACCTCTGATCCTTAAGGTAATCATTAGTGAAAAGATCAGGTTTTAGGTGTACCAACTCATCAAAACATGTGGAAAAATCTAACATTATAGTCTTACCTTGCTCTAAGGTCCAAAATTATCCGTTCATTGGTAGTCACAACATTTCGGGATAAAACTGCTGATTGAAGATCATCCTAAAAGAGGTCTATGTTAGATCCTCATAAAAATTAGTTTGCATAATATATTCTCACCATATCCTTCTTTGTACCTTAAAAATTTAAGTGGAAAAACAAACCTTAATTTCTATAGGATTTATTAACAAATTAAAGATCCTCTCAATCCATTCAATCCATTCCACACATTCCTAGGATCATCTGTCACAACAGAGGATGGGCGGATTTTTCTTAGTATGTTTTGATCCATGATGCGCTATTTATCCCTATTGTCCAACACCCACCATACCCATAGTATGAATAGTTTAGATTACATATTCCACAAAAAAGGGTCCACTGGAAGATTTTCCTATGGAAATAGTGTCACGACTTCCTCACTTGGATTTAGAGCATATATTCTCCGAGGAATTTCCTACCATACACAAGACAATAAACAATCATCTTGAGATAAAATTCCCAAATCATAAGACCAACTTACGGAACCCATATCAGTTCCTATAAACAACTAGAATTTGAATCAATTATGAATCTTACAGATAAATGAAAAAACCATAGAAAAGAACAATTATATTTAAACAGACCCCAAATCCTATTAATTCAAATAACCTCAAACACAGATTATCATGCATGGAATAAATATTTGACTATACATAGTAACATGAGCTTGGGAACACAAGTAATATAGCTAGGAACCTTGGCACACATACTACCCAAATTTCAATGGTACTAACTCCATTTTACCAAAAACCTCAATCCAAATGAAGAAAATTTAACAATAATTGAGGATTGATAAAGGATCTAATACCATTTTTTTAAGAAACCATACCATGTCAACTAGAAAAGTCTCCTAGGAGACTCTACCACAAGGGAGGTGAAAAAAATCACATGTCGCGTGTATAGTTGAAGAACAAGAATTTTATAAATAAGAAGAAAAATACATACCCACAAGGCATACAATGTCAGGCTAGAAAAGCTAAAATTGAAAATAAATTAAGACAATCCAAAATATGAAACTCCATGTGACCATAATTCATCACCAAAATTCCCTACAACACAGGAAAATAAAACCAAGGGAAGCTGATGATGTACATGACACCTTTCACTTTACCAGATTCTTGTAAACCAATATATAAAAATTCCCAAAGGAAAAAGTATAGTGTGTGAGAAATTCCAAGTAGTATTTCAACAGAGAATTTATAAAAATTATCATTCCATGAAAATTCTAGATATATCTTTAAAACAATACTAGTATATAAAGAATTTTGTGAAAGATAACCATTTTTTAAAACATCCACTAAATTTTTATAAAATCATTTCATATTAATATAAATAACTAATATGAAATGTACATGTGAGAAAGAAAAAGTACATGAGAAAACCAACTAAGGATACACCATAAGATAATAAAGTGATAAAAACCAACCATGAAATATACCATCATATTTAAAATAAATCATAAATCATAAATAATAAGATTTTGGCTCTAGCCTATTGGAATGCGTACTGAGACATATAAAAAAACACTAATCCAGACATCACTTGAGTCTAGTAAATATAAAGTCTCATTACAAAGTATATCAAAATCAAACATCTTGTTTTAATATTCACACTAAAGTGACATATACATTTCTTGATGCATCCAAGGTTCCCAATTTTCTATGTTTTCAGGAAATCATTTTAAAATTATGCTCACAATTTATAAAACATTTTTCACAGCAAATCATTATCACTTCCATGATTGAAAACCCCATTTGTAAATAAAATCCAACATTGAGGAGTTTCAACGACACATCATGAGCCCAAAATTGTTTTAAAAGAAAAAATATTTTAAAAACATAGATTTTAGGAGGAAAATCAACATTGATGAAAAAATCCATCATTTTTACAGAAAACCTAAAGGAATCGTATAATAATTTATAGTATTAAATGAATTAAAACCTTTGTATAGAGATAAATACCACACGAATGGAGAGGAACAACTAAGAAATGATCTCCCTTGTCTGAGGTTAAAGTCCAAAAAAAGTATTCAATTACCTTTAGAAAGAACCCATGGTTGCTTAAGGTTCGATAGAGGAAGTTCGAAGAAAGGTCTGTTTTGAGGGGGTCCAAGTATTTATAAGAAAAATAAAAAATAAGAGACCTTTATGAAACCCCTAGACCATAGTGAAAATTTTATACAAGAAGCCCATACTATGGTGTAATATAATGGACCATGCCACAACTCTCCTGATAAAAATATCATACGAGAATAAAAATACATATTCTATTTTCCAGGAGGTGGGACTACACTGCTACCCACTTCCCATGATGAATCTACAACATATTTGGTATAACCATACAAACCAAACCCTCATACAACTACGGTGAAACATACTCCTCCACACTACGACACTCAACCCACCTATATTACATCCCTACTCCCTAGCATAACCATGCCAAAATTAGCCATGGTACCAAAATAAAACCTCTCGGTCCCGACGTCGAAGCTGGGTGACCATGAAACATCAATGAAGCTTATGGAAGAACCTACCCAAGGATCCACTATGTATTCATCTCATCCGCACCATCTCTAACTCCTCAATGTCGTATACACTTCCATCCAGGATTCAATCCCATATGCCACTAAATGAAAAAAACATGATTTATAACCCCAACTTCACATAAACATCAGAAACTACCCCAAGGATAAAGCAGGATCAAAATAAAGCAAACATGCGACTTAGAGGGTGACACAAAAACATAAACAAATTTTTTTTTATTATTATCACTTTAAATTTTTGTTTATTAATATTTAATATTTAATATATTATGTTTTTAATTGCTAATATTAATTATTTTATTATATTTAAATTTAATATATATATATATATATATATTCACTTTATTCTTTTATAATTATTTATTTCATTAATAGTTTTTTTAATAATTTTTAAATTTTTATTTTAATTTGTTTAATATTTTTTGTAATTTCATCCATTTTCAATATTTATTTTTATTTATTGATTAAGATTTAGTTTCTTAAATTATGTTTTAATATACATAATTAATATATTTTTCATTTTGATTCAAACATATATTCATTTTTATTTACTAAAAAATTATATAATTAATAATTCTAATTCATTTTTTCATATTTGTTCAATTTTTTCATCTTTTAATTAAATTTCACTCATTTTTAACATCCAAACATTTATGATTATTTATTTAATAACAACATAAATTGTTCTTTACTTTTTTTTCAATTTATTCTTTTTAAGTATTTATTTGTTTAATATCTTTTAAAATTTATTCATTTTTAATGTTTTTTATACATAATTACTCATTAATATATTTAATAATTTAAATATAGAAATATATTAACAGACACACACACACACACACATATATATATCAATATAAATAACATTTTGATACATGTGATTTTTATAATAGAAAATATGTATTTACATTAAGTAATTCATATATTTATTGAAAGATGTTTTATAATTAAAAATTAGTATTGATTAAAAATATTGGCTAATTAGTATCAAGCAATGTGTGTTTAATAAAATATTATTTTTTTAGTAAATTTATCATATATCAATCTTGTGTTACATTAATTTCACACACCCATATATGAAATTAATGTAATTTTATATAGAAACACACAAAAACACTATATTTTTTGTAATATATTCAATTTTTATTCTTCATTATAGGATATTTCTAACTAAAATAATATTTTTAATAAATAATTTGCTTTTAATCATTTAAATTTGTTCATTTTTATATTTTAATTCAACATATACAATTTATTATTATTAAATAATTTTTCAAATTTATTCATTTTTAATATTAATTAATCAATAATTATTATTATTAAATTTCAGTATATTTTGTTTATTTATTCATTTTGAAATTTTTTTTATGTAATCCATTTTTTATATTTATTTATACTTTTTTATTCATTAACGTTTAATGTTTTGAATATGGTCATAATTTATATAATTAATATGTGTTTATTTTAATTCTAACATATATTCCTTTTATTTTTTTTGAATAATCAATATAATTAATAAAATTTATTCATTTTTAAAATATGTTTTTAATCTATTATTTTTTAGTTATTTTTTTCACTAGTTTTTAACAGTCATTCATTTTATATTATTTAGAATTATTTATTCACAAATATCGTTAATCATTTATTTCTTTTATTTATAATTTATTCATTTTTTATAATTATACATCTAATATATTTGTAATTTTTTCATTTCTATTGTTTTTTATATAGATATATTCATTAATATATTTTATATTTTGAATATTGAAATACATTCGTATATTTATATATCAATATATATAATATTTCATTAAATATGATTTATATAATACAAAATATCTATTTACATTAAATAAGTCAACAATTTTGTGAAAAGTGGTTTATAATTTCAAATTAATATTAATTATAAATATTTACTAATCTGTATTCAGTAAGAAAAGATTAAAAAATGCCCTTTGGTTTTTTGAATTTAACATATATCAAACTTCTGTTACATTAATTTCATGCACCCATATATGCAATGTAACATCTCAGAAATTTTGTATATTTTTTTTGAAATTATATGGAATTATTTCATATCCATACACTCTGACGGAACGTGATTCCGACACCCGGTGGTCCCAGAATGGATTATTGAACTTTTTTAAGGTATGTTCTGAAAACATGAAATCGAGTTTTTATATATTTTAAACTCGTGATCGGATCAAAAATCTGAGGGAATCGTTGAATGCGGAACATCGGGATTCACCTAGAAATGACTTAACTTCATCCGACAAGGGCTGAGTAGAAAAGTTATTTTTTGGATTTTTCGAGAAAAATAATAAAATAACTTAAAAGAATTATTTTATTTCATTTCTTGGTGTACGATGGAGGACGACGACACTACGGTGCTACGACCATAAGATGACGTGGTGCATTAATGAAGCTAATTAATGGCATGTGCCCTGTAGCGTAATGAAGAAATAAAGTAAGCGTAATAGCGACATTGTTTCATAAATGAAACAGCATAACGACACAACATCGTAGCGTAACAGATACGTTGCAATGTGATTCTTCTTATTAAACAAACACGTGGGAGAATGTGGAATTAAACTGTGGGAATTCTCTGATGAACCACTGATAGATTTCTTCTCCAATGAAGAATGACCAATGCTAGTGAGACATCATCATCTTCGACGTGCCTTGAAGAACAGAGCCATAAGTGACGTTGACATCTTGAAACCTTGAGGACGAATTCTTCGTCATCGAACATAAATGAGGTAGGGGTTGTTTAAATTTTATTTTTTTCCTCATTCTTTTATATAAATGACTAATGTGGATCAACCCATGAACAGATTGATCCACGATTAATGCGTTTGTGAAGGAGGGTAACTATATTTAGGGATTTCCCTAGTCGGGTTTCATCATTACTTGATATGATTGAACAACTCGCTCTAGCCTCCCTGGATATAAAACATCTAAGGTCGAGGGCACAGGCCAACTTGAACAAATTTCAGGACCGCTCTGAAGGTGTGTTCTTTGTGAATGGATTGTCTGATGTGGCGGCAAGATGATTTTAGGACCTTCACGGTGAAGAGGACTTTTCCCAGAGTTATTTGGAACAGGAAGCACGAAGAACGTACCAACGGAGTATGGGATGTGACGGGATATGTGGCAATAAGAGTCCACCGAATGGAGGGATGGCATGTGTTTGGGCCATCCAGCCAGCAGGCGGGCTACGGTCCGTTGACCGTGGCTGGAGGAGGCCTCGCATTTGTGGGACAACTGGGTAAGTCAGATGTGTTGTATAGGCCGTGTCCTGGCTGGATGGTGCCGCACCGCGTGAATAGTCTTCATCATGCGTGATGGGTGGGACCTACCCCAGTGGGCTGGACTCGCAACCAGAGGGTCAGACCCATGTTGTAGGGCTGAACGAGACCGGGTCACCGGGTGGGCTGGACCCTCATCCAAACAGGGTCGGGTCCAATGAGGTCCATTGGGCCTCGAAAACTTGCTAGGCTGGACAAGATTGACCCCGACCCAAACTGGGTCTGGTCAAGTTTGTCTAATTGATCCGGGGAATCTGGAACCCCTGGGCTAGGTTGGTCTGGTCGGTCTGACCAGGTGGGACTGGGCCCAGACACAACCGACCCCATGTTTACCAAAACACCAGTATCACACAAACTGCAAGTCCGATTGATGTGATATAATAGGTTTTGGTACCCTTGGTATTCGGAGGCACTTCTAATATACTCTGCTTCAGTTTTGGAAAAATTGGGAGTACGTCCGGGTTGGATCATACTCGAATCCAACCATACCCTTTTTACTAAAAATCTCATAATTTACAGAACAAACGTTCGATCGACGCTTCGTCTGTTGTGTTGTGACCCTTACAACAAGAAGGTACTATGGGATTAATCTATGTTAGAATTAATGGTTGTTGAGTTACGACCGATGTATTGATGAGCGGATCCTTTTAAAATTGAGCGTGCTAAGTACGAGAATCTAGTGGATGTCTATGACTTAAAGAAATAATATTGATCCTCTGTGGGATTGGACCCAACGATCATCTATGGGTCAGCACCTAATGATTCTATGTGGTTCATCTCCTAGTGATACTCTATGGGTCAGCACCTAGATATCGTATATGGGTCAAAACCAGGAAATCCTCTATTGGTCAACACCTCGCGATCCTCTGTGGGTATGCACCTAGGGATCCTCTATGGGTCAGCACCTAGTGACCTTGTTTGGGTCAACAGAAGAGCCCCTCAACAGAATAAGATGGTCTAGATTTACGATTAATTATCTTTATTTCTATTCTTATGATATACATAGTGTGAGCTACGTCCTTTACTTTGTGATATGTGTTTGAGATCTTGTTTTTTGGTGTTACCTCAATGGTATTTTCTATGTGGTATTTTCCCCCACGAATTACTGAGAGAAATTTTGGGGTCTCAGGGTCCCTATAATGTATTTTTATACTCACACCTACATGGGATTAGACCACACCTGTTTTTTCTAGTGTATACGACAAAAACAATTGACAGGAACTTTGGGGAACCAGGACTAGATGGTGCTCGGTGGTGTACTGATAAATGTGGTGTGCTGCAGTGACATCCAACAGAGTGTTGTACATACCCTTCTGGTAGGATTCTTGGTGGATAAAATCCAGAGATCTTACTTCTTTTACTATACTTTCCTTTTAGTTAGGATTGTATTATGGACCCTTTACATTCTGTTTACACTCTTTACTCTCAATAGTGTTACTTTGTGGTGGTTGTACTACTTTATTTCCTTTGTGATTTCCTTTGTGTGGTATTCCATGTCTGTGTGTACAGGTTTAAATATAATGACTTCCCTTTTTGGGTTATGCTTTTACGGTGCTATTCAACAGCCCCTAGCTTATGGAAGGTGAGAATTGGGTAGTAACTGCATAGGCCCCAGGGGATGGGTCATGAAAAAGTGGTATTAGAGGATGGTCAGTTCTACTTGAAAAACTAAGAGTCAGTTTTGTATGAGGAAATAGTGTTATGTGTATTGAGTTTATCTTTCAGGCCAAAGAGTCTAGTATTGGTTTGGTGATTGACGTATCCACACCCCAGGACCCAAAATTCTATTTTCTAACTCGCTACCCAAAAAAAATAGTTTCATGTGTTTTGAAATTGTTTTTCTCTTGATCTGTTTTAATTCATCTCACTAGGTATAACGTATTGACTATAGCACATCTTTTTCTCTACACGATGCCTCCATAAAGATAGACAGTCATGATTCCAGTGAGAGATCATGATTGTGGTCCATCGAGCGATGAGGTGTTAGTGTAGAGATCACATACATCTCGAGCACATTTTCGTGGTGTACTAGCAGCAACACCACGTAGAGAGAAGAAGTTACTACTAGGTCCACCAGCAGACAGTGAACACTAACTGAGTACACTACACAGGTTCCAGTGATAGAGGCCTTAGAGGTTTCGAGGAGAGGTGAATCCTCAAGCAACTGAGTATTGGCTGGAGGTAGTTACTCAGGTTTTTCACCTAGTAGATAAACTGACATATCAGATGGTAGTTCTAGTCGCTATCCTTTTTTAGGGCACATCAGGTGGTGGTGGATCTTGACTCTCTAAAACATGCGGAGGTTCCCTTTGTCTGGACGGACTTCTAGAAACTCTTCAGGGCGGAGTTTGTACCAGCAACACTACGCTCAGTGCGTATTCAGGGGTTAATGCAACTACAACAGGGTTGTCATACTGTGGCCCAGTACTTATTGAGATTTACTGAACTCTCCCTCTACTACCCCAACATGGTACGAGACCCTTTCTTCAGGGACAAAACCATTGAGCATGAAATCCAATGGGAGATCAGGGCATCAATGATTTCACTCAGAATCCCAACATAGGTTGGAGTGCTATAGTGATCCCTACATGTGGAGGGATTCCTATGTGAGAAGGCACCGACAGTGAGAGCCACCACCAAACGACAGGTGTAAGAGTCATCTATAGATGGAAATAGGTAGATAACGTAGAGGCCCAAATGGGCTAGACCTTCTGGAGGAGGACCCCAAGACACAACGTTGGAGGTTCAAATCACACGAGGTATAGGAGGTAATATGAGTACTAGAGTTTTTAACACTTGCGGCATACAGGGGCAGATGGATTGTGACTATCCGACTCCCCATGTGGATTACTAGAAGGCGGTTGAAGGACTTCTAAGAAAATTATAGAGGATTGAGTGAGGAGGTCTGCTGGGTGGTGGATGTGAAATTGGAGTAGGACGAGTGGCAGGCGGTGGACAATGGATTGAGGTTCTACCACCAGTACCCCCCAGGAGGTCCACCATGAGGCCTGGGAGTAGGTGGATAGGGGCTAGGATAGAATCAGGTGATGGAGGACTACAACCATGATGCTACATAGATGATTAGAGGTATGATCTATTTATACTACACCTTAGTTGTAGTTCTTATAGACACAATTGCAAGTTAATCCTTCCTTTGCACAATGATTGTTCAGATCTTGGAGATTCCGATGGAGCTGTTGGTTTGATCCATACATTTAGAGACTCCTACGGGAGAGGATTTTTTGATTACACATTGGTTTCGGTAGTCTGAGATTACACTAATATGTGAGAGTTTCGGCTGGGATCTCCTAGTAGCAGCTTCGAGACCTTACAACATTATGTTTGGTATAGAGTGGTTATCCGCAGTCCATGATCAGATCAACTATTTTAGGTTAAAAGTGTGGTGTTTCCATGAGGTTGGGATCAAGTTTTCCTTCATCGATAAGAAGGTAACCTTTGGGGAATAGGATGAAATTTCTCAATGTAGGGTGCATCTGATCACTCACCAGTTGGCTAGCCTCACCCTTGGTACAATGGAAGAGGGGAGTCTGAGCTTTCTTATAGTGGTGGATTATTATGAGGATGTATTTCCAGAAGATGTCCTAGGACAACCTCCTCATAGAGTGGCAGACTTATCCATTGACTTGTACCCAGGGATGACACTAATATCTACACCATCATATCATATTGTTACTGCAGAGCTTTGTGAGTTGATGGTACATATAGAACACTTGCAGAGGAAGGGGATTGTAAGTCCCAGTGTTTCCCCATGGGTAGCCTCGTTGTTGTTTTCGATGAAGGCATATAGGATCTTGAGTCTATGCGTAGTCTTCCGGTGCCCAAACCAGGTTACCGTGAAGAAAAAGGTATCCACATTCAAGGATTGATGACCTCTTCAATTAACATAAGTGATTGAGGTGGTTCTCGAAGATAGAACTCAGATCGGGTTATCACCAGCTTCAGATATGGGATGAGGATGTACCAAAGATAGCCTTCAGGTGCCGTTATGACCACTAAGAGTTTCTAGTGATTCTTTTCAAGGCGACAAATTCCCCATAAGTGTTCTTCGGACTCATGAATAGGATCTTCCAACCTTACCTCGATCATTTCTTGGTAGTCTTTATTGATGAAATCTTGGTGTACTCACTGACAAAAGAGGAGCACACTACACACCTACAGATATTCCTAAATGCACTCTGAGAGAAACAACGTTATGGTAAGCTCTTGAAGTGATAGTTTTGGATTCGGTATGTCCACTTTCTAGTAAAATACATCTCAGAGGCTGGAGTTGTAGTGGATCAAGCGAATATAGAGGCATTCCTTTCTTGGGAGCCACCCCAGAGAATGAATGTGGTGTGGAGTTTCCTAGGATTGGTTGGGCACTATCGGATATTCATAATCGACATTTACAGAGAATTTGAACCCATGTCATCTTTGACAATGAATGGACAACCCTTCATATGGATGGAGAGATTTTAGTGGAGTTTCTTAGAGCTATGGCGGAGACTTAATAGTGCCCCCATCTATAGACTACTAGAGGAGGGCATTGGGTGTGTAGTTTACTAAGACGCATCAGGGACTGGAATGGGTTCTGTCCTAATGCAGGAGCGAGCAGTAATCTCCTACGGATCATGATTGTTGTGGCCACATGAGCAAAACAATGCCACCCATGACCAAGAGTTAGCAGTAGATGTATTTTCCTTGAAGATGTGTTGGCACTACTTGATAGGTGAATAGTTTACTATCTACTTCAACCATAGGATTCTCAAGTATATCTTCTCATAGAAGGACCATAACTTGAGACAATGATGATGGATGGAGTTCCTCTAGGACTATGACTTTGAGATAGTCTAAACTCCTCGGAAGGGGAATGTGGTGGCAGGTGCAATCAGCAGGAGGTCCAGTTTGTAGCAGCTTTGTGAGGAGACAGAGTATCTAGTTGCGATGTAGATATCCTTCCTGGATAGTGATGGAGCATCTTACCTTCATTTGTTGACTATTACTCCCCCACTCTTACAGCAATTCAGGGAGGCACAATTAGTGGATGTGTACTGTGAGGCCTGACGTGCTCAGTTATATTTAAGATGGGCTCCTGATGGAATTATGATAGGTGGGGAGTATGTAACCTTTTTTAGAGGGTGCACCGTAGTACCAGTGACTTTGTGGGAGGAGGTATTGAGGGAGTTCCATACATCCCCTTTAGTGGCACATCCTAGAGTGGTGAAGATATACTATGACCTCCGATGTCAATACTAGTGTCTAGGGATGAAGAAATGGGTGGAATAATTCGTTCCTCGATGCCTCACTTGTTAATAAGTGAACAAAAAGCAATAGGTTCTGGCAGGATTGGCACAACCACTTGAGGTACCAAAGTTAAAATGGGATGGTATCTCGATAGACATTGGAAAGGGATTTCTAGGTATATACAGGGGCCATGATTCCATCTGGGTGATCATTGACTGACTCACCAATTCATCTCACTTTCTACCCTTACAGAAGGAGGGAGCGGTAGAGGGAATGTGAATCCTCTGCGTCTAGGTGATATTAAAACTCTATAGTGTTCCTTCGATGATTGTATTAGACCATGATGCATGCTTTACATATCAGTTGTGGAAGGGGTTGTAGGAGGTGTTCGGGACTCAGCTGCATTTGAGCACAACTTTTCATTCCTAGACTGATGGTCAGATGAAGCAGACCATACAGACCTTGGAGGACATGATTTTTGCTTGTGTCATAGATTTTGGTTGTAGTTGGGAAGAACACCTGTCACTGGTGAAGTTTCCATACGACAACAGCTATCATTCCACCATTGGCATGGCACCATTTCAGGCCCTTTATGAGCATCCTTGCAGATCACCCCTATACTGGACAGACATAGGGGAGTCAACACTCATTATCCCAGAGTTGCTATGGGATACCACTAAGAAGGTGCAAATAATCCTGTAGTGGATGATGACTGCACAGAGTAGGCATAAATCATATGCAGACAAGAGATGAAGACCCTTGGATTGTGAGGACGACGATCATGGTTTAATTCGAGTCTCACCCCAATGAGTATTATTGAGATTTAGTCGGGGCTACAAGATATCTCTGAGGTTAATTAGACCTTTTTAGATACTGAGAAGAGTTGGCGAGGTGGCATACCACCTAGCACATCTCCCACAGATGCATTGGGTGTATGATGTTTTCCACGTGACACAACTGAGGAGGTATGTTCCTGATCTAATGCACGTAATCAACTGAGGTGATCTGGATATTGATGATGGGGAGATGTTTTTGGAATTTTTGATGGAGATAGAGGATCGACAGGAGCAGGTCCTACTTGGGAAGTTGATTCCTCTGGTGTGCATTTGGTGGAAACAAGGGAATCCCCAAGAGAGAACATGGGAGTGGTTGGTTAAGATTTGTGCTCTGTACCCCCATCAATTTGATAAGTTTTGTTTTGGATTTCTAGGAAATAAATCCCAAATGTGGGGAGAATGTAATGTCATGAAAATTCTGTGCATTTTTTTAAATTCTATGGAACTTTTTCGAGACTGCACACTCTGACGACACGTGATTTCAAGGCTCGGTGAGCCTGCAACGGATTTTTGAACTTTTTTTAATGTACGTTCAGTAAATGTACGAGTGTGGTTTTATATCTTTTAAAATGGTTGTTAGATCAAAAATCGGCGGGCACCATTGAACAGAGAATGCTGAGATTCGCATAGCAATGACTTAACATCGATCAGAAAGGGTCGAGCAGAAATGTTTTTTTTAGAATTTTTGTGAAAAATAATAAAATAATTTGAATGAATTATTTTATTTCTTTTCTCTCCATTTGGTGGATAATAGAAACCCTATAGTGCAGCAACCAGTCTACACGTGGCGCATTAATGAATCTCATTGATGGCATGTATCCCATAGCGTAATGATGCAATAAAGTAAGCATAACAACGACACTGCTTTATAAATGAAGCTGCCTAATGATGCAACATCGTAGCGTAATAGAAACTCTATGACATGAAAATTTTTATTAAACCAACATGTAGGTGAATGGGGAATTAAAAAACAGGGATTCTCTGACAAACTGTCGACAATTTTCCTCTCTAATAAAGAATGACAAATGCCGGTGAGACTTCATCATCTTCGACGTGCCTCGAAGAACGGATTCGGAAGCGACGTCGACATCTTGATACCTTGAGGAAAAATTCTTTGACATTGAATTTCAATGAGGTAGGTGTTGTTTAAATTTGATGTTTGTCCCCTATCATATCTAGAATCAACAAATACAGATCAACCCACGAACAGATTGATCCAAAATTCGTGCATTTATAAGGGAGGGTAACTATATTAGGGGATTTATATATCTAGGTTTTAGCATTACTTGATATAATTGAACTTCTCCCATGAGCCTCCTCATATTTAAAACTTTTAATACAGAGGGAGTGGGCACATATGAATAAAGGCACGAACCCCTCTGTATGTGCACACATTGTGAATGGATTGTCCGAAGTGACGGTAAGATGATTTCAAGACCTTCTTCGTGAAAAAGACTTTTCCAAGAGGTTATTGGAATCAATTGTGTGAAGAAAAGACCATCGGAATACATCTGGTGGTCCACCGAGAAATATGCTAGTGCGTCGGTGACTGCAGTCAGAGGGTGGAGGTGCGCCGCGATGGTAGGAGCCTGCAGCCAACTGGCTGTGGTGGGGGGGGGGGGATTTACAGCACCATGCAGGCACCACGTGGAGGGATAGCCTACGTCCGGGCTGTCCGGGTAGCTGGCGAGCTGTGGTCTGTCGACATCTGTCAGAGGAGGCCCCGCTTCCATGGGGTCAGTGAGGGAGCCAGACGCGGCGTGAATACTGTGTCCCGGCTGGACGACGACACACTGGCCGCACCGCACGGCCGGTCTTCGGCAAACGAGCAACTAGCCAGGATAGAACATACCGACCCTGAACCAAATTCGGTCTGATCGAGTCTGTCTAATTGAACTGGGGTATCTGGAACCCTTGGGCAAAGTTGGTTGGTTTGGATAGGGCCGAGACACAACCGGTCCCCTGTTTACTAAACGCCAGTTTCTTACAAACTACACGTCCTATTGACACACCGTTAGTGGAGTTGGTACCCTTGCAATGGAGTGGTCATCATGATATACTCCACATCAGTTTTGGAAAAAGTTGGAGTTTGGCTGGTTTGGATCGGACCTGAATCCAATTGGTCCCTTTTTACTAAAAAACCTATAACTTATAGACTGGGCGTCTGATCGGCACTCCATCTATTGCGTTTGGACCCATACGATGAGATAATCCTTTAGGGTTACTCTCTGTGGTAATTCGTGGTAGTTAAGGTATGGACAATGGCTTGAGTGGAAGATCCTCCTGAAATCATGTGTGCTAAGTGTGGGAATCCAGGGGATGGCTGTGACGTGAAAAAATAATTGCGAACCTCTGTGGGTTAGGACCCAGAGATACTCTATGGGTCAGCACATGTCGATCCTCTATGGTTCATCACCTAGAAATCCACTATGGGTCAGCATCTAGTGATTATTTTTGTGTCATCACTAGGCGATCCTCTATGGGTCAGCAACTTGCGATCCTCTATGGGTCAGCACCTCACGATCCTCTGAGGGTCAGCACCTAGCGACCATGTTCTGGTCAAAAAAAGAGCCTCTTGACAGTATAAGATGTTATTTCATTATGACTAATCATATTTATTTTAGTTCTTAAGATATACATAGTGTGAGATGTGTCTTTAACTTTGTGTTATGTGTTTGAGATCATGTTGGGTGGTTTTACCTCAGTGGTATTTTTCTTTGTGGTGTTTTCCCTCATAGGATACTGAGAGACCTTCGGAGGTCTCGGGTTCCCTAGTGATATTTTTTATACTCACCCCTGCATGGGTTCGCCTTCACCTATTTTGTCTTGTGTAGACGACAGACAGCCTTGACGGGGACTTTGGGAGCGAGGACTAGATGATTCTCAGAGGTGGACCGATAGATGTGGTGTGGTGTAGTGACATCCGACAGAGTGTTGTACCTACCCTTCAGGTAGGATCCTTGGAGGATGACATTCGGAACATGTACTTATTTTGGTGTACTTTCCTTTTACTTTGTCTTGCATTCTGGCCCCTTTACTTTTAGTTTACACTATTTACTTTAAGTAGTGTCACTTTGTGGTGGTTATACTACATTCTTACCTTTGTGGTTTTCTTTGTGCGGAATTCCCTGTCTATGTGTGTACATGTTTAAAGGTAATCCCTTCCCTTTATAGGTTATTCCTTTCCATGGATAGTCACCTTCCCCTGGCTTATGGAAGGCGGGCTTGGGGTAGTCATGACACGAGCCCCGGGGGACGGGTCGTGACATGCAATTAATACAATTGTATCTATAAACACACACAAAAATGTATAATATTCATATAATTTATTCAATTTTTAATATTCATTTTATAATTTTTTAATAACGTAATATATTTAATATATATAATGTTTTTAGTCAGTTACTTTTATCTAATTTTATATTTCTATTCAATATTTACTATTTATTACCTTTTTATATTTTTTTTCAAAATTATCCATTTTTATTTTTATTTGTTCATTAATAATATTCATTAATTTTAAATATTTTTGAAATTTATTAATTTTCAATTTTTCATCATTTAATACTTCTTTAATTTTATCCATTATAATATTTATTTATAAATATTTATTTTGTAACATTTAATATTTTCAATACAGTTGTAATTTATATACTCAATATGTATTCATTTTTATTTTAACATAAATTTAGTTTTAAATTTTTTAATAATCTATATAATTAATAGCACTTAATCATTGTTTAATATTTTTATAATCTATTCATTTCTTAATTATTAAATTTAACCATTTTTAACAGTGATTCAATTATTATTATTTATTACTATTTATCCATTAATGATGATAATTATTTTGTAATTTTCTTGTTACTTTTTTAATTTTTAATATTTATTTGTTTAATATTTTGTAATTTACTCATTTTAAATAATTTTTATATATATTCATTCATTAAAATTTACATTTTTTAATATGGTTGTCAAGTAAAAAATTTATATGAATTCATCTTCATTTTAATATTTATTCATTTTTATTTTTCTTAATAACTTAAGCAATTATCAAAAATTATTCAAGTTTTTAATATTTTTGAAGTTTATTCATTCTTACTTTCTAAATTTTACTCATCTAAAGAATTCATGAATTTAATAATATTCATTAATTAATAATGTAATTAATTATTACTTTTTTAAATTTTACTCAATTCTAATATGTATTCGTTTAGTATTTTTTTAATTTATTTTACATAGTATTTATAACCACTTTTTGGAAAGCTCTCATAAAAACATTACCATATATTAAATTTAACCTTATAAATTAACAACACTTTCTCACACTTTCTAATCCATCGTGGAACACAACCTTTTTCATCGCCCCACATTGATGTTCATAGAGGAACCAACCCTTTGAAAACCAAAGGTATGTGATTATTTTTACTCATTTTTTGTCAATCTTGTATTGTTTCTCCATTTTTAGTTATTATTTTCTTATGTACCTTATAACCCCCATTCCCATTGGCCTATGGGTTTCATAGTTCCCTACTCATGAATGATATGAACACCATTTTCGATATCAAATGGATTGGATATGAAATTTCTATGTGTTTTTAATTTTTTTCAATGGGTTTAGAGTGTCATGTGATATGTGGAATTTTGAAGAGGCTTAAGAACCACTGATCTATAATGCCTCATTATCTCTATCTACACACCCACATTCATTGATTTTGGGTCATCCTAGTTTTTGTTGTTGTTTGATTTGTTTTTGGTATGGTTTTTTTCATCCCTACAAAGTTATCCATAGAAGCTCATTTTTGGGTTGAGCCATCCAAAAAAGCGTAGGATTCTAGTTAACCCTTAAATTTGGAAGATTATTTCAAAATCCAAAAAAATTGGTTAGAGAGATATTAAGACAATGTTTTAATAAATTTTAGTTTGATTAATATTTTTTATGTACTTTAATTACTAATATATTTAGAAAAACATTTACCAAATATTATAAGAACATATGTAATATTAATCATGATTGTAAATATTTCCAAAAATTAAATTTATCTTATTACTTTGATTTAAACTAGCTAAAATATTTAATGATTACCCCATAAAAAATTATTACAAATTTTAATTGAAAATTTTCCAATTTAAATAGAGTTCACCTTTAAATAGGTTGAATATTTGTTTTTGAAATCAAGTTGATTAATTTCATAAGAAGTGTATATTGTATTAATTTCTAATTTAAATCATTTTTTAATAAAACTCCATGCCTAAAAACATAATTTTAGATCGTATTTTTTAATAATTTATGGTAATATCTTTTATGCTTATTTTATTATTATATTTTTTTATAAATTCAGGTAAATTGAAACATTTGTTGCTAGTGGTTTGAAAATATTGTGTAGTTTGGGTCTATGTATATTTGTTCTAATTGTAGGTTTCTAAAGAGTTTATAAGGATTGATATCAGTTAGTTGTATTCTAATAATTTAGTGTTCATAGAAATAAATTGGTTGGCTCTCCATCAAATTTTGTCTCCTGGATATTACACATTCCATTAGTTTTGATTTCATCACATCGTATAAAAGTGTGAAAATACTATATTATTAACATATTACCTAGAATACACAGACATATATATCTATATAAATATTATTAACTTGTGATTTATTCATATTATTTCCTCGTATTTTAATACAATTTTCCAATGTTTGGATACTAAAAATATTTTTAACTCTTGAATGCAATATATTTTTCTTATTTTTTCTCTAAAGGAGTTTTCGTATTCATTAATTTATCACATAAAAATTTAATTTATTCAAAATGAATAGAATTAGATTTATTGATAATAAATTTTTTATGTAATTAAAAATGTTTTTTTTATTGGAAAATGATTCTGGAATCAATGTGGTTTGAATTATGAAAAACAAATTAATGAGTGATAGAGTGTTGAAAAGGGATGAATTTATCTTTTGAGTATAATAACAAGAATATTTAGAGTAGTTACCATAAACATGTTCAAGCTATGTTGAAAATATTTAAACATAGCTTTTTTTACACTCAAATTTTGTTACATTATTTACATATCATTTTATATATTCATTATATAAATAAATTAAGTGTATTTATTAATTATTTTACAAAATTAAGGATATTTAACCTTATAGGATGAATATGAATAGAAAATTAATGGATGATAATCATATGAAAAAGGAGTATCATGATAGCTTTAAAGAGTTCATCAATTTTGTAATAGTTCATGCACATGACCCTTCCCTAATCCTTATTCTGTGTTTATATTGTCTTCATTGAAGAAACATTTATCTAGAGGAGGCATAAGATCATTTAATTTTTCACGAAATTTATTTTCACTATAAATACTGGAATAAATACAATAAAAAAAACAATGTACATATAAACTTCTATGATACTGTAATTTAAGGATCATTTGATATTAATACAAGTGTAAATGACTATAAAGATCATATGGAAGAAAATAAAATTATAATTAAATAATAAATCCATGATTTCCAACATTTGTTTAAGAATTTAAATGAATTTACAAAAAGACCATTGTATACATGTTTTACTAAATATATAACATTTCATGTTGTATTTAAGTTATATAATTTGAAATTTCGGAGTAGGTGGAGTGACACAAGTTGTACATAACTACTTGTTCTCCTAAATATTTATGCTACTAGAATAAAACGAACTTCGTTATCAAACATATGATGTTAAGAGAATGCTATGTTCAATGGCTATGATATGTGAAAAAATACGTGTCTTTACAGTTGATTTTATATTGTTTCGAAACCACAAATCAATCAGAAAACTACCTAAGTATGGATTGGATCAATACAATAAAGATGAAACATGTCCTTAAAAAGTTATAATATACTTTCCTATCATTCGAATGTTTATATGGGTAAATTGATGTTTGTAAATCTCTAGACAATTGACATGGAATGCAGAGACAATAATTGAAAATGAGAAACTGCATCACCCAGAGAACTCTCCTTAGTGAAGGAAAACAGACTATGAGTATCCTAAATTTGGAAATGAGTTGAGAAACCTCCATCTTGAATAATATAAAAATGGAATAAATCATTTTTTTCATATAATGTAGTAGTCATACTACATGGCTAGTTAGGTTTTTAAAAAATGACTTGTCAATGTGGTTATGCATGAAACAAAAATACATAATGTTGTCCATGCTTACATTTAGGCCAAAACAAATCTGTGATGATAATGATGCCTATTAGGATTAATTGATTAAATAACTAAAATTGATTTGGGATATATTAATTACATTATTCAATGATCATAGAAGTGAAGAGTTCAAATTGAGAGACATGTTGTATGGGATTATAAATTAATTTCATTATTATGGAATTTCTTTAGGCTATAACATTAATGGAATATTAGGGTATCTCGTTTTCTAAGAAGTTACACACATAGTTAGGTTGAAAAATTCATTGAATATACTTTTTTGGGTATGGAATAATTTCACACCAATGACATACATACCAATAATGGAAAATATCATTTGATGAAAATATAGAACAAGGTACAACACTGTCTCCACTAACGTGTGATTAACTATTTTAGAAAGTAATATATATTGACACTAATTTGGGAAAATATTTTTTGAATAAACTTATGAAATTAGTGTAGAAAAAGATATCAATTTTATTTGAATTATTGTACTTGAATTATTTAAATGGAATACATTTTATTGATTCTATTCACATATAAAAAATTCATTTCATAGTGTTATTGTCACATTAATAAATGTAGTAGAGAAAAAAATATAGAATTAAGGATAGGGAAGACATGATTGACATGGTTATACGGGAAAATTTGTCACTGGTGAAGGGTTAAAGATAAAATTTTCCTCCTCCAGCCACTTACACTCCATACATATATCAAAAATATAGATTTTGTGACTTCCTTTATAGTTTCAAAGTTCTATAGGGATAATTATCAGATATCTAGAATGAAAAATCAATAACTAATTTCAATTCACAGGGTCTAAAATCACATGGTTATCATGTTTTGATGCAATATTCAATGCATGTATATTTACATTTCATTCTCCCTAAAAATGTATGACCCAAATTAAGAAAACATTGCATTTTTTCTAAGCCATGTGCAGTAATGTTATAGACCTCAGAGAAGTTTTCAATCATGACAAATAAAATTTTAGTCATATTATATGAATTATAGATATTATTCCCACCATAAATCGTTGATATGATGGTCTATAAATGGTCCACATGGTTAGAGATATTAAACAATGTGGTTATGTAAATTATTGATGCATGTTCCCAATTGAAGAATATATGAATATTTTAAGTGGGTACATCAAGAATCAAAGACGAATAGAAGGTAGTATTGTATATCGGTATATTGTTGAATGATTTTTTGATTTCTATACTGATTACCTTACATATGATGATAACATTGGTCTCCTAAAATATCATCATTGTAGATTCCTTATGGGCTAAGGGATTTCCGAAAGAGATTTATTACGTGAACCATTATAGAGCGGGAGAAATCTCACCTTTACATTTTATATAATAGTGCACATGTTTCACCATATATTGAATCCTATAAAATAATTCATAAACATTTGAATCCATCAAGGGATGAAGGATGGATATAAAATTTCTATAATCAATAGTCTATAAAATTATTATTGGATTATTTTTTTATGTAGTTATCTACAAATCCAAATTCAATAGTTGAATGAATTTTATCGCTTTCCAGGGGACCAAATATAAATGTTATATCTTATTTTATTTTTTTAGTTAATAATTATATTTTATATATAAAGGAACAAGAAGAACACAATATGGTGAAAAAATGGAGTTACCCTTATGGAGGAAGAAATGCACACATTTTTTCCCAAGGATATAAATCCAACATATGAATATAGTTTATATTTCAACATAATCGAATAGATATATGAGTTAGATTATACAAAATTTTAAGTTCCTTTTTTCTACTACAATTGGATATATAATGGGAGCACAGTGGAAGTCTATGAATTGGTCTTAATAAAGGAGAATTTCATTTTTAAGGGTTTAAGGATGAATACTTCATAATGACATCACAATATATGAAAGTATTTTATATCCCATATCCAATAAACAAGAAATGAACAATTATTCTATTATTGATTAAAAAACTATAGGTCCAAATTAAAATTCAACTGAGGATGATCCTAAAATTGGGAGATCCCAATCATTTCATATAAGTCCCAATATAGAAAATGTCTTGTTTGTTAGATCGTACCACAAGGTGTGATTTTGATACTCAGTAGAGGACCCAAAACCCTTAAACCTGTAAATAAAAAAAGGGAATTCAGTGAGTATTTTAATATACTTTTTTATTATACTATTTTTTTCTTATAATACTATGTTTTCTCAAATGAATTCATGTAATTTATATTAATTTTTTGACTACTTATGAACATAATGACTTCTACACATTTTAATGTTACTAATACCAAAGAATAACAAATGATTGTTGATGAAATTTCAGAATTATTAGGTGATAAAAACATGTTGACAAAAATACAAGAATGGTGTAGCAGCACCATGTTAACTAAAAATATCAAGGTAATAATAAATTGTATAAAATTTGACATTGTCTTTAATAAAATTGGTAAACCTATTGAATGCAATATATCAATGTAAATTATTTACATTAGGTTCAAAACAAGAATTCATATGACAATTGATATAGATACATGGAACAATTCCATGTCAAAATTGAATGAAACCATTTAGAAAGGTATTTGGGTAATTCTATGATACAATTTTTCTATTTTAAAAAAATATAATGAAATGTTTATTTACATTAAATTATCCCATCAAATGTTTATTTATTTTAGATTATTATCAAAAGAAATTTTTTATAATGGTTGCTGGAAAATATCAGAGTCTATTGGAAACTACATGTAAATAATAAACTCATAAATGTTGAGGGTAAAGCAGAACCCCACCCACCATCTATGTACACACTCATTATAAATCAGAAAACATATAAAGTCTTAATTAGTTTTCAAGATGAGGAATCATTTCAGGTGCATTTTTCACAATAATATTTTATTTCAAAAAGTTTAACTTTTCCACTATGATTAAAAATTATTAATTTATAAAATAGTAAATGAGTTGTGAAAATAGGAAACATGCATCAAACCCAATGTACCCTTACTATAAAGAAAGGATGGGTTATGATTCACTAGAAAATAAAAGAGTATTTAATTGAAATACATAGTAAAAATTTTATGTGATATGAAATAGGATATTCCCCTTCGCTTACATACATATTTATTAATTAAAATAAAAATCCACTTCCATCCGAGATCATGTTATATAGAAGGAGGCTTGTGTAATGAATTTTGGAATACTCGCATATCAAAACAAAAAACAATATTATGGGAATCATGTGTAAGTATAAAATAATAGTTATTTTAAAAATTTATAACAATATTATACAAAAATATATTTATGTTTGTATGTTTTTATATAGTTTTGAAATAAGAATCAACATCAACTGTACCTGACCCGAATAGCTTGAAGGCATTCTTTTTATTCATTTTTGATAATACCCCTTTTAAGGGTTTAAGGGAAATCCTTACATAGACCAACATCTTTGTAAAATTATATGACTCAAAGGTCTTAGAGGAATTCATTCAGACAATAACTACTTGAAACTGCCCCTCCCCGACATATACATCATGATGTTAGATCTCCACCTTCGCATGAATGTTCGACTAGGCTTCTCGTGCATGCACCGACTGGTCTTGATGGAAATTTCCATACCCTATAATTCTTTAAAACTCATTATCTCTACTATGGAGAATTCACATTCTATGAATCCTCATCTGAATTATGTTCCTTGTAGAGTCTTCCTGGTCCATTTAAGACCAATTTTCAAGTGGCTGAAGGCCTTGAGGTGTCCTGAAGACCTTGAGGTGGCCTGAAGTCCTTGAGGTGGCTCATAAGACTTACTGTCCTGGAGGCTTTGGGATTCTCGAATGCCTTTAAGGACCCGAGGACCAAACTAGTGGCATGAAATCCCAAATGGATGAATGGTTCTAGTAGCTATAGTATCGAACAATACCTAATACAATACTACTAATGTACCTAGAAATATGTCTCCTCACAGATTTGCTCTTGGGACTCTTAGATGAACTTGCAGAGTCCTCACCAACTGGGTTGAGGATATTGTGCTAAAATTTACCTTAATAACAACTACTTTTAGTATCTTTAAAGTGGATAGAATAGTATGGTCATGTTAGAGGTATAGGATTTAGAGTATCACCTCAAAAATATTTTGATAATTTGGTGCATTAATAAGATACATATGAGTTTATGAAAGGAATTTAACCACAAAATTATTATTTAAAATATATTATTTTCAAGTCTGGTTTGGAAGACCAACATATGTGAAAGGTTCAAAGAGAACCAATATTGGAACAACAATCAATACATGAAGAGACATATGACCCCACTAGCATTAAGGTAGCCATTACTTTCCACCACATGCCTTACCTAAGGTAATAATTTTTTTCATTACTCTTTCTCTTAAACATGAATAGAAAAACTTCTAGTAACATTGTATTACTGAATTTATGAATGGTGAAATTGTATCTTATTTATAAATATCAACACCCACATATCACCTTGTTGTGAAGGGTGTACTGTACAATATACTGGGAGACCTGATAGATAATTAAAACTCTCAAAGCATCATGTGAGAGAGGTTATTGAAGTATCTCTTGAGCTTAGTGTCAAATTTATTATTCTGCTTGATGATATAGATGCTACCATAGTCGATAATCCTATTTGAACTTTTGTAGCAAGACCATTTAATCTTAAAAAGAATCAAGAGATATGTATTTTAAAAAATTCAAATGAAAACATTAATAGTTGACAATAAATGGCTTGAAATGAAGTATGGTATTACAGATGAACAAAATTAAGGGGAAACTGAAGGTGGAATCAATAAAATCTAATGGATCCACTAAGAAATAAAAAGGACCATATGAGAGTACCTTCACTCCACCATTTCCACTACTGAATATATAAAAACTACATGTAAATGTGAATACTAAAGATATAGATAGAGATATTTCATACATTGAGTATGAAGAAGACATATTTAGAGAGTCCATTATATACATGGTTGGTATCAAGAGTATAAATTATATTATCAAGTTTCAATGGTTGGGAGTCTCATTTCTGAATACATACATAAGATAATTTTATATAATTTCTTTTTCCAAAAATGGTCTACTATGTTAATTTTAGTAAATAAAAATTCATATTATACATAGGTGTATATATTTCCTTATTATAAAGAGAAAACCTAGTAATATTTGGACTCATTGTTCCATCTATAATTTCTATGGAAACTTTTCTTTTGAAATAAAATAAATCTAAAATAAAAATAAGACCTAAGAATGAAATTTGAAAGGAAAATAACAGATCATAGACTTCTCTTAATTCATTCTTTGTAAGGTTAAAACTCTACAATATAATCATATAAAATATATATTTATTTTTTCATTAATTATTTGTTTTTATTTTTTAGGAACAATTTTATGCTAATAAAAATAAATTTGGATACCCGAATTGATTGTTTTTTAGATCCAAGTCATGTAATTACAAAAAATAAACCACAAATAATGTCTTTTGTGAATTTACAATGCACATTAATAAATATTTTACATATAAAATTCAAATTATAAATTTTAGTTTCTATTTTAACAAGAATATTTTTATGATAGGGTGATCTATAAATACTAGAAAAATTAAGGTGTAAGGATGGTTATTGAATAAAAAAAGACCATGTATTTATTTCACTAAAAAATATGGTATATATAGAAATATTTAACTATCTAAACATATTTCAAAACAATTTACTTTTTTTTCAATGTTTTAATAGTGTCCAAAATAGAACGATGATAATGATTTTGGATATAATATTTATAAAATTATGAAGGATATTATATATCATCAACTAACTAGCATCCCCGAATAGGTAATTTCCATGGGTTATTACAATTTAGTTTAAAATGTTTATTAATTATATGTTTTTACATATTTTCTCAATACTATCAAGATTACCAATAATCTACATAATCAAAAGAAGAAGTAAATTGATTAGATATGAGTGGATAGAGAACATGGTGTCAGAATTATTTCAATATCAAGTTTAGATAATTACTTATTATGTTTCAGATCTAGTACAAGATATGAATGTAGATATATATTTTTAATGTTAAGTATTATTATTATAACATTTGGATATTATTTTTTCCAAAATAAAATTCATCTATTCATTAATTTCTTTATTTTAAGGGCTAGAATGAGTTGGTAGAAACCACAAAATGTTCTGGTGATGAACCTACAAAGAATGAACTATTTGATATGTTTCTAAAGGAGTTGTTTCATGGAGGGTTACTCTATTAAAATTATAGAAGAACTAGTAAAATGTTTGATGATGATCATTCTCATGATAGATTGAACTCTAAGGTTGTAACATAGATAATGACGATTGGGAAATGGGCCAAGGATCATTTTATCGACAAAGATGAAGAAATTTTACCAACTATTAGAGAAGGAAGTTCCATTAGCCTACCTCATTTTGATTTCTTGTCCCAATATCTTTGGATGAGTTTTAAAAAATACCATGGTCCCTATTACAATAACTTCCACCTCCACGATGAACAATGAAAATTAATTCCCTTACATTCACATTTAATTCAACCAAATATATGATAATTAATGATACTATAAATACTAATAAAGATTTCCCACCGATAACATGATCCACTTATTGAATTTTAATTGAGGAATAAACTGTGAAGGATGTTCAACTAGGGATTGAAGTTGAAAATGTTGAGACATCAGCTGATCTCTACAAGGAAATTTAATTTAAAACAAAGTTCAGATAGAAAAAACTGAGAAAGCAATCTTGTAGTTTTTTTTCAAAATCTATAAAAATTATCCATAATTTATTTATGATTTATAGGAATAAACCACATGTAAATATTAAATATGATGTTTCTAGTATGACTCTAAGTTTGTGTCTTCAATATAAAAGGGTATTTTTAATTTAAAACATGCATCACATTTTTAAAACCAAGAACACGAGCCCAGATTATCCAGATAATATATTCAAATGATAAATAATTAATTTTGGTGTGTATAAATCGATTAAATGTCAATCAAAAACATAGTGTGTCTTGTATGACTCAAATTACATGTTTCCACATTAAAAGTATTATTTTAGTTTAAAAAAATTGCCACATTGTTAAATCAGAGTAAACGAACTCATGTTATTTTAAAAATCCAAGAAAACAATACAAAAAACATTTGTTATTTGTAATAATTGATTGCATGTCAATCTGACACAAAATGTTACTGGTATAACTATAGGTTCATTTTTTTTAATAAAATGTATCATTTTAGTTTCAAATGCACATCACATTTTCAAAATTTATAAAATGATCCTGGATTGATTTCAAAATTTAAGATACCAATATATAACTAATTTTTGAAATATAAGAATCAACGATATATAATTTAAAACATGATTCTATTGGTATGACTCAATGTATATTTTTTCAATATAAAAGTTACATTTTAGTTCAAAACTCAAGCCACATATACAAAATCGATCAAAAAACATTGTATTATTTTCACAATTTTGGTCACCAATCCATAATCCGTTTTTTATGTGTAGTAATTGACCATACAAAAATTTTACACCCAAAATGTAGTTGGTATGACCCAAAGCTCTTGTTTTCAATATAAAAGTGCCATTTTAGTTTAAAATGTGTGTCATATATCCAAAACCAAGGAAACAAGCTTGAATATTTTTTAAAATTTTAGACAATGATCCATAATTCATTTTAGATGTGTAGTAATTTACTGCATTTCAATCTGACACATGATGTGGTTGGTATGACTCGGTGTTTGTGTATTCAATTTAAAAGTTTCATTTTAATATAAAATGCACATTGTATATCCAAAACTGAGAAAATGTTCTTTTATTGTTTTCAAACATTATGAAAATGTCCATAATTCATTTATATTATGTAGGAATTAACCACACATCAATACAATACATGATGTGGCAGGTATGACTAAGAGTGTGTGTATTTAATATAAAATTTCTATTTTAGTTTAAAACATGTCTCACATAGACAAAAATGAGTAAACATGCTCAGATTATCTTTATTTCTCTGAAAATTATACATAGTTCATTTTTTGAATGTAAAAATTGATCGTACAATAATCCAACACACGACATGAATGGTATGACTAAAAGTGTGTTTTCAATATAAAAAATTCATTTTACTTTGAAACACACATCACACTTTCAAAACTGAGAAAACGGTTTTGGATAGTTTTATTACATTAGGATTGTAATCCATAATACATTTTTGAAGTGTGTATATCTACAACATATCAATATGACACATGATGTACTCGGTAGGACTCAAAGTGCATGTTTTCAATATGAACATTCCATTTTAGTTTAAAAAAAGTATCACATATATAAAACCAAGATAAAATACTATATTATTTTCAAAATTTTGAAAAAAATACATAATTTATTTTTTATAGTCAGAATTTACCACTTTTTAATCCAATACAGTATGTGTCCGATATGACTCAAAGTTCATGTTTTCAATATAACAGTGTCATTTTATTTTAAAACACATGTCACATATCCAAAACTGAGAAAATGAGATTCAGTTATGTTCAAACTTTACTAAAATGACCCATATTTCATTTGAGACACATAGGAATCAACTATACACTAATCTGAAATAGGTTGTGGTCAGTACGACTCTAAGTGAATGCTATCAATATAAAAGGGTCATTTTAGTGTAAAACAAAGATCACAATTTCAAAACTATGAAAATAACCCCTGATTATTTTGAAACTTTAGGAAAACTATACATAATTCATTTGTGTCATATATAAATCCACCACATAGAAATCCAACATGTGATTCGGATGGTATGACTCTAGTTATGCATTTTAAATATAAAAGTGTCATTTAAGATTAAAACACAGGTCCCGTAGTTATAACTGAGAAAAAAAGGTTGGATTATTTTCAAAATTTTACACACCAATATGCAATTCATTCAATAAATCTAGGAATTTACTACACAAAAATCTTATACATGGTGTAGTATATATGACTAAAAATGCATGTTTTCGATATAAAATGTCATTTTAGTTTAAAACACATATCAATTTTAAAAAAATTGTTTAAATAAACTCATATTATTTTCAAAGATTAAAAAAATAAGCAATAATTCATTTTATACATTTTTTTATTTCTCTCAAATCAATTCAACAAACGATGTGATTAGTATGACTCAAAGTTAATATTTTCAATATAAAAGTGTCATTTTAGTTTAAAACACTTATGACATATCCAAAGATGAGAAAATGAGATAAGATTATTATCAAACATTATTAAAATTATTCACAATTCATTTTTGGCATGTAGGAATCTACCACACATCAATCCAATTAATGATGTGACTGGTATAACTCTATGTACATGTTTTCAATATAAAAGTTTCATTTTAGGGTAACACACACGTCACATAGACAAAATTGAGAAAAAATTCTTGGGTAGTCTTCCAAATTTATTACATCAATACATGATTTATTTTTGACATGTAGTAATTGACCACATGTCCATCTAACACATTACATGACCATTATGACTCAAAGTTTGTGTTTTTCGTATAAAGGTGGTGTTTTGGTTTAAAACGCACATCACGTAGACAAAACTAAGAAAATGATATTGGATTGTGTTCAAACATTAGGAAAATTATCCTCAATTCATTTTAGATGTGTAATAATCAACTGCAATCTAATATTAAATAGGATGTGGTTGGTATGACTATAAGTTCATATTTTCAGTATAAAAGTGTCATTTTAGTGTAAAATGTGAATTACAAAGCTAAAACAAAGTATATGATCCCATATTTTATTAAAACATTAAGAAAATTATATATAATACATTTTTTGCCTGTAATAATCAATCACACATCAATCTAACACATGATGTGGCTTGTATGACTCCAAGTGTGTGTTTTCAATATAAAAGTGTCATTTTGGTTTAAAATTCATGTCACATTGTCATAACTAAGAAACAATTCATGGAATTTTTTCAAAATTTAGGAAACTATTCCAAAAGTCATTTTTATTGTTTAGGAATTGAAAAAATGTCAATCTAACATACAATTTTTCTTGTATGACTCAAAATTCATGTTTTGAATATAAAAGTTTCATTTTACTTTATAATGAGTATCCTTTAGCTAAAATAGAAGAAAAAAACTCATAATATTTTAAAAAATTAGGAAAATGGACCATAATTTATTTGAGAAATTTATTAATCAACCACACATCAATCAAGAACACAATGTCACTCGTATGTCTCAATGTTTGTGTTTTCAATATAAAAGTGTCATTTTAGTTTAAAACATATGTCACATAGTCAAAAATGATAAAATGTTCTTGAATTTTTATCAAAATTTTAAAAATATCCATAATTAATTTTTGGAATGTAATAATTTCCCTCACATAAATCCAACACATGATGAGTTCGGTATGAATATAAGGGAATTATTTCAATATAATTGTTTTATTATATTATATAACACACATCACATAGACAAATCTATGTAAACAAGATCATATGGTCTTGAGAATTTAAGAAAAGTATCCATAATTCATTTTTGGAAAGTACTAATAAATTGTATGTCAATACAATAAACGATGTGTCTACTATGACTCAAAGTATATGTTTTCAATATAAAAGTGACATTTCAATTTAAAACAAGGGTCACATTTTCAAAACCAAGAAAAAGAACATAGATTGTTTTCAAACGTTATTAAAACCACCCATAACTAATTTGTGACAAGTTGGAATTGAATTCACATCAATCTGACACATGAGGTGGTTGTTATGATTCAATTTTAAATATTCTAATATAAAATTGTCATTTTAGTTTAAAACGTGCATCACATTTCCAAAATCAAGAAACCAAGCTTGTCTTATTTTAAAATTTTTAGAAAAGGATCCATAATTCATTCGAAAAATTTAGGAATTGAGCATAAGTCAATCTAATACACAATTTGGATGGTATGACTCAAAGTGAGTGATCTCAATATAAAAGTTTTATTTTAGTTTAAAACACACATCACATATCTAAAAAATATCAAATGAGCTCATATTGTTTTCAAAATTTAAGAAAACAATCCATAATTCATTTTTGATGTTGAGGAATTGAACACATAATAATCTAACACATGATGTGGCTGGTATTAATCCATGAGTGAGCTTTCAATATAAAAGTGTTATTTTAGGGTAAAACATACATCACATGGCCGAAACTGAGTAAACAGGGTTATATTTTCTTGAAACATTATGAAAATGATCCATAATTCATTTGTAGAGTGTGGTAATTTACTTCACATCAATACAACACATGGTTTGGTGGGTACGACTCGAAGTGCATGTTTTCACATTAAAAGTGTAATTTTTATCTAAAGCAAATGTCACATAGCCAGAAACATATTAAAAGATCTTGGATTGTCTTGATACATTGGGAAAAAGTTCCATAACTAATGTTTTATGTGTATCAGCTGAGCAAACATAAATCTAATAAAATATTTGGTCGGCATGACTCAAAGTGCATGTTTTCACATTAAAAGTGTCATTTTACTCTAAAGCATACATCACATATCCAAAATTGAGTTAATGAGCTTGAATTTTCATGATACTTTAGGATAGTGATCCATAATATCATAAATATATTCTTTAATTAAAAATATAATTTACATAGATTATTAATTAATAATGTAATTGATAATTCATTATATAATAGTTTATTAATAGTATAATAAATAATTTAAATTAAAAAAATAATAAAATCATTACTAATATAATTAATAAAATAAATAATAATATAATTATTATATTCATTAATTAAAAATATATTTTATCATATGTGGATTATAAAACAATAAAATTATAATTTTTTTACTTGTTTATATACTATTACTAAGATAAATATAGGTTTTATTGCTTCGAAAATATTTTCTATAGAGGTTGATAATTGGAGAAATTATGCTATAAGAGTTATAATTTGGTATATTGATTGAATTTTCTTTGATAAATTTTAAATACCACATCAATGAAAATATTTTATATGTAAAATTTTAATTGAAATGATAGTGCAATGTTATATTTGTATTTTAATTTGGTTTTATGTAATATTTGAATTCAAATTTTATTATATTTTTCTAATATAGTTCTGTTATAGAGTTGTTACAGGGCTTCTTTTTTTGTAGAAGCTTCCTAGCCTTTACCTGCATCAAAATAATGTGTTGATAAAGGCCGAGTGCTGTTAAGGGAAATATAATTTCCAATTATTTTTTGTGTTTACAAAGACCATTTATAGTACCGAGATATGTCGATTCTATAGAAGTGATGCATAAAAAAATTAATCCATATTTAAAAGAAAAATTTATAACCAAACATATCCTTTTTTTATCCTTTTAAAAAATTAGAGATATAAAAGTTAAGAGAGTGACATTTTATATTTATAATTTTCTTAAATCAATATAAAGATCATATTCAAAGAAATGTTTCACCAAGTGACCATATATTAAAAAATATTATGGATATATATGAACTAAACTCCTCCAAAGTGAAAACATAATGTTTTAGAGAAATTTTAAATCCTTATCCCAATGTTTTAACCATGTTTTACAAGTTTTTCCCTACTGTGATGACAAATATTTACCAAGATTACTATTTAGACTAAAAAAATATAAAAGAGACCTATTCAAAAAAAATTAAAACAATTGATTCCAAATATGGTATTCAATTTTCAATATTCAATTCGCATAATTGGTAGAATTTATTTTCAGATGAAAATGAAAAACGCAACGAAAAATAGTTTTTCCAAAAAAAATGCCTTTTTAAGTATAAAAACATTTTTATACCAAATTCAACACTAAATTTGATTCCAATAAACATAATTGGATTATTAGTAATATAATAAGAATAATTTTACTTTCAAAACATTTGAGAAAATATGAAACTTTTTAAATTTTTGAAATGAGAATACAGTTTTCAATAAAAATAAGTATTTTCACTATTCACTGGAAAATAAATCCTTTTAGGTTAATCCCGAAAAATTTATCCCTGATATAATTTTGAAATGTTGATGAAAAAATAATATCATTATTATAAAATAATATTTCTCTAATATCCAAAAATTATATATAATATTAACTCAAAAAAATCAATTAAAAAACATTTTTGAAGGAAAATTTTTTAATGAAAGAAATGAATTTTATAAAAAATTAGTGCTTATTAGTTAATAAATTTGAATTAATTAATAACTTTATATATATTCTATAATGATTTTAAGAATATTTATAACTACCAATTCAATTTCTATACAATAACTGTGACATTAAATTTTAATATTTCAATAGTACAATACAGTTTATTTGAAATTTGTTTTTCATGTAAAAAAATATATCAAAGAAATAAAAATTATTTTTATATAATTAATTATATCATAAAATATTTGGGTGTTAAATTACACCACCATATAATAATTTCACTCTTTAAATTCAATCAAAATGATGAAATCAAATGAGCAATATTTTACCTTATCACATCATCGGTTTCCCACACATATTCATCTAATTTATGGTTTCACCACTAAACTTTGACCATGTGAGGGGTCTGGTTTTTGTATAACTTTCTCACAATGATCCGAAGTTTCTATCATTAGTTCCTCATAAGGGAGATATTTCTGTACCAATATGAAATTTTATTTTGGTATATGTGAAGGATATTGTATGTATTTCCTCAGTAGAGATTTGTGGAAGACATCATGAACTTGATAGAGATTCTATAGATGTTATAAATGCTTTGATATCATCCTGATGAAATAAAAAACCTCAAAAACCTATATATCTAGGGATCAACATTCACTTATTTCTAAATCTGATAACTTTCTTCAATAGAGATATCATAGGAATATCTTTTCACTAACTTTGAACTCTAGATCTCACCAAATATTGTCTACATTACTTTTCTATCAACTCTTAGATTCTCTTCTAAGCTACTAAAAGAATCTAAGATTTTTTATCACATCAATAGATATATTGGGTATAAATAGATTTATTTCTCAAACTTTACCCCAATGTTTATTATTTAGGAAATTATTACCACATATGGCTTCATAAAGTGACTTGTGAATTTTAATTAGAAGCTATTATTGTTATAAAATTCGACCAAATAGGGATTTGATCTCAAGCAACTTTGAAATATATAAAGAACCCTACCAACATGAATTCTCAAATATGAATGGTCCTATCATACTTACCACATTTATAAGGATGATCTTAAAAACTAAAACTCAACTCTGTATCCAGCTCATACAAAAAACATATCCATAAATTTGAGGTAAACTACCAATATTTGTTAGATATAATAAAACTTTGTACACCATGCAATATTAACTCTTCCATAATATATAACCTCAAAAGATTATGAAGATAGAAATCATCTTCGATGACAACAAAGAAAGATGAATTCACAATACAGTTTCCTACAACCCAAATAGAATGTATCCCTTTAGATTTTTCAGAGATTCTAACTGTGGAATCTACTGTAATGTATTCCTACTTCCATCTAGGTGTGGGTAATAGTTGTAGATTCTCCTTTGAATTCTATTTCTCATCCTTAACATGTTGACATACTAATAATCAAGATACATACATTGCAATATCCCTTTTATGTTTTTCCACCAAAAATACTCTTTTATATCCTAATACATATTTATAATTACAAGATGAATAATGAATGATGAACTGTGAGATTCATCAAATAATTCCATCTTTAGTTATGGTATTGAAGGGACACATACTCTATTCTTGAACCTTATCACTCTATCATAAACATGATTGATCTTAGGAAAATCTGTAACCTTTTGTGGCTCCATATAATCCTTCATACCTCATTAATCCTTACTTCTAAATATGGTTGAACATTCATCTGATAAAGATATAATATATCCCTTTTCCTTTGGATTTAAAGTTCCATCTTATACTAATCCATAAGTATTCTTTCTCTTTCAATATGCATCAGGGCCATACTAGACTGGTCATTCGGACTCAAGTAATTATCCTCCTTTTTTTCTTCCCAGTGTGGTAATGTGTTGAGAAGTCAGAAAATTTAAACAATTCCAACAATATTCTCTATATCATATTCAACTATTTCCATGTGAAGATATAATTCAAAATTTATGGTTTGTATATATGTCACACCTTTCACCATAAATATAACACATTCATATATTCCACACAAAAGTTACTATTTCCAAATCAAAATCATGATTTGGGTAATTTTTTTCATGTGTTTTTAATTGACATGAGATAAATTATATCACCATATAATTCTATATTAGGACACATTCCATTCCCTTCTTTGATACATCATTATAGATTACAATCCCTTCTCCATTATAGGGTTGTGTGATTATAGGTTCACTGACCCACCTTCTATTCATCTCCTTGAAATTATCATCACATTAATATGTCCACAATAACTTTAACCTATATAAATTCATCTTGGTGATTGGATTAGATAGTCAATTAAAATCTCTTATAGAGTGTTGGTTATATCTAGACAACCCAAAAAAACTATGGATCTCAGTAAACATGGTTGATCTGGGAAATTTATAAATAAGTATTATATATATAATTTATAATTCTAAAAGAATAATTCTATCATAATTATTATATCTAAATTTTAAACCCATCATAACAACCATAAATTAAATCTGATGATGAAAAAACAATTACACCACTACGTGGAGACAGTGTGTTGTTTGTATGCACAAGCATTGTTTTCTATTTTTGTAGGATGTAAATAAAGTGGGTAATTGTTATTACATAATCATGATAACAATTAAGTTTATTTAAAATACTAAAGTCAATATTTTACAATTTACACCATGGATTTAGAGGATTTATAAGAAGAAATAAAATAAAAAATGCTTTGTTAAGAGTTATACCTCTTTGTTGAGAAACCTCTTTTGGATTACAAATTAATTCTTGAAGGGATAGTATTTTGGAAATAACATAACTTATAGGAATTTCATTAATGAATCTTGGAATATATTATGTAAGTTATTGGTATATATAATAGGATCAAAAGGGGGAAATAATAATGGTGAAAAGGATCCCTTTTTATGTGAGGGTAGGGGCACTCCTCGAATTACTTAATGTATTAAATTAATATTTATAAAAATTGAATAAAAAATGATATATTTATAATATATGATAATGATAATTTAAATAATCTAATAAAATAAAATTTAGAAGAATTTAAGTGATTTTTTAATCCTTATCACCCAATTTTAACCCATGTTAACCCTTATTTATAGTTACCGCAATACTAAAGTTTTCTACTTTTTAAGGATCAATAATGTTACCAAAAAATGATAATTAACAATTAAATGGACAATGGTTGATATTTTAAACCATATCCCATTAAATTCTCTGAATATATGATTTTATTTAATTTTAAATCATTTAATAAATTATTGATTATTATAAAATATCATTAATGTAATTTTTTGAACTATTCATTTACTAAAACTTTGAAAACAACATGATAGAAATTAATTCAAATATAAGCCATTAAAAAATACATCATATTTCATATTCATCTATAAAATTCATGGGGTACTATATTTAACCAAAAAAGTTTAACATTTAGTGTTTTTAAAACTAGTTAAATTATTTTTAAACTATTTGCACCAGAATTATGTCGGTGTTTTATAAGAATTTAAGATAATTAATTCATCAATAAAAGTAAATTAACATGATAAAAAAATTAAATCATTTTTCAAATAAATATTTATAACTGAACTTATTTTCTATTTATCCTTTTGTAAAAAAAAATTAGAGATATTAAAGTAAAGAGAGTGGTATTTTGTGTTTATTCCTTTTTGAAATTAACCTAAACTTCATAATAAAATTAAAATGTAATAAAGTGGTCGTATATTAATTTAATAGTTTTAAATGAGATTACTAAACTCATAAAATAGGTCAAAGGAATTTTTTTTAGAAATTTTAAAGCCTTATCCAAAAAAATTTAACCTATTTGACATGTTTTATCCTTAAGGTGGTGAAAAATATTTACCAAGGATACTATATTAATTATCAAAAATAAAATGAATATATTTAAAAAATTGAAATTATTGATTATAAATATGGAATCCATTTTTAAATATTGAATTCACATATTTGGAAGACTTTAAATTTAGATAAATACACAAAACTCAACAAAAAAATAGTTTTTAAGAAAATTTATCTCCAACTATAAAAATATTTTTATTCCAAATCCAACAATAAAATTGATTCTAATGAACTAAATGGGATTATTCATAATATTATAGAACTAATTTTACATTTAAATCATTTTAAAACAATATCACTTGGTAAATTATAAAATCAAAAATATAGTTTTCAATAAAAATCAGTATTTTCACTATTCACTAAAAAATTAATCTTTTTATAAAAACCCCAAAAATTCTTCTTAAGATAATTTGTATATATTGATTTAAATAATGACATCAATTTTTTCAAATTTAATTTCTAAAGGTTCTAAAAATTATTTATAATATTCTCACACAAATATAAATTAAAACCCATTTTGATGAAAAGGTTTTTTTTTTGAAGAATAAAATTACATTTCTATAACTTGTGTGATGAATAATTAATAAATTTGTATTGAGTAGTAACTTTATATATATTTTTTATTGTCAATAATCCTATTCATATCCACCACATCAATGGTTTGTTGATAAATTTATCATTAAATAATAAAATTTCAATACTATAATATTGTTTATTTAAGCTAATTATTGCATGAAAAGAAAGCTAACAATGAAATCAAATTTATTGATAGAGAACATTATCATAAAATATAGGGGTCTTACATATATTATCCACTTTATTGTTCTTCCCCGTACGCTACACAATTATCTTATTCTGTATTGACCCTGGTTTTACATGAAGGAGACTACTCAATATTGAGTTTTAGAGTATCGGGACCTCCTGAGGGAAAAAATATTATGTTTATCCAAGAAGAAAAACATGAAAATTATCTAAGAGTGACCTTTATTCTAGGGTTTGGAGTTTAACCTTTGGCTAAATTTACATGTAATTGAGAGTGTGATCCTTGATAAAAATAAATTATGTATAAAAATATTATTTTTAGATCACATGAACATTCTCTAGAATTATGATTTTCTTATTAAACAAAACATCATACGGGATAACCAAAATAATGGTTGTGTTTGGAACATGGGTTATACCCTTGGAGTGATATAATTATTTTTCATGATGAGGGTATTAGGAAATGGATATTGTTTTCCGAATGAGTTATGATTTTAGAAAATACAAACTTTAGTTATATTAATTGTTGTTTATAGTGATTAATTTCCTAAACCTTAACCATGGAATCTATATAATATCATTTAAAATAATTCCTAGGGTTATTCACATAAACCCAATTAATTTTGAGCTATAAAAAACGGTGTAATATTTGGGAGGATTTTAATTTTAACTCCTTCAAACCGATGATGACAAAGAATGTAAACAATATAATCTCCAAAAGAGATCCATTTTTCAGGTAGAGATTCATGGTTTTGTTGTGAAATGTTCATGAATTTCCCATTGGAATAATTTTTATTAATAAAATATTCCTTTTGGAGTTTCTTTGATTTAATCTATAAAATTAATTACTTTTTATCATTAATTATTTATTATCACTATTATATTACTAAATTCTCTCTGTTTTTTTCTGGAGAGATTTGAATTTGATAATTAATCTTTTATGTCTTCTCTAACCTGGCTTTGTTTTCTTGTGGTGGAGATTATAAAAAAAACATTTGATTATTATTTTTCCTCTCTCTTATCTCACTATTATTATCTCTCTCTATTCTACCTCTTTCCTTTCATAATTGAACATTGGTCATTGGCCATCATTTTGGCTAGTTAGAAGGGAAATACAAAGGTTCGGAAAGGGTGGTGATGGAAAGGTGTAGTAGGGCTCAATGGGGAAGGTATGATGATGATCCTAAATAATGATAGGATGATGAGGACTAGCCACCATTACGGCTGGTGGTGCACACAAGGTGGACCGGACTCCAACCTGGTCGATGGTTCATATGAGGAGGATTGGATTCCAATGAGGCAAGTGGTTTTTGTGAGAAATTTCAGTCATCCATGTGACTAGTGAGGCAAACAAAGGGGATTTTGTCTATGTTGGGGCTGGTAGTTCACACATGGAAGATTTTCTGCCTCATGGTTATCACTTCACAAGAGATGATGAGTCTCTTTATGCTACAGTGATTGGGGAAGTGGTTCCTTAAACAGTCCACAATATGACCCTCTGAGTGAGACTGAATCCAACCATCGTGGGTCCAAGCGACTCAACCCGGACAGTAGCTATATGAGTTGTACTGGTTAGGTGCACCTAATCTAAACGAATGCGTGGGCACACATGCCAATGCCAGGGTACACACATCAGGTGAACATGTCTCACTATAAAATTCATTGTGGAATGCCTTGTGGGCCTCTACAATTTTAGGACTCGAACTTCATGATATCTTTATGACATCAACACTGGGAGTCTATTTTGGACAAACAAATAAATTATTTGGAGTATTTGTTTCACATATATCATGATAGAGTGGTCCATTTTTTGGTCTATGGAATTTTTGAGGTGATATAAGTAGATTTATATTTTAGAACCAAGTGCCCAATGGATAGTTTTTGGCATGATGATTAGAGAATTCCTATCATATAGGTAGGTTTCGTATTCACCCTATTTCCCAGAGACATGGAATCCTCTAAGAAGATTAGTACTCCCTCAACTATGGTGACTTCAAGTAAAGTGCATGTATCCAATTAAAATTTTGGTGAGGTGGCGAGGTTTTATCATACTTGGATTATTATGATAGTAGGGTTTAACACTACTTTTATAGAGATCTATTCCTAGACTAGTCACATGTACCCCAATAGGTCTCTAAAATTTTGAAATAGATATAGTGGGTTGTATGGTGAGACATTTCCTCAATTGTTGTGTCGGGAAAATTAATTTTGATCAAAAATAAATTCTTATTGATATTTATGATCACAAAATACCTCATTTTATTTAATAATAAATTCAATTTTAGTGGATTTCAGGTTTATATTTTAAAATGAATAAATGATTTTCTTTCGCTGGAATTATGGAATCTCTTTTTCTATATTTGTCATTATATTTGGAATAAATAATATTCTACAATTTATTTAGGTCATTTAAAAGAAGTATGGAATCACTGTTCATAATTTTTAGTTAAACCTAAAGTGAATACCCAAACCCATGAATGAAACCTCACATTTGATTTGAGTGTCATGTTTTGGAACCTCACTTTTGTTAAGGAACTTCACATTCAGGTACATAATGTTTTTTATAAACCTAATGTTAGTAACCATACATAGGTGATATACCTCATATTATGAACATTATATTGGTGTTAAAATCCACATTTTTTAATATGTATTTAGATTGATTTATACATTGCATTCCATACTTTTGAAACCAACCTCACACAAAATTGTCCCTGTGTTGATCCAAACTTCTATGAGGTTTAAAATTTGAATTTTTTTGTGATTTATATTATTATTTCACTAAATTAAATCCCTCGGTAAAATAATTTAAATACAATTTCAAAATATCTACAACAATGGAAACATTTTTTAAAATTTCTAAGAAAAGCTATGAATTTTAGTTGTTGTTTAAAATGAAAATTTCCAATATGTTGTGCATTTTGAAATTTATTTTTATAAAGTGATGTTTTTTTATATTTGAAAAAATAATTTTCCATACATATTTATTTTAATTTCAATGGATAAATATATATGACCTGATCATCGATGATTTGAATCTCCTACTCTGAAAATAATTCTAGGACTTTCACAACCACATAAAAGATTTATTATCTACAACCACCATTTATTCATAGATATATTTCAATTAATATTATTGTTCTTATAATAATAAAAAATACATCTATATGAATTTAAGATATATTGGTTATTGTTTTTCGATGTTTTTAGTACTACACTTTGGAGACATAAATATTCTATCATGATGTAGTTGTGTGTTTGTCCTTCCACTACAAATTTTGAATTGTTTATTTATTCTTTATCTATGTATTATCTATTGAAAAATTAGGGTTTCATATCAAGGTCCACACGTTAGATATATAAATATATTCCTTTAATTATATATTTATCTGTGAACTACTATATCAGCATATAAATGCTTCTACAGAGAATTTATCCAAAAAACAAATCACTTGTATGTTTTTGAACACTTGGGTGTTGATTGTTCCAAATAATTATATTATTCTTATATATATACCATGTAAAATATATTGTAACAACTTACAATTTATTTCAATAAACTGTTGGTATCCCTTGGAAAAGGATCTGCTTGTGAAAATGAAAGAGATCGTAGAGAAAGTGTTGATGGAGTAGACTAATAGATCTTTGTTCCTTGAATATCTATAAAAATTGTGGTTCCATTTTCATTTATATTACAATATATATACTCTGTATAAATAAAATAGGTTATATTTTCTTTAAATTTTCAGGATTTATTGGTTTTAAAATTATCAATTGTTTAAGAAAAAAATTCACCCGCTCTTATATCTTTGTCATCATTTTTGTAAACCATTACATGTCTACTAAATTATAGGGTACACTTTTAGGATTTCTAGTGGTACTATGGACGTTTACAGTGGTGAATTAAATCAAATAATTAAAGAATTGTTACTCATCTGACACCCCTAGGTTTCCTTTGAGATGTGACGAACCATTAGTCTATCAACTTCATAATTTATGAGATTTATGCTTCTCTGATCATCCTAACATATACGTGAGGTGTGACCTCTGAGGGTGATAGTTGAGATAATCGAGAATTCATTGTATGTCTAAGAATTTTGATGATTTTTCATATCTAGATCATTCTTTTTTTCTGCCATCTAGGTTACTCTAGTACATGGATCTTTGAGCTGACCTGTTGTTATCTATTTTTCTTAGGTTCTTGAGGTTTTTTACTTGGTATATTTTTAATTTTCCCTATATAGTAATTACATCCACATGTATTGTTTCAAGGAATAATATATATTGGTTTTGAAAGTTATTTCTGGTCAAGGAGCTGTTGTGCCTTGTTTAGATTCATTCCATGTAAAGATTTGTGACACATTATAGAGCTTATTGGTCATTTATTATGGTGGTGATCATTGAGTCTAGAGACCATCCTATGAGTATATACAAAGAGGTGGAGTTTTTTTGTGCCATTTATCTATAATATTAAAAGGATTTTCAGATTCATAGTTCCATTTTATTTTCATTTATGGTGATATTTTTTACTTGATGTCTTATGCAACTACTGTATTCAATTTGGTTGATTATATATATACACACACTACCAGTATTTCTGTTTATTTTATGAATTGGCGATATGTATTTGTTGATGATTGATATAGGATAAGTCCTTCCATATTATGATATATTCTTACTGGGTGATAGTCACCAACCCTTGGCCTATTGGTGGTGGGCTTTGGGAGAACTCTGAGCATATCACTGGCCTAGGAGGGGCCCGAGTGGATCAAGTCATGACATAGTGGTATCAAAATGGGTATGTATAAGGGATATAATTTTTAATTAGGTTCCATGTGAGGATGTATGGATGAATAATTTCTTTTTATTTTCATAAAAGACCACTTTTTGGGAAAATTGGGAACTGGGCATGTCCGATTATACCTTGCATATTAAAAATTCCAAATGGTCCCAAATTAAAATTTAAAAACTAAAGTAATCTACATGGAAACCAAATCCCACAAATAATTCTACCATCACAAAACACACTGGCATTGTCATCATCACAAGAAAATATTCATCATCATGTTTTCATTGTCCCTGCCAAACATCGATCCATCACCTCCTAAGTCACGACCTCATCAGAGAGAACAACCCATTGGAGCACATCCCACAACCACTACACCTTCTATATTGTCTAAAAATCCTCATTGCATCATGTCATCATTAACCATAGAATCTTTTATACATCCCTCATCACCAAACCACATCAAGAGATAACTAGATCCATCATCAAAGGAGAAATCTAAAAGAACAAAGTAACTAGAGAAACCCCCCACATGTTGCGCCGCCCGAGAACTATTATCATTCCTATGACACATCCCAAAACACCCTTGGAATTCGATGCACCTGACTGGCCTAGAAGGGAAAAAGGAACAAGGAATCCAGAGTTGGGAGGAGTGGAAGAGAAGCTTCAAGGATGAACAAAAACCACCATAGAACGAGAGAGAGAACCACTATGATAGAAATACTAAGGGAAAACATATATTGAAGCCCATAACTGGAACAAATAGGAACAAATAAGTTAGAACTGGAATAGAAAACCTAAGAATAAACTGGGCCTGAAACCCTATTGGGAAACCCCAAATAGATCTACAAAAAATGAGGGAGGAATTCATCAAAATAAAGAATACCACAATGCCCTTACCTCCACCGCCATAATCCCAAACCAATCTAAAACCCCAACAAACCCAAAAAAGATGGGGTTCTGTGTGTTAGGAATGATTGGAAGAGCAGGTATGGAAAGGTGAAAAAATAAAACTCTATAGAACCCCTAGAAAATGAGACTGTAAAGAGGAATACCAAAGACTAGGTGACCGATGAGGCTTCCATTCATGGGTTCAGTGGATCTCAATATTGTAATTTTGATTCCCCTATTTATTGTGAGATGTCATATTCTATGTTCTATTATCATTTTTGACATCTCATATGTCTTTTTCAACACATTATTTTCATTTTCCACCCTCATTTATTATATTCTAATTGATAATATATGGATCCTCTATTACAATTCTAGACCGGTGAAGAGGAATTTCTTCCCTGACTTGGTCAAGGGATATTCTTTCCCCATGACTCAAGGTAGTTCCTCTCCATTTTTTTATTTGAATTGGTTTTTGTTATATATTGGATGATAGATTCCACTGATTTAGTTAGGATAACCTATAGACTAAGAATACTGAGTGAAGACTGATTTCATAGACCGAGTGAATTTTTAGGTGTTCCTAATCCCCATGTGACAATGGTTGGGCTAGAGTCGAGGACTTGTGTTTCCATTAGGTTTGAAGTATCATGAACCAATTTTTTATTATTATAATGATATCCCTATATATAATATTATACTTTTAGTGGGTGATTTTCTTCTCAAACTCATGAAGTGGGTACTCAATTCTGGCTCAAGTTTGATCATTTTTAATAGAAAAGTTTCATCAAAGGATGTTGAACCCTCCACTGGGCAGCGTGACCTTGTCTGAGTATTCTTTTGGGCCCATAGACCACACAAGGTTCTCTTGATGCATATTTTATGATTAAATTGTTTGATATCAATGGTATGGAAGATACTTCAAAGGAATATTTATCAAGCTAAGGATGTGATTCAGGTAACACCCCCTATGACCAATACTTGTGAGAGAGCATTGGAAGAAGTTTATTATTGGTGAAGATGAACCCTAGTTTTTGGGGCATGTTTACATTTCACCTAGACATATCCAGTCATGTTGTGGATGTACCTATATAGTAGATATGGTGATATGATGATAAATATCTTTAATATATTATCTATTTACTACTAAGTTTCCATTGATGGAAATTGGGTGGTTCAGGATATATGGGGATGGACGACACTATGATCCCTACCCACCACCACCACCTTGGTTTAGTTCATGTGAGGCATAAGTAATTTCAGTGAGAGAAATAGAAATATGTGTATGATGGATTGGTATGGTATAGAACCTTCATATTCAGTTTAAGTAAAACTCATTTCCTCTTTTTTAGGTCCCTCATATTAAATTGTGTAGGTGCTAGTTATTATTCCGAAACAAGATATTTGAGAGTTGGAGATATTATTGGAATCCCTTCATATCAAATTTTCAACTAGAGAGTTTCCAATAATGACAATAATATTTAAATAGACCCTTCTAGTGGAGTGAGATTATCATTTTTATGTATGAATTTAGTGATTCACAATTGAATCAAGCTTTAAATATTGAAATTAACCATATCATAGAGTCTAACAAGTTTCTTATTCAGAGGTAGTGGCTGGAGCTATTACTGGGAAGAAACTTTTAATGGGTATAGAGAGTGAATCAAACCCTCTTAAATTTGAATTATTCTACCCATAGAATGGTATAGATAAGTTTATACTCTATATCCATGGATTGTAAATTCACTACTTATAAATGTGGAATGACGTATGAATACGTATGAAGATAGACCCATGGTATTACCCCAATATGAATCCTACATAATCATTGACTACTATTTTAGTGGTAGTGTTATGGTGGTTTTTAATAGAATAATAGAAACCCATTCTTAGTTTACTGGTATTGTGGACCAAACCCTTATAGGTATTAGATCATAAAAGAGCATTCTGGGAATTCAGAAAGATTCCATCGTATCACCATGAGAGGATACTTCATAGAAAATACTTCATGGAGTATAATTGGTTTACATGAAGTTGAGTCCATTAATGTTGATGATATCTTATTGGAGTAATAGTGGAACAATCATCAGTATTTTTAATAAAATAATTGACATCTTGATGGTGGAGGAGGTGCTTAGGAAACTAGTTTTTGACTAGTGATTCATTTGTTGAAAGAGATAGACATGCTCACCTGTGATCAATGGTGGTGACCCGACACTCATCCCTTGTGTGAAAGGGTCCCATGATGATGATGTCAATTTGGTGGTCTTGTGTAACTAGATGTTCTATTATAGTAAAATTGAATGGTTTTCCTAGTGGAGATCACATAACCCACATTCCCATGTAGATAGTGGTATTTAATTGGCATTCATATGAGATATCCTAATGTCAATACTATGTGGGAAATACCCTAGTGTAGTGAGACACTTATTGTGTAATTTTCATTGGATCTTTGTGGGTGTACCCATTACATAGTAACTCTTACTATATTGAGGGAGGTGGTTTTCTCAAGAGGTTGTGGATTTTGGTTTCTCGGAGATGTGTTATCTTAGGGTGTTGAGCCGAAAGAGCATGGTAATATGAATTTTCATGATAGTATTCTTGGAATTGTAGTGGATTGAGCTATCACACAATATATGGTCTAATTCTGTGTAGTTTGATGAGTTTTATATTTCTCATGATCTACTCATTGAATTTTTTTTTTGAAATAGATACAAAAACATAAATATGTTATCTTTGATAATGGGTGTGAGACTATTAAATATTGAGATGCATATATAATAATTTTCATGAATTGTTATGAATAGGATGTGTTAGATGGATAATGTTTCTCTTTGAACCCAAGTTATGAAAATTAGTGCATGTTGCCTTGATGGAAGGAGATGGAAATATTGATGATGCAGAATAAGTGGAGTTCGTTTCATTTTAAATCTCCTAGTTTTAGTGTAGGATATTTATGGAGAACTAGATTTTGAACTACCATATGGATGTTTTTCCCTCATTAAATACCTTATAGAATATAAATAAAAGGGTGGGGTGGAGAGCACTCCCAGTATAGATGGATTTGGTAATAATCTATTCTCAGACCGATGTTAGTAGTTTATAGTTATGTCTCATACCATGTTGTAGGAAAACCCTCATTTTAAGAAGTTTTGGGAATAGAGGCATGGAAATACTCTATTAGAGTGGATTTTTCTTTTACATTATGTTAATAATTTTTGGTGATCTGATGTTGATATATTTTCGGAGTTGAACTAGAATAAATCTTAGAATAAGATTTAAAAAGAACATATGTAAATATAAAAGCATGACGTATGTGGATATTTCATTACTTTTGTGGAATACTTAATACATTACAAAAACAAATACCCAAATACCATATTAGTTTAGTGCCATTGTAAACTTGGTACACATTCTTCAAATTTGGTGAAAGATCTTCAACATCTCCCATAAAGATTTTCCCCTTTAGTTTTCCTATATAAAACCTTTCTTTATATCCTAGGGAAAAGAAAACATATGAAAAGGGTGAGCTCGGATGCTCATTAAGGGGAAAAAAATAAAATATCAAACAAAACATGAAAATAAGAATTTAATAACATGAATATAACTTTTGAAAATAATACCATGTTCAATATATATCAAAATCTTGAGACATGAAATAAATATTAGTAGTTATAAGGAATAAATCATTAAGAAACATGATCCATGATAAAATAGCATTTTCATAAAACATGGATTTTATAAAAACACATAAGCATAGAAAATAATTTCATATTAGTCAAATCTCGTTGCTAAGACCATCATAGTGGACAATGTCCATAATTGAACAGGGTTTACTTTTTGTTCCATCACTTTGTTACTGAACTTGATTTTCTTATCATTCCAGTCATGTCTATCTCCTAATATATAAATCTTTAGGTAATGCATTGGAAGGAGATATAGGTCCCACCCATCCCATAATGAAATCATTCTTACACTTTCCACAAAAACATAAATCATTCATCATAGCTTAACCCAAGGAATAAAATAGGATTATTAAGCATCATTCTATCATAATCCATATAAAAGAAATGGATTTAATAAATAACATTCCATCTTAAGCAATATCAACTTGTAGTAATAATAGGTATATAAACATAACCCTATTTAAAGAATGTAATATCATATGTAAAATAATTTTGATAAATCACATGAAATTAATTCTTGAGGAAAATATAATTTCCTCTTCAAAAACAATTTATTTTATAAAAATGACACACAAATTTAAAAGTAAATAAATTATTTTAAAATAAGCTTGAAATTTTGTAAAGGAGTATTCATGGAAGTAAGGAATTGTGAAAATTTAAAAATCCATTTATTCCATATAAGATAAAATAAACCATTCTTCTCATACCCTTGAAAGAATGTCAAAAGGTACCTCGTACCGAAAAATACAACAGATTCCTTTTATACCATTTGATAAAAATTATCCAATGAATAAAATTTTCATTAAAAAAATATATAAAGATATAAATAATATTTTTTAACACATATTTTGGAAACATAGATGTGGATGATAAATATACCCGAGCAAATTCTTATGTATAAACAATTTCATATAATAATGAGATTAAAAAATTAACCCTTACATGTGTATAATCAGTAGAATCGTATTAATATTATAATAATAAAAATTATATTCATGTGTAAATATAAAAACCTTAATAATAAGTGTCTTAAAAAACATTCATTGGAAACAAAAACACCACACAAATGAATTAGGTGGTGAATAAGACATTTGTACCATAGAAATAAAAGTGAGAAAAAATAATCAATTACCTTAGGTACAATTTCAATTGTATGTATCCAAAACTCATGTATAACGGTTTAAATAATGTAATTAAATTATTCTAGTACCATATTTATATTCACTAGTACAAATATGGATTTTATCAGTGCTAAAAATGTCCATTAACTATGCTAGAGAAAGTGCTCTTAATGTCGGCGAAGATAGGGGGTCCCATTTATCAGTACTCCAAAAAGCACTGATAAAGACCCCTTTTATCAGTGCTAAAAAAAGAACTGATAAAAGAACACTTTTCTCAGCTCTTTTTTAGCACGGATAAAAAAAAATACTGCCAATCTCGGGGGGGGCTTTTTACAGCGCTTGAGCCCCCCTTTATCAGTGCTTTCCCGCACCTCCAGCGCCCTCCCACACCGTCTACACCCTTTATCAGTGCTAGCCCTTTAAATTACCCTTGCGCACACACCCATGCCTCTACCCAAATTTGATCTCGAGACCTCCCCCCTGCACACCTAAAGCCTTTTCCACTACACTATATTGATTTGTTCTCTTATTCATGATATATCTATTTATTTATATATTTATTTAGTTATATTTATTTATATAGTAATATATATTTATATTAATATATATAGTTGTATTAATATATATATATAGTTATATTAATATATATAGTTATATATAGTTATATTAATATATACATATAGTTATATTAATATATATATATATAGTTATATTAATATATGTATAGTTATATTAATATATAGTAGTTATATAAATATTCATATATTGGTATTTTAAATAAAATGGATATTAGTTATTATTTAGATAAATCTAATATATTTTATATGTAAATATGTTTAATTATTTATTTAAAAAATTTAATTTTTAGGTGTGAATATATAAAAAATATGTACACATAGTTATATATTTGATTATAAATAGCAGTACATTATAAAAAAGGATGAAATTCCAAAGAAATAATATCAATATGAATGTAATACCTTGGAATAAATTCATTCCCCAGCAAAAAAAGCCAATAATACCCAATTAAACGAGGCTGAAAATCCACAAAATGTTGAAAAATATGTGTACCCCGACTAAAAACTCAGTTTTGGAGGTCTTATGGGCCTTTTTTGGCCTCTAAAAACGATTGACCTAGGTCCCCTAGGGACACAACGATGTAGAGCTCATCGCAGGCTTCGATTTGATATGTGGTAGAGCTCAAACAGACACCCGAATCAAAAGTTATGACTATTTGAAGTTCGAGTTGCGTTTTCAACATATTTTGGATCTTTTTTTATTTTTTTATTTGTTAGTCTTCAAATTGTTATTAAATGACTATTACTCCATAATAATTAGAAAATTATTTATTAAATTTTTTTCTAAATTTTTTTATATGCCATTTTCACTAAATATCTTATATATTAAGTATAATAAGTGTAAATGTACATTTATACATATCTAAGATATATTTAAAAATTATATATTATATTTATATCAATATAACTATATAACTATATTTATATATTAATATATTTTTTTTAATTTTTTTTTGAAGTCGACCCTTTATTAGCGCTACTAAACAAGTGCTGATAATGGGGGTCCCTTTATCAGTGCTAAAAAAAGCGTTGATAAAGGCCCTCCCTTTATCAGCAGTTTTTCGTTAGCGCAGATAAAGGGGTGGTGCTGGCCTTGCCCAGTTTTGTGGTAGCGATTTATGATATCATATATTATCATATTAACACCAGTTTAATAATATTTCATTATTACTCTTCTTTTTATTTGAACTACTTTATTTTCTCTTGCATGTTTTGAAATATAAGTCCCAATTCATGTAAATATGGTATAGTTCCATAATTTAAAGAATTGTATTAAGGTAATATATGTCATATTTATTCAGTAAATAAATTTATATAATCATGCATGAATGGTGGTCATGGATATGAATTGCATCGCGTCGTAGAGACGGTAGGTTGTACCTAAACACGAACGACGATATCATTCGCATAATTATGAAATGGAATGGAAGTGAACGGTATATAATTTGTTCTAGAATCCATATCAGGTTATAATAATAACATATAGTTATTATTTTCATCATTATATAGATCCAAATTAGATGGTGGTGATAAACATATTATACCATGACATGGAGACCGTAAGCCGTAAATATGCAGGTGCGGTGAATTCATATTTCATGTGATAGATAGAAGGTGGAATAAGGTTATTACATTAACATAATAACATATAATTATATATTTTATAATTTATTGATTACTTAATAATGGAAAAAAAATATTGAAGAGGAAGTATAAGAAGAAATAATTTGAAAGAATCGGTATAGGAGATTACCACATCTTCGACATGCTCCCTCTAAATCTCATCTTGAAGGCACTAGAGTTGGTATTTTTGAGAAAATAAGAACCTATAAAATATAACTATGGAATTTTAGAAGGTTAATTGGTAGGGCTTGTCTGATCATGAAGGCAGAGAGTGAGGTGAAGAGTTAAGGAAGGAGGTTCCCTTTTATATTGTGGTGAAGAATACTTTGGGAAAATAAAAATATATTAATTAATAATAAAATAAAAACACATCTAAAAACCACAAAAATGTCGTATTTTAGAATATTAGATTATATAAGGTTGTAATATCATCAGAAAATAAATTTTCGGCAAGTTGTTTTGTCAATTTAAACAACATCATTTAAATTAACCATTAGTTATTCTATTTTTGGTTTAACTAAGGCAACAAATGCTTCAATAATAAAATAGTGTACTTTTTACTTACTACATCAGTTTTGGGTAATTATTTAATATAAAAAAATTTTGAATAAAAATAAAAAATAAAATAATATTTGGTTAAGTTTTTGGGTCATTTAATGGATATTATAATTTTTTTTAAAATTATTTTATTAAATTTTCAACTATAAAATTTTTTTCTATCATCATTGTATAAGAATTTGAGGTAATTATTTAATTTTTAAAAAGTATAAATAAATTACCATGATTTAGATAATTTCATTATATTTTTTGAGACTATTTATTATTGTAGTTATCTCATATTTATCGCTATATTAAAATTATTCTACTTATAAGAGATAAGAGGGTGACATGTTGTCACTTTCTTTTGTTTTAATAATATATATATTATTTTCATGAACAAGAGTCCATTAAATGAGTCAATTATAATCCTTAAGTGTTAAATGTTGAATTTTATTCATCCAATAGAGTTTTGGTAGGTTTTAGGGTAATTTGATTGTACTTATCATATTATTTGTTACCCTAATTTACCTGATTTAACATTATCTCCGGTAAATAAAAATTACCGAAGTTACTATTCATAAAATTCAAAAAAGATCATATTTATATAATTTGGACCCAAAGATTACAAATATGGAATCCATGTAAAATTAATGCCAATGACCAAAATTATATTAAATTATAAAAATGACTTCTGTTTGTACTTTAAATCCATTTAATAATATAATTTTACCATATAAAATATTTTCATGAAAAAAATTATTTTCAATTTAAATTTAATGCATTCTTACTTTTCCTCAAAACATGAATGTTATTAGAAAATATCAAAAATTAATCCAAAGTAAATTTTTATATCCTAATTACAAGGATTTGTTTGTTAAATAGAATATATAAAAGTATTAAAAAAACTCGATTTAAAAAAGGTATGTCATCAAAAGGCTACAAAACTGCATTTTTTAAAAAATACTTCTTTTATTTGAAAAATTGAATTTGTACTTTTATCATGACTATAAAAAATACAAGATTAGTTTTAAACATTATATTAAATTTATAAAACAGATATTTCATTAGTAAAATCCATAAATAGTGATATCATTTTTTTATAAACACACTTATTTGCATTTAGAATGTTTTTCAGAAGAAAGTTAATATTATTATTACTACCCATTATAATGACTAGTTTATAAAGAAACATAATAATATTTACTTTCTAATTTATACTTTTCCTTTTTTGAAATGAACTATATCAAAATAAATTGAAATTGTTTATAACATAATTCAATCATAGCATTTCATATACCACAAGCTAAATCGCTATTTCGTATTGCGTAAAATTATCTTGGCGTAGCATACAACACAAGAAATCAATGAAATTTAAAAAAAACTATCTCATAAAAATATTAAGGTTCTCTAAAATCATTCTATATACCAACCTTCAGAAATTAATCACCACCCCTTGATTTCATATTCTATAACTAAGAAGAACAATGACCTATTCAACACATGAAATAAACTACACACACAATTCATAGAAAGAATAAGAAAAAATAGGAGTAGAAATGAGAAATATTTGGTTCAAACAAAATTCTTTCATCCAAAGAAGAATACTGCAACCACTATAATAAATAAACTACAATATATTGCAAAAACACTCCCTCTCTCCCTAATCCCAATCAGCTGGTGTCCCTTCTAATAACATAGAATTTTCTATAACCAACATTTCTTGGATATTGATCCCATGTCATATTTATAGAGGTATTATCCAAATAAAATGGTTCCAACACCAACTGATATTCATGTAAGTACTTAAATTGAATGAGGAAAGCTCTCATATACAATTAAACCTTTAGATTGGATAGTGACAACCAGTGAACATGTGTGATGCCCAAGTATCAAAACTATCCTTTAGATACTTCCAATATAATATCAAAATAATATTTATAAGTCATAATTATTCCAAAAAAGACGGGGTCCAAAACCACTATTTGAATCTTTATTCAAAAAATATCCTTCTAAAAGTATCCTTCCAAAAAACTGAAGAGGCTTTACAAAACCCAACAATATCACACTTGAAAATGACTTTAGGTAATATATCCACCTTTTTCAATCATCATTTTTCAACTCATACCAATGAATTCAATGTTATATATCTCTTTTCACTCACCCAAGTCCAACTAAGGCACAATTCAACCTCAAACATTCTTATACTAAAACCATTGTGAACGTGTTATTTTGACTATACTTTCCAACAACCTTTTATATTTTCAACCCTATTTTTTATAGTATATTTTGGGATGGAATAGAATTTAATTTTTAAATTATATATCCATTCATGAAAAATAGGGTTGTTCACAAGGTGAATGAAACTCTAACTGTCATAGAACAAAATTCCGTATTGAAATTATTTAATGATCTCCTTCAACAATCACTTCAACAAGAATTTTTCCCCATTATCCTATAATAGTAAAATATTATAATTTTTTTGTTGATAGGGTAACATTAGTCTATAGGTGATATATCCAACTGACCACTATCCTCCAAATATAAAAAAAAACCTATCATGATCTTCTGAGAATCTATGTATTCCAAAAACTCTATATAAAAAAACCTTTCATTGGATCATCATCATTCAAGCATATTGCTTAAGCTTCAAAACATTCTATATATCTATTAATCCATTTCAAAGATTAATTCTAGTATTTTACATGAAATTACTCACAATTTCCACTATAAATAAAATTTTAGGTCGTGTGAAGATCATTTCACACAACTAACTTTTGAAAACTGAATCATAAGACACATTGTCCATGTTTTGAACATCCTCTTCCAGAGATGGTTCTTATGCCTTTGAAATTTTGATGTTCACAGTAAGGGGATTTGAGAGAGGTTTACATTTAGTAATTATAAATCATTCAATGAACCTAAAAATCTATTCATTTAAGAATAAAACCAATGTTTCAGATTTCATATCACTTTCTCATTTTCATCCCCATGATTTTCAAAGCATGTCCAAGATCCCTCCTTTTAAACCTTCTAGAAATTTTCCCTTCAAATTCTCAATATTTTTATTTTTTACCCCATAAAAAACATATCATACACATAAAAAATTAGTATAGTGAATTTTCTATCATTGCTTTTCTTCCTATAGAAAGATTTATTGGAATCATACCGAGTGAAGTTTTCTTTAAGCATGAAAGTATCCAAAAATTTATTCTATTTTAGAGGATCCCAAATAAATCAGTGGATACTTTACTTTAACTTATAATGAATTTTATCCATTAAATAATAATGAAATAACTTATTTTGAATAATGTATACATTTTCCTCCAAATCATCAGGAATAAAATTTTTCTTAACATCAATCAAATCCAAGTGTAAATTATCAAAGAAAAAATGTACAATACCTTTAATAACATTGTTTGATTGATGAATAGTGATAAAATATTTGAAAATTCAATTCCATGATTTTTTTTGGAAACCATTATCCACTGCACATTCTTTTTTTCCGACTACTTCCATTAGCTTCTTTGATAAGATGGAAAATCTATTTTTTTTTCTGAAAACCGTTCTTTAATTCTCTATGTTTATCTAGCTCCCATGTTTTGTTGACCTTAAAACAATCCATTTTCATCCTTCATTCACAACTCCCACTACTCTGAGTCACTTGGTTAGCTACTTCTTCCATGCATTATGTTTTAGTAGCATCTATTGAAAAGAGAAATTTCCTTTCAAACCCAAATATCTAAACCACTTTCCTAATTCTAGTTGATCTCCTCAATTTAATTGTATATTCTATATAACATAGTTCCAATTTTCCTTATAGACCTATTAATTTTTATACAATCTCATGAGTCTCTATACCTTTATATGTTTCTCATATTTCTTCTAATTTCCTTCCAAAAATATCTTTTTAGTTAACTTGAAATTCAATAATTGATTTCTCCTGAAATTATTTTTCATCTATGTTTTTATTTTCCATAGAAGTTTCTCACTGAAGAAAACATCTCTAATATGGATAAATTAATTATTCTCTTAATACCCTAAATAATACCCAAAGGTTTCATAACCATAATTGAGAAGAAAATGCACTTTTGATTTAGCTGACATTGTATTATATCATTGGAATCAACAAGAGTATATGAAACACTTTTAAAAGTTTTGAGCTGGTTCAATTATATTATTTTAATAGATAAAAATTTTTCTAGTAGTTATTATCCCACAGTTTAAGCTGATATTCTATTGGCCATGTATGCCCCCATGTTTATAGATTCTTCCAAATTTCCCTTAGGAATTCTAGAATGAATTCTCACACACTGGGATTTCTATTGTAGAGTCGTATCCATTTGTTTCAGTATCTCCATTTATTTATTTATTTCAAGGAAATATGATATCATACCTAACTCCATTATTTTGACAAAAAAATTATATTGGGTTCAGTTTATTCCCTGTTATTTATTTAAAGGCATTTCAATTTCTAACCACTCTCCATTTCTACTAATTATTTCCACTTAATAAATGACAAAAAATATTATATTTATTATTTAATAATTATACCTAGACCTTGTGAGTTCCATTATTAATAAAGGTCACAAATTATAGAAATACACCATTTTAATTCATAAGATAATGTCCCTAAACAGCATAATAAACAAGTTCTAGCTTTTGATTCCTAGGATTCCATCCTTCAAAATTTATAGAAAACTTATTTTGTTTCCCCAAGATACAGCTTTCACATATTTTGAAATACATATGATCATGTTTATGTATTAAATTTATCCCCAATACTTTTATATTATTCTCACCATGGGAATCAATTATGTAGTTCAATACTTCTGTATCTTCTAACGAAATGATTTTGGCCATTAAAACATCACACTTTCTTCTAGTTAAGTATTGGGTTCCATTCTTCATCACATGATAAATCAACAGGAATATTAGGTAATTTTCCAAACAAAATTCAAGAAAGAGGTTCCAAAACCAAATTCATCATGTTTTACAACCAATATAATGTTTTTTCAGAGACTTGGAAGGTGTTTGACATCATTTTAATTCAAAATACCTCCATTATTTATTCAAATATTGAAATTTAATTTTATAACTATCTCCAAAGCTTCATCATCTTCTAGATATATTGTTCCCATTCTTCTAGATACATAGTTCCCTATGCACCCTTAATCACTAGATGAATGGAATAATGTGATCAAGTTAATAACCCATGATTCTTCCAAAATGTTCACACTTAGTAACATGCTATTACCAAATTCCACAATATAAATAGAATTTATTATTCTATAATTTAAACCCATTTTAGTAAACTCTTTAGAATTTATATGTTACTTCTTGACATGTACCATCTTTCAAAAAAATATGTAAGGACTTTACTAGTCGATCTACTTCAACTCTTTACTTGGGACATATCTTATGAGGAATAATTTTTTGGTCCTTCCATTGAGGTGATCATCCCCTTACTCCAATATTAAGATAAATTAGAGATTGTACATGTACCTCATTAAAACATCATCATAAAATCCATAATTTCCAAAAGTGAAGGAAAAATAAGAAACAACCATTCATCATCTATGAATGTAACCTTGCCTAATTCGATCTATCATTAGATCATGTTGAAACCATTCAGTTTCTCCACTACCATTCTTCCTTATGATAATCTAAAGCTGAATAATCATCGCATCATTAAAAATTTTTAAGTGTTTTTGGTGTCTTATATATATCATCCAATGTTGTAACACCCCAAGATTTCATATCATGTTATATATTTGAAGAAATTTAATAGCTTATATTTCACGCAGCATTGACTTGGCTTGCGTTATACACAAGACTGAGTTTCTGTGAAAAAACACATTATTATAATAATTATTTTAATGATATAATTATTTATCAATTAAATATTGTAATAAGAATAATATCAAATAAATTTTAAATTTCATTTAAAATTTTTTCACATAAATAAAACTTATTTACAATGAAATTTATATTTTTTGTTAAAATAATTACATATATAGAAAAACAATTTTCTTAAAAGTACAACTTTTTATGTCCTTTTGTGAAATATAATAAAATTAATTTGAGACACTACTAAAAATTGAATTTGGTAAAATATACATCATTTTTTATTTTGGAATCTCAAAATTAAATTAGCGTTAATTTTTGGTACTTTTCTGATAACTTTCATATTTTGATTAATAGTGAAAAATTCTAAATTTTATGTAAAAACAACTTTTTAATCAAAATAATTTATAGTGTTAAATTATACAATTGAGAGTTTTTAAAGTATCATTAGATTATATTTTTGTCATTTAATATAATTTAGGTCATTGTATGTAATTTCAAATTAAAATTGTACATAAATACATGTTAATCTTTTGTTAGTTTTTACTTCTTAAAAAACAACATGTTTTAACAACGAGGATTAATTTTAAATTTATTTCGGCAATGTCTATGTTTTGAATTTGGAAAAAAAATGGCACTATATTTTGAATCTTGAGGTTAAATTTTTTTAAATATGTATCTTTTAGTTTTAGACATTTTGAATAGTAACTTTAGGAAATATTTTATTTACCATGGTTACAGGGTAAATCTGGTAAATAAGTGTACAAACTAATATTATAATAATATTAAATTACCATAACACATTTCATAACCCTTTTCATGATACATGTCTGACCATGAAAATCCTGGGTCGATTTTGTTACCCCATGGAGCCACTTGAAAGTGAAAATGACACTTTATAAAAATTAATTTAAAGATAAGGGAAATGTTACGTAAACATATATCTTTTCGTAAATAAATTTTTATATGGGATTATATAAGTGATGTTTTAAGATATTAATATTCATTATAAATATAAAAATATTTCCTACATCATGGTATTTTATTTATAAATTTTAGACATAAAGTAAATATACTTATTTATGACACAATAATGATGCAATATTTTCTTTATTAATGATTGAAAAAAATAAATGATATTATAAATATTACAATAAATATAATTTGAATGTTTTGATTCCCTATGACATGTTAGGGTTGATTCAATGTATTGTTTATATATAATCAAGTTTTTAGGACTTTCACAAAAACCAAATACTAAATAATGTTAAAATTGACATAAATGAATGTTTAAAACAAATACTATATTATTAAATGATATAATATTCCTAAAAATATAAAATTTGGGAAAAGGACTTTTATAATGTTATATATGTCATTAATTAACCACTGGAGGTTCTCTTGTAATTTTATTTTAACTATATTGACCAGAAAATATAAAAAATACAAGAATACATGGTAAAAGTTATACTATTTAACTAAGAGTTAAATATAAATGATAAAGTTAATATGGCGACCTAAACTTTTTCTAAAACTTTTTGGTTGACAGTATTTCGACCCATCCCCACATTATCCTATAAAATGTTTTTTTTGGTATTAGAAACCGAAAATTATTTTATAATAAATTAATATTTTAAGCTTTTCCTAAAGTGCCCCTCACAACTCTTATAAAAGGGTACGTCCCCTTCTCATAAATACACAATCCCAAAGCCATTAGACTCGAAAAAACACTACTTAAATCTTATAAAAACTAACCTCACTTCAACTTAAAGGCCTTAAATTTATCATAAATCAATTATATGGAGCCATTTTCTTCAAATCAAAAAAAAGAACCCAAAGAAGAGGTAATTATTTCATCACCTCTTTCAAAGTTCTTTTCTTATTCCACTTCGTCTTTCTTGATTGTTCCCATGCCAAAATAATAACTCTAGTAACTTATATATACTTATATGTTATTATAAATATGGTACAACCGTATTCATTATTCTATCCATCCTTTGAATGACAAAGTTATAATACTTGCGTATGTACGGCTTACCGTCTCCACGTTGCGGTGTAGTTTGTTGTTCAACACTTCATCATTTAAATGGGTATAATAATGAGTATAGTTGATGTAAATAATAAATATAACATATTCATTATTAATTATATATAATATAAAATATAATTACATACTATTTTACCATCAATGGAATGATGTCATCGCTCGTGCGTATGTACGGCTTACCGTCTCCATGACGCGATAAGATTCACATCCATATTCACCATTCAATGATGATTATAAAAATATATATTATTAATAACTATTTAATATATGAAAAAATAAATATATTGGACATATTTATATATATGTGTGTGTGTGTGCGTGTTTAGATATATCTCATTCACAAACTAGCGTTCAATACGATATGAAAATGGAAACAGAGTTTATGCGTACGTACGGACTACCATCTCCATAAATGGTATTTTCCATTTCAAATATCTAGATATTATGAATCTTTATATTATGAATATATATGATAAATATATAATTTTTTATATTCTTGAATTATATAAATCATGATATAAGTAATACGATCAAGAATAACAAGTTAAAACACATACGATGAAGATAGAAATTATTACCCTAAATGTTATTTTAACATAAAAATTATTATTAAGTGGGTAGTATAAAGCAATAATTGAATCAAATATGATATTATAAATATGAATATAGTTCTGGTATAATTTAATAACATACTATGGTCATCATAAAAGAGTTTAAACGTACCCTAGACCAAAGGAAAGTACAAGGTAAGGGTTAATTCATCAATGTCATTATTATGTGAGATTTTTTATGTGTAAGTAATTTATGGGACATATTTATCATCCATGTCCATGTTTCATAAAAATGATTTCAAAATGAATACTTTAAGGTTTTTTTGAAGGGTTTCTTTATCAAGATCATCATTTTAAATGTTTTAATGGTTTTTTTCTTTAAATCTTTATAATTAATGTCCATGTTTCCAAAATGATTTTTAGGATCTATTTATACGGATATGATTGTTTTAAAATTTTAATTACTTTCAAAAGATTCAAAGTGGTATGAGACACTTTTATTCCAAAATCTCTTTTAAATGACTAATTTTATAAATTTTTTACTTTTATATGATTTACAAAAAGAGATATTTCTCTCAAAGTGTTTTAATGATCATTTTTAACTATGTCAACATCCATTACTGGATATTATTATTGATTGAGGTTGATTTATTATAATATAATCTTCTATATTTTATTGAATGAGTTATGATATTTTTTACTGTGGATGTTCTATTTTTATACCATTCATGTTCTATGGTTAAATTATTGACATTTTTTATGCTAGTTTCAATATGAATGTTTATTTTATTTTTCAACATTTTCATATGAGGAATGCATTAGACATAGTAAGTGATAGGTGGAGCCTGTTATATCTCCTCGATGCATCGGTAGGTATCATGAGAAAAACTAGTGTTTTGGCCTAAGGTATTGAATAAAGTTATATTTAAGGTCTATACATGAGACCTTGACTTTAAGGTTAAGATTTCTTAAATTATCCATTCCATTGTTATGAAATTAGTTATTAATGATACATGTTATTATACGACTAGCAGAATATCCTTGTCAATAAGTAAATGGAATTATTTTACTTATTTTTCCTTATTATGTTGAATTTTATGATTCAAGGTATTGTGTTTCAACTTTATACCTTGCTATAAAAGTTTATCATTATTTATAATAGCTTCTACTGTATTGTTTATCCTTACTGAGCATCTGAGCTCACCCCTTTTTTATGTTTTATTTTCCTAGGATTATAATAAGTATGTTATGATTTGTATGTAGGTTTATGCTAAGAAAATAATGGCATTCTCAAAGTATTATTTATGTTGTGTTTTGTGTTAGAAATTGTATTGTAAAGTTCATATATGTAATATATTTTCATAGATTGATAAACTGATCAATCCTTCGGGACTTGATTTCTTGTAATCATGCCAAAGTATTATAATAATGCACCGGCTTCGGGATTCTGGGGATGGGGCATTACATATGCTTTCATAAATTATATAGTTATTTTCTTCTCCAAAATATTAAAATTCACATTCTTTTTAGGATGTATTCTTACTTAGGATAGATCCTTCCTCTATAAGGGGTCTATTTATGATTTATCCATCTTCTTTGGACACTTTATAGAAAAAAAAGTATCCAAATATTTCTTTATCAAAAGATATTCCAATTAAATCCACCAGAATCCAATTTTTGTTAAATAAAACATGTTAATTCACATATTTTTTCATCTAGTTCCATTCTTCCTACTTCTAGGTGTGTAAAAATGAACATGCCCTTCTATGAAAATTTTTGGGAGCTGGATCATAAGAACTCTCACATCAACAATTCAGAATAAAGTATATTTATATACATACCTTCCAAAAGCCATTACAACCCCATGAATTTTTTCTTTAGAACAATGAAGAACAAAAACCTAATAAATATATGAAATCATCCAGACAAACACAATTTGCAGAATGAAAAACAAAAAACCGAATCACACATGAGAATTATGTTGTTCGGAAAAAATCCCTACATCTATGAGAGAATACCACAACCACTATGATAATTGAATGTAAAGGATATTACAAAAACACTCTCACTATAACTAATACCACTCAGTTAAATTATCCTTCTAGGGAATTTTAATTTTATGTGTGATATATCTTGGTAGTTGGTCCCACATCATATATACAGAGGTCTTCTACTAGTAAAAAAATTCCACCACCCTTTGAGATTCAATGTTTTCATTTCATTGATCGAGGAAAACTCCAATATACTATTAAGACTTTAGGATTGAACTTTGAAAACAAGTTACCATGTGTGATAACTAAGTATCAAAACATTAATTTTTATACTTCCTTTATATTCTTCTAATAGAACATCATAATAATAAGAATTAGTTATTCATACTATTCAAAATCTGAGGTTGATAGCCACTTTCAAAATCCTCATTCTGAAAAATATCTTTCCAAAAATCTCATTACAAAATTATCATTTTGTCAAATTGAAGAGAATTTACCAAACCCAACAATATATTCTATGATGAATGATGATTCTCCCTCCAGGGGTGTTGGGATTCAATGTTTTCTTAGATCCCTAACCTTAAAAGACAAGATATGTATGTGTGAATGTGGGTTGTTTTATATATGGAGTTTTTTCTTGATTTCAATTGTTATCATAACATATTATTTACTTTTGGGGGGATAAAAAGGTTTATTTGTGTGGAAAATATAGTAACCCAAGTTTAACCTGAATGAGACATAGCCTAATTATCTATTTTAGTGTCCCAATACCTCCTTGTGGGAAATGGTAAATTTACCCTAGCATATAATCATAGAAAAACTATTTAATGGTTGAGTTGATTCCTAGGTGTGGGTTTTATCCCTGGGATGATTTTTCGTATAATTTCATGGGTGAAGGGGGATCAATAAACATATATGAAGTACAAAAATATTATTTTTACCTCTTGAATAAGCATTCTCTAGAATTATTATTTTCCTTCTAAAATAAGATTAAAATGAGAAAATTGAAATAATGGTTTTATCTAGGGCATGGGTTGTAGCACTGGGATAGTATAAAATTTATCCATGATAAGGACCTAGAGACATAGAAATTATTAGAAGAATGATTTTTTATTTCAAAAAAGGTATTTTAAGTAATATAAATTGTTCTTTATGGATATTAACTGTCTAAAACAATCCATAAAAACTATATAATATAATTTAACACAATCCCTAGGGTTATCTACAAGAACCCTTGATATTGTGAATTCCAATGGAGGGGGAGACTTTGGGGATGAATTGATAAACTACTCATTGGGAATGATAATGAAAACACAAAAAAATGTTACACTCAATAATGAGTGGTCCTTTTTATGCACTTTATCTTCATGGATTACCCATGGGAATAATTTTTATTGACTAGATATTTTTTTGGGTTTTTTTATTGAATTTATAAATTGAATTTCAATTATTTAGAAATTACTTATAACGACAGAGATATCAATAACAGTTTTTTGTATTTTTTAGGGTGAGATGTGATATTATGTTTTTTTATTTTATGTTTTACATTTCTTGAATTTATTATCTTATGGTGGATATGATCAATGGTAAATAATCAAATTATTCTTTTTTCCTCCCTCTTATCTCTCTATTATTCTTATCTCCTCCCTCTATTATTCCCTCTCAGCATACTCTATCTTTCCACTAGTTTGTAGATGTGGGCCATCAATCCATATATTGTTCGGATAAATGGGTTTCATAGAATCTCAATGGGGGAGATAGAGGAAAACAATAATTAGGATCAATGCGAATAGTTTTGAAGTGATGAACTTAGTAAGTGAGAGGATAAGGAGAACCAATCACGTTAATTATTGATAAAACATACTATATAAAATGGTCATCAATAGAAAAAGTGGTGTGTTTGAGGAGGAACATGAAATTATTGATAGTGCTGAGTGTGAGTAGGGATAGTTTTCATTATGACTAGAGGGTCACATACTGGGGAGGCCTTTAACATTACGGTCAGACATGCACGTGAGATGACAGCCAAATCAGAACATAGTAGTGTGGAGATCTAATGTCTTAATTGCATTACATTGATGCCCCACTAATGGTAATGGGTCCCACCATAGTGGATTTTTGTGACATGACTTGGTTGACCCTAATGTAGGGAATTTGGGTTAGTTCTTCTCAAACTAACCCAATGCATATCGCATAGGTGCACACACTTGTGAAAGGGCGCACACTCTAGGTGCGTGGGTATTGCTACTACATATCATGTGGAATACCTAGGGTCCATGAGATAAAAAAGACTCGAACTTCAAGGAATATTAATGAATTCTTCATCATTTGTCCATTTTCGATAAATAAATTTCATATCCTATGTTTTTTACTATGTAGAGCATAATGATGTAGTTTTTTTCTATATAAGGTATTTTCCAAATTTGTTTGATTTCATTTGTAATTTTTTTATCATTCCTTTATAATCAAGATCCTCTATATTAACTTTATAACAAACCAAGGACTTTTAGGGGACTCAATAATCTTCTTATTCTTGTTATCCTACTAGATGTGCTCTCAAAGACCGTTGTACATTTCAGTATTTATAGAGTGGATGGAGAAATATTAGTTATGTATATCTTCAAATATCTATTTCTTTATCTTTTTAGATGATGACACATAGAATATATTTCCAAAAAAATAATCTATGTTCAACAATGTTGAATTCATGGATATAGCCTTTATTTATATCTATAAAAAATTTAAAAGCTACAAATTATCCCTTAGTGACTCCATTATTTTCTATAATATTGATAGATTAGTACACATTTGGGAAAGGTAAGATGAATTATCTTCCTTTATGATTTCCATATCTGTCATTTTCATATCCAATAGTATACATTCTTTCTCATTCCTAATCACGGATAAGGAAGGTGATTCCATTATGTTAAGAGCATGAATAACTAAATTTTCTATTATAGGATGGTAGTATATAGAGAAATCATATCCCTTGATTCAATACAACGATATTCTTTGATGCATGTTCAGATCCTTATAAGTGAATATAAAAATATAAATCTTATGATAAATATATATAGCCTTGTTCTCAATGGATGTTATTACACTAAATAATTAATGAAAATATCAATGTTTCTAACTCAAGATCAAATGTCAGGTAGTTCTGCTCATGAATTTTCAATTTTTGTTACCTATCTTCTTACAATTTTTTATTTTCCATGAGTAAGAAACTCAAGAATATATTTAAGAAATTTCTTCATATCACAACCCATTTTATATGTGTGTAAAGAGTTATAATATGTGTAGTGAATAACCTCTTCTTGATATATTTAATTCCATATTTGCGTTCTTATTTCCATGCATACATTACAAATTTCTATGTTAATATAGTTGGTAAGAAATACAATAATGAAATATTTCTCACAATGTGTCAGTAGTACCCAGATAATCCAAGAAAAATAAATATTTTTATGACACTTGATGTTTTGGTACATTCATTAATTAAAATTTTCTTATAAGGTTTCATAGAAATTACGTGGATTGTGATCACATGCCCCAAAAATGTGACTTTCTAAAACTAGAAATTACACTAGGTAAACATAGCATATAACTTATCTTTCCTTAATAAACTCATTATAATATTTATATGGTATTAATATTCTTTCTTTATCTTGAAGTATATGAGGACATCATCAATAAATACCACCATAAATCTATCAATCCAGTTGTTAAAGATTCTTTTCATTAAGTCCCAGAAAATTTTTATGGTGTTTATAAGTTAAAATGGAATTACTAGAAATCCAAAGTGTTCATATCTCATAAATAAGGATATATTTTGAATATATTTTATCTTTACCTTAAAATGATAATATTCAGAATAAATATATACTTTTGAGAAGTACTGATCTAATTGAGGTTCATCTAACAAGCCAATATTCCTTGGAAATGGATACTTGTTCTTCAATATCCTGTTAATTTATTTAAAGGTGCATTGAACTATTCTTATACATGATAAACAGAACTGATACACTTAAAGGTGATAAACTAGGGAATACAAAACCTTTTTCCAAAATCTCTTTTAGTTGCATCTTTAACTCTGCCAGTTCAATTGAAGCTCTTCTATATAGGTTTCATGTCAAGTATAAATTCCATTGATAACTATAACTCATAATCTGGTGGAAGGTTAGATGATAAATTGGTAAATATATCTATATTAATTTAAATGGGAAAGTTTTAAAGTTTGATACTTTACTTTTTATCAAAAATTTGAACAAGCTACTATTATTTATTGGGTATCAACACTCATACTTTTGATGGATTTTATAAAGGGAAATAATAATCTTCCTTGCATTTTTATAGGATCGTGGGATTGTTTTGGATATGGAAAGAGGATTTATATAAACAAAAACTCATGTGAAATATATATGTTGAGAGTCAATCCATATCCAATATAGAATTAAATTCAACCAAAGTAAGGATTAAGATATTAAATGGATGAATCATCTCACAATTCCAAAAATTAAAATAGTCCAAATCTTTGTTTGAAAAATATACCACTAGTCATTTATATATATATATATATATATATACATCGAGGTATCCAGGAGGTGATTAAATATCTCAATAAAACCTATAAGATATAAAAGAATATATAAAATCCTAAATAAATAATACATTCAACGGTATTTAATGGTTATAAAATTTAACATTAACCATTTTATTTTATTTATTTGGTTTTCCACTATTTTCTAAATGATAAAATTGTATAACAAAAAACATAAGTTGTAAATAATGGATAGGCATCATATTCAATTGAGAAGATTTATCCTAAAGAGTTCAGATATAAAATTTCTAATTTTACCCTTGGTTTTCATTTACTTAACTAATTACCAAGTTAACTAATCCCTTTCTTGAATCAACATTAGTGCACCACAACTTAGATGTATGATTATAACATCATTTATAAGATATAAAAACATAATAATAAAACTCAAAAAATTGTTAGGATTAGTGTATTTGAAAAAGCATATGCATACATTATGAATACATATAAAATTTTAGACTTTATTTAGATCCTTTTTCATAGTACTCTTCAATAAATTCATAATCCTCTTAGTATATGTAATAACCTAGGGAAATAAATCCAAAAATGTTAATATAAAATCCCAGTAAATATAGTAATAACACATAGGAGCTTGAGACATCAACCAATATGAGTACATGGGTGAGAATAATCATATTTATCATTATATAAATATAAGATAATAATAATAATCAAATTAAGAAGTATTTTAATGTGGAAAATTTATAATAATGAAAAATCATAAAAACATTTTTCACTTCCCATGTATAGAATGTGAACAAAGCTAGAATCACGACCACGCATAACACATGTTTAAAAAACCCACAACATAGAATATGAACAAAGAAACCATCATGTGCATGCATGATAATATCATGGGATATGAAACATAACTCAATTCATTATAGTAATATATATATTTTACTACATCCATCGCATCAAAATATGCTCAAAATCAAGCATTCTATATAGAAAATAAACATTAAAAAATCATAAAAAAGAAAAAAAACCCCCATGATAAAATAATGGGTTTTATAATGATGTTATAAATAATAATTCATAGAATAATGTGTTTGGTTCCTAGAAAAAGAAGGTAAAATAATTTTATTTATATAATGGTACAATTTATAATTAAATTATCATAGTTTATAAATAAGACAAAAATAAACCAATGAAAAATCAAAAATATGATTCAAGAGTAAAGTGTATAACAATAACCACAAAATTATGTCTTAGAATTCATCTGAATAAATAAGAAACATGAATATCCCTAGAATAAAAAAGATAAAATACATTTTCAAACTGTTTTTGAATACTAATTGGAAAAATCGGGTGAAAGAAAAGAAAAACACAAAAGGAGAAAGAATGGTTGAGAGTCCCCTTACCTCAGGTCTTATTTTGTTTACTCATGTTCACAACTCCCTTATATTAAACATATTTTTATTAAAACTTGAATAAAAAAATTTATAAGATTAATTTAAGTTATTATTGATCTATTATAATCATTATAATGTGTTTTTTAATTACCTTGTTAATGATCAAATGCTCTATGACACGTTTCTTTGAATTGTTTGATTTTGTTTTGATTTCATGGTTTTGGTTCAATATTATTTATAAATTAAAAAAAATAAATATAAAATTTTAAAAATAATTAAATTTAAATATTTATAAATTATAAATTATTTACATTAACTATTGATGAAGGAGGTGATAATTAAATAATTAATAATTTCCTCATAGTCAGATAAAACTGGCCAATAACATGGAATACCTAAAAGTGGTGGTGAGAGTATATATATTATGAATAAATTAAAATAGTTATACCACATAATAATAACATTAATATTTTATATAGATTTCAATAAAATGGTTTATTAAGGTAAAAAGTAAAATATATTTGGGGAGTATAAAGAAAAATGATAGAAAGAGGATGGTAGTGTCAATACTTCATTGAGGCATATGCCTTTTCTATGAAACTACGGCCATATGGTATTAGAGTTAGATTAAACCAAAAAAATATATCTAAGGACCCTATGGGGATTATGATAAGTTTATTGGGTATATCTTGAAAAATTATAAGTTCATGGGTATTGATTTTCCAAGGGGGTGAGGGAGTGTATTTATACATGAAGGGATGGGTAATTTTAAGATAAAATACTGAAAAAAAATAATATTTAGTGAAAAAAAAATATAATGGTGTCATTATTTGAGAAAATAAATAGAATTAGATATTAAATACATTTTTCATGACTTTAAAATCATTTAAAATTTAAATTTAATATTTATACAAATAAAAGGAAGAAAACTAAAAAATTTATTTTAATGGAATACTTAATCTCTTTAGACTTTGGAAATTACTTTTTAGGTTTTGAAATAGAGTTTATTTCTTTTTAATGGATTATTTATATTATTAAATATATTATGGTTCTATATAAACATTTTATAAATTATAAGGCCATTATTATATCATTATAGTTTCATAAACCATGTTGTATTTGAAAAATTTTATTTTTACCATTCTACTAAAAATTTATTTTTTTATAAAATTACAAAAAACCAACTCTTATATTATTTAAATGTGATGATTTCTAAAAATGAAATTTATTTTATTAAAATAATTTTCTAACATACTTAATTTTAATATTTAGTTATTTATATAAAAATTATTTTTTATGAAATAATTTAAATATAGTTTATTTAAACTATTCACTTACAATTTCATTAAATTTACTAATTTAATTATTTATATTATTGAATTTGAATATTTATATTTACTTATTTTATTTCATATAAATATTAATTATAAGTTATTTTAATATTATATTGTATACGCTACATCTCCAATGGTCATAATACTAATTTATCAGTCAAATTACTATTCAAATTGTCATATTACTATTCAAATAGTCATACTACTATCATCATCATAAATGTCAAATTTTTATTGCTAACCAGGAATGGACTAATACAAAGAAAATTCATGGTGATCTGAAATAATGAAGCCCAAGTGTATCATCCTGAAAAAAGATAGCACATCTAGTAGGAAGCAAACTCAAACTAGGAAATAAAACTACTCAATACTATGTGCCATCCGATCCACAAGGTAGTCTGCAACTTTATTCCCCTCCCTCTAGGTATGAGAGAGATCCACCCAAGAATCAAGAAGTCTTTCATATTTACGGATAAGATAAGTAATGGACCAGTTAATTTTAGCCTTATCTTGTAGAAATCCTAGAATTATAGTAAAATCAGTCTCTACATGCTCTATCTTCATATTATGAAAAAGGAAAATCTCAACCCCATTCAGCATCATCAATGCTTCTGCTACCAAAGAGTCCCCCTAACCAAATCCCTCATTGTAAGAGAGAGACACAGAACCATGATGGTCTGAAACTGCATACACTCCTCACATTATTCCATTAAAATAAGAACCTTCAAATTTTAGTTTATACCCACTAATAGCAGGCTTCCACCTCAACCACCTCCCTATCCTGGTAGGGTTCGGAGAACATAATGTCGTGATTGTGCCAAAGAAGATCCTTCTCAAATATAAAGATCACTCCCACAAACTATCGAGTATATTCAATTCATCCACCAGTATTCAAGATTAGTTCACCATACCCCGACAAGGACCATAAAATCCATAATGGAGGCTATAGTTTCGGGTTGTCCAGATGGTCTAGCAACCCACTGATAGGTGAAACACCCTCACCTTGAGTTTGAACACCTATATCTCTATATATGGGAACCATGACTGCAGTACCTCCTCATAGTTGGATCATTAAGGTTCAAGGCCATCCTACTCACCAAGGGAACTCTGGATAGCTTCTGTCCAATTTCTCTCAAAAAATAAGTGCACTGAATATTCCTCTTTGTGATGTTTACAGAACAAGCACATTGAGGCTAGCACGATGCATATACTTTTAATATGATCATATGTAGGAAGAATATTATTGTGAAGATTCCAAATTAGGAAATTGAATTTCACTAGGATGTCGTTGCACCAAGAGATCTCATTCCACTCTTGTTGTGTACTAATCGACCGTGTGACTTCTTGGTACCCCTTCATCGAGAAGTCACCCAAGGTAGACCCTATTAAAATTAACCAATATTGCTTATAATTTAGTTTAATGCTATTAAATATTTCTAACTGATGTTGATTTATAATTTTATGGATGAATGAAATAAATCTTCAAGCTAGGGAAAAGGAGATGTCCTATGTTGGGAATCTAGGAAATCCGAGTGTACTCCTCAACCAATTTTTGTTCCATAAATTAATCTAGCCAAATCCAATGATCCATTTCAAATGACTCTTGAGAATTGTGATGTGGCTATAAATCAATGTCCAAAGGTGGGATGAACTCCCTCATGTTGTTCCATTAATATACCCATGTCTGTTAGCAATGAATTTGGTCGACATAGACTGTCTTCTCAAGAAATCCCATACTAGCTTAGAATGTATGCTTTGGATTTTATCTGAGATATTCTTGAGGTTGATCGTTTCATCTCCAATCCATGTAGCCATCTTATTCCACGTTGCCTAGGGATACCTTTCCCCTGAATGGGAGTACTAAATAAAACCATTCAAAAGCATTTCAATATTTTTTAAAATTTTGTTTGGAACATTGAGGGATGATTAAACATTCATGGGAATTAAAGAAAGGATTCACATGACAAGGGTGATATATCCCTCAAAGGTTAGAAGGCATATATTCTAGTTTGTAATGTGGGAGGATATTTTATCAATGAGCCCATCAAAATGGGGGAACTAAATTCTACCTCTATTGATTAGAGCCCCAAGTTAATCTATGGGAAAGGGTTTCCTATGAACTCCCATCCCCTTATAAATATTTCTGCATCTTCTTTCCAAACACACTTTTGAGAAGAAAACACTACCCTAATATCATTTGATAGATTGGACACTTAATCTATAGTACAAGTCTATGATTTTTTTGAATTCATTGTGGTTCTTAATTTTTATGTTTTAGAAGAAGATCATGTCATCTCCAAAGAAATTTGAGAAATTTCATTAGAGGTCTCCCTGATATGATATGTGTGTAGGACTATGATATAGATTGTTTTTCCAAAATATATACTCACAGTATGTGGCACTAAGTTGAACAGACTGGGGGGGGGGGGGTAAAGGATCTACCTTCCTATGGTCGTGAGAAGATTTGATGAACCCAAATTTTTTACCCATGAAAAAAATGGCTGGACAAGGGGATATAAAGGCCCTGAAGAAGATATCAACCAGATAGTTTAAAAAACCCATGTTGATCAAAACATTATTGATGAAGCCCCACTCCATCCTATCATAGGCCTTATGTATATCCACCTTGACCATAATATTGGATTTGGTGATTTATTATTGATATCCCTGACTAGCCCATGCACCATTTAAATGGAAATTTGATACGATATTTCCTTGATGATTCCATGTTGATTCTCTCAAACTCACTATGGTAAGTAAAGAAAAAGCCTCTAGTTGATAAAATTTTCTAGAAACTTTTAAAGGAAATTACACATACTAATTGGCCTGAAATTATTGAGTGAGTAGGGTTCTTTAGTCTTTGGAATAAGAATAAAAATAGAAGAAAAGGTGACCCAAGGTAATCCCCCCATGAGGAATTCATGTATGGCTACACACAGCTCTACTTTCACTAGTTCCCAAAAGCAAAAATAAAAGGATCCTAGGAAGCCATCCAGACCTAGGGAACTCTCAGGATTCAAAGCCCATACTTCTTCTCATATTTTAGCTTCCTCTGGAATAATTTCAAAAAACCTGTTGATATTATAGGAAACCCCTATAGGAATATCAATGAATGAATCAGTTTTGTCTCTATGATAACCCTCTTCTATGTTCGGATTGACATATGCCAACAGATTTCTGAAATATTCATTCTCTAACCCCCCCCCACCACCACCACCTCCACGTCCTAGGAAAATGATCCATCATTCAGAGAAATTTTTGGCACATTGATACTTTTATTTTATTTAATACAATATTTAAAGAAGGTAGTGTACTTGTCACCTTCCCTAAGCCAAGTCAATCTGTACTTCCCAAAAACTGTTCATTCTTATTCTAGAATAATTTCTATAACTAGTTTCTTTTTATCCGTCAGATTAAATAATCTTTACTCATCCTAATTAGATTCCAACTCCATCTCAATTCGACCAATCTCTATTTTAATATCTTCCATATTTGAAAATCGAAAATTCTTGTTGCCAATCCATGTCTTTAAATTGGCTTTTACTCTCCATAGTCTATTATAAACACCCATCCACCTACTTTTATCACGGCTTTCAACCAGTGCTCATGAACCCCCAAACAGAAGCTAGGGTCGAAAACCACTAATTGGAATAATATAAACCATTTCTATCCCCAGATCCTTGGTCTAGGTGAATGAGTAGTGGTGAGTGGTCTGATAGAGCATGCCCTAAGTGTTCAAATATTTTATTGGAAAATGTTGAAATAGCTTGAAGATTAGAAAAATAGTGATCTAACCTACACAAAGTGTGGTGATTTCCTTTTTTATTATTGTACCAAGTATATTTTCCCATAAAAATCAAAATTCTAGGAGTCCATTCTTGGAGGTGCATTCCACAAAATATTGGAGATCTCTTTTATGATACACCCCTCCTCCTTTCTTCTCTGATGGGTCAAGAATAACATTAAAATCCACCCACAAACCAAGAAGAGTACCCCACATCAAATTTATCCATGTCGTACCATAAAACCTCCCTACATATTGATTCAAATTTGGCATACACAAATTATAATATGATTTTGGGGTCCCTATATTGATCATCACCAAAAGATATTCGTAAGAAACCCCCAGCAAGTCCACCTACACATTTATTTTCAAAAAAATCCAAAATTTTTGGTTCACCGAGTCACCATACAAAAACCCACATAAGACAAATTTTAATAGAAAAATAGAAATCTTAGACACCTTTATTTTGGGCTCATGAACCACCACTATAGAAACCTTCAAATGATGAACCTCATACATTAGAAAAAACAATTTTACCTAGTCTCCAATGCCATCGGAATTCCAAATAATAAAAAATCAATAAATATGAGAGCATATGGATTTGGCCCCCATTGCCAACGAGCCATCAAACTAAGAAGGAGAAACCATGTTATGTTGTGTGTGGGATCTAGTGAAAACACCCTTAGACAGAGAAGAAAAGGGACTCGATTCCATTTCATAGATTTCTGAATCAAGCGATAAGACATTGAAACCATTCGACAAACCCAGCTTCAATAAAGACGCCCAGTCTGAACCATAATGAAAATCTACCACCTCAGATTGAGAAAAATTGGGGTAGGATTTTCCGCAATGAACCTTCTGAGAAAAACTACCTGGAGCTGGTTGCTGGACCACCTGGGAACACTGATTCTCAGCATCATTCAGAAACCCATCCCAAGATGAATATAGAGGTCCACCTGTATTCACTCGATCCTTGGAGGAGAGATTAAAGTCCTCTCTAGATGGAGATGAAAGATCCTCCAATGCAGAAATTCCTTCCAACATATCCAAGGGTGCACCCCATGAAAAAAAGAATAGGTCAACGATAAACTAGAGGCTAATAACAATCATTCATTCTCTCTGCTCAAAGAATGATTCTCGATGGAATAGGATGAGAAATATCGAGATCAAGTCATATTTAAGCCATCGCTGAGGAATCCAGGCTAAAAGTCCTCTCATCTGCATAGAGGAAGGACCCTAAAGTGTTCCCAATCCCTTCTAGGAATTCGACGTTCTACATTGGAATAGGAAGACCCAGTAAAGATAACCAAACTGATGACTGTGAGGGGTCCCAATATAAATGCACATCCATTGAAAAATAGAAAAAATGGAATCACTAGTGGCCAAAACATCTACGGCTGGAGCTCCACAATTTAATGAAATCTTCCTTAGAGGATAGAACCATGCATAAGGATCTTCTGTTTAGCACCAACACTTTAACTAGGAGAGAAATGCCCTGGGACTCCACAAATCTTCTAAAAATGTTCACTAAAGGCTTGTCAAGACCAAACCAAGAAATGAGAAAAGATGATGCATCGATTCACTTTCCGAGATAGATAGAATGGGGAGATCCCCTTTCAAAGATGTCTATGGGACCCCTAGGACCTCCAGGAAAGGTAAGCCGACCAACCATGGAGGAGACTGAGGCTTACAAAGAACCTCCTAAATAGCGAGATTGGTATGAGTGATACTGAGAGAGAAAAAATGATATGGAGGGAACAAATTGGTTTCTAATGTTTGGTGATTTAATGTAATGGGGAGAGATATGATAAGGGAATAAATTTCGAGAAATAGATTTCTCTCCTACTAGTATTTCTAAATGACACCAAAATTGGGAGGCTTTCGAATGAAATGATGGTGGAGTGTTGTTAATATTTTTAAATTATAATTTTTTCCCTATTTTCTACATGTACAAAAAATAATTTCATTTCTTTTCCATTAAAAATATTCACCAAAAATGATGGAGATAAATTCAAATAATTTCTTTTCTTTTACTAAGTTATTGATCCAAACACAAGGAGATAAATCATAATAATTTCTTTTCTATTCATTTTTTATAAACTATCAAATCATTTATTTTCTTTTACTAAAATCCCAAAAAAAACACAGGCTAAATGAGGGAAATGTCTGAGGAACTGATCAGAATAGGAAGGAAGGCCTAACGACTTCAACGAAGTCCCAGTGTCCGGATCAAGTGAGGCCATAAGCATCAGTGTCCATGATGGATGAGGATCAAAGGTTGTCAGGTAGCCACCACCAATGGTATGAAAAGTTTCAAATTATCATATTGGTTTTATAATTCCAATAAATAACTTTTCTTTATTTCATTCATCATTTAGTTATTTTTCACTCATAGTTTTTACATTTTTTTATAAAATTCCAATCACAATCCAAATTTTTTCTTTTCAATTGAAAATTTTGTTTGTAGATGTGATATGTTTATGACCCCATGAAATTTTTATAGAAAAGTCTAGGTCATTCCACAACTAACCCTAAATATATTCACCTTATGGATTTTATAAGAAAGTATCACAGTATAATTGTTCTCATTCTAAGTATCTTTCAAAGACAAGGTATGAGGATTCAACATGAAACACGAACTCTTAGTATAAAAAATTCATAGTGTAATAAACTCCATGTGGTATACCTGGTGGGTCATATAATGAAAAAAACTTATTTTTTGCCACATGAGAATATATTATATATCTATAAAAAATATTACTAATATTATCTGTAACATTATATCATAACCTAAAATACTCTATGACAATCATTAGTTGTAGATAACTCAAATTCATACATTGAGATGTCAATTATCATTTCACTACATTCAATATATATACAACCAACATTATAGAATGAGAAATTATATTATAACTCTATATATAAAATTTTACATTTTAAATTATTAAACACTTTTGAGAATGTTAAGAACCATCACATAATCTCTTATATGTTCATATTCCATACGATTGGCCACTAGAGAGGCATTATGTTTTCTATATTTTTATGTTTTGCGGAAATCATTACATGTCTATGTAATTGCTACTAAATATCTATGTGAACATTTGGTATAACCATCCCATTAAACTTATTTAGTGAGTAGCAACTATGAATAAAGTTAGTTTGTATAATGGAGAGACTTAAGAATCATATTCCAAATATTTAACTATTTGAACATAGTAATCAAACAAATTTACTTCATAACATCATATTATGTGATGTTAGTAACTTCAATTATCTATTTAGAAATATTATAATTTCACTATTATAATTATTCTTGGAACATTTCCCTAAAAAATTTCTCTGACACAGTTTTGGTAACAAAATGTGACACATCATATTAATATATTTATTTACAAATATTGTTTGAACCCTTTTGGGATATTAAGTAAATGTCACTTTGAATTTAATAGGTTTATTATTTTAATTTTTATACTTGAATTTATTTAAGTCAAAATATACTTCTACTAGCTTTATAGTAACAATATTATATCTATAATATCATGTTAAGATACACAAACTATTTTATGTTATAAAATAAAACATTCTTATTTTAGTGGAAATATCAAAAAAAACTACTAGAATCCCCATCTTATATGGTATTCTACATGTTTGGAATATTATTCAAAAAAGAATAATTTTTTCTTTAAAATATTCCACTAATGAGTAGTGGAAAATCCTTCCCTCATTTTTCAAAAAATATCTCTGATAAAATATTTTTATCCTAGATAAAACTCCTTTTATCCTTATCTTATTTCCGAAGTCGGTATAGAATTTTATGAATCATAACCAATGTCTATCAAATAAATATCCCATTTATTTATTTTTCAAAAATTATTTATAAAAATATCTTATTATATAAGAAAAAACATATCAGATTCCAATCATTGATGTAATCCAACACATTCAACTACTTCATTTAGAAACTGTTTATACCATCACTTAAATATATACATAAATATTTATCCATCAACTCTTCATAAATTTTAAACTCCAACACATGTCAACATAAATTATTTAATGTATAGTTTTTATTATATATCATTCAAAATGGAATAATTTAATTCTATAACATTAATACCCAATGTGGGTTGTCCTGGGAGTTTCTTTCACACCTTTAGTTATTCTATTTTGTTCCTCCTACTATAACCATGATATTCAAAATGAAATATTGTCCCTCCTTCCTTTTCATCAGTTTAGATGATGGTGTGGAATCTACATGACTGCTATTATTATTTTACTAGCTAAAATTTTACCCTTTTCATTCTATATAATTTTTATCTAACATGGGCCTGAAGCTCCATATCTTACTTAGTAATACTAAACATATTGATGAGATTGGTCTATATTTAATTGAATTTATTCTTATTTTAATTCACAATGAACTATTAGAACCATTCTAGAAATAATGGTAGAATGAATCCTATGGACAAAACATGCCTATGATGTCATCCTAGTCCATCCAATTCCTTGATTTACCCAATTATGTTGAGTTCAAGAGTGTATAATGATGTACCATCTACTATATTACACAAAAGATACCCTTTAACACGTTATACACATCATTTATTTTATATTTATAAAAAATACTTTTCAGGTTTTTTATCATCCTGAATACATATATATTTTAATGTATATTTTGAAAATTAGGCTCTATGGACATAATAATGAGAGTATAACTTTCTAGTAAACCTATTAAGAACTTATCATAAGTTTATAAATCCATTTTTTGAATGAATTCACCAGTTGTTTTCTTAGAAAGGTATATTTTCAACACATAAAGCTTTCATTATTTCTTGATAACAATTACTAGGTTCGTTTACTATTATTTAAAATTATTTTATTTGGTTTTTTCTTCTTTAGGATTTATGTAAAAATTTCATATTATCTACAACATTATATTTTTCAGATTAGCATCGTGTTTTAAATTTAATTAATAATGAATTTTATTAAATGTTCTCCCACTAAAATTACAACCCTTTTTGTTTTTATATTGTATCCCTTGGTGGTCCAAATGTTAGGCTCAAGTTTGAGAAAACCACCACTAAGGGGGGTCAATACTTTTCAAAATGCTAACTCTCAAACTTATTTATCACTAATGATTAGTATCCATGGATCATTAGTGAAAAAATGTAATGAGATAGAGACAGACAGAACACATATTGTATAACAGTTTTTACAAGGTTTACACACTCTTTTTATCAAGTGGATAATACTTAGTTTTCAATGGATTTAATCCCATGGTACCTATTCTTATATTATTATTAATAAATAAAGTATGATCAGTAAAATGGTCTTGAACTCCAAGTAAAATAAATATATAAAAAACATTAATAATTAGATCAATATATCATAGCCTCCTCAAGTGCCTCCAGACTTTAGATCAATTATGAACCATTGTTAGTCTCCTTATTCCAATCCAAAATCTCCTTAGATTGATCACTGAAATATATTCCTAGTTACCTCAATGTTTCATCACACTTTTCCATGGGTAAGACACCTCATATTTATATACAGATAATAATTCATTACATGATGCCATGAGATATGTCATAATCTATAGATCTAAAAAACCTTACCTATATCTCTTTCCAAATTGTTAATATATGTATAAAATTTAAACCACCTTTATGGCGTGGCCAATAGGTTTATGTGTGATCTTTGAATTTTCTCAAATCTATAGTTAAACTTTTATTTTCCGACCACTAAGTTTGTGTGTGAGAGATCCATCCACGAAATTAAAAACAAATGAATTTTCCATAGCCACGACTCCTTGTGGCATAAGAACCTTTCCATGGTGTAGCAATAAGCTTATAGTGTGAAACACCTCATCACCCTTAAACATCATTTCATCAGAATATTAGGACCACTTCTCATGGAACAATACAAACCCCATAATTTCTCATAAGTATCTTAATGGTGCAACACATGTTGGATACAATGTGGTTTACTATATAAGTGAAAACTACACCTCTAATTAAACCAATCATGATTCAAAGGGACCCCTTCATGTCCTGATTTCATCTATGGAGTTGTTTTCACCCAATCTCATCTTCAATTAGCTTAAAACTCACCCATGACATTTTTTTTCAATAAATATAACATGAAAACACCATCAATAGTCATTAATATATTGTATCAATGAATAATTCTTTACATGATAACAATATGAAAGTTATATAAACACTATATAATATGATAGAAATATGATTTTGATAGTTATCTATATTTTGGTTCAAATACTGACTCTATATTCACAATATCTTAATTGAGATCAACTCACAACCCCCTTTTTCAATTCACTTAATGATGGATCTTTAATTCAAAAACTCATCAACTCCCTAATTTTTATGGGATCTTAGATATTCCTTATCGTATATTTACATATAAGACTTTTGAATCATTTGTGATGCTTCAAATATCTTGAGAAATTAGATAGCTCTCTAGTTTTCTCAATTTGACCCCATTAGATGAAACCACAGACCATGTAAATTTATTTTCAATACAAAGAGATTAAATAAAATCCATGACATAAATAACTTAATCAAAATCTTCCATGACTTCCAAGTAGTGGTTACCAGAACCTAAAAATATAGAATCCTAATAGAAAAAGATAAATTCTCCACTTAACACCCAAATTTATTTGATAGTTTCAACCAAATTAGTTAGGATAGACCATTACCCCTATTTTTCATCTACAGTCAATTTTGAATTAATGATACACCAATAGAAAGATTATAAAGTGTTCTAATTTTTATTAAAAACAATGAATGACAATGCATTTGAGAAATATTTTGATTGTAATTATTTTTATTTGAATGAAATATAAATAGACAATTGGTTTGAGAATTGGATATATAGAAGAATGTGATATGTTAACTATAAAACTATGAAGTAAAAGCTTCTCATCCACTCTTTATATCTCTTTCATACACATGCGCGTGCACACACACACAAACTATCTCTCTCTCCCACTCCCTATCTCACTCAATTTATCTTTAAAAAATGTTTTTAGATGACTCGGAGTAAATTGGGATCCTTTCTATGAATTTTGAGATTCCTAAAACCCATTCATTATTAGGGTAGAGGAGTTTGGTGGTTTCTTATAAGGTGTATCCATTAATATCAAGTAAGAATATGTTGGATTGATCATTTCAATAAAAGATATGTATGTTCATTATTTATTTATTCACACTATAAAACATTTTCAGAAAATAAGAACAAGTCACTCTGAATGATTTTAAAAAGTATAGTGAAAGGTTTTTTCAGATTGATACATTAGCACTAACAACGAATTTCATTATTAATGATTTTACTTATAGCAATAAAAAGGTCATTTTATTTAAACCCTATGAAACTATTCCTTCTTCCACCTGTCGACTATGCAATTAATTGTTAGTGAGAAATATCTGTTATTGTTTCTTCTATTGTGGATTATGATATTCAGATTAGGATATAAAGAAGGGGTGAATAGAATTTTAGAAACTAAAATAAATAAAATTAAAAAAATTAAAAAGTAACTAAAATTTAAAATGGAAAGTGCAGTGGAATAAAATAAATGACCAGACATGGTGATAAAATAGTATGAACAAAAATCAATTTGATTTCCTACATATCCTACCCTAAAAGGATTGTGGGTTTCCTTATATCTCAGATTTAATAGTATCCAAGAACTGGAAACAATAATGATTTTTAATTGGTTGTGGTAAGAAACTAAATATAAAGAAAACTCAAGGGTCTCTTATCCTCTCATTTTATATAGGCCATGCAGTCTGGGGCCAGTCCTAGATCCATTAGTTTCCAATTACTCACCTACTCATCTGGAATGCCCGAGGTATTGGTGCTAATATAAAAATAGACTTCCAATCTACAAATCTTTCCAAACATATGGTCTTTGTGGTTTCCATCCTTGAGTACAAGCAACATCCTAGCAAGATATCTGAGTTCTCTAGAAAAATTAAATTGCATGGCTAGATGCATGCAGAACCAACCAACAAGAACATACGGTTATTCTGGCACCGAAGTTCCTCTATAAATCTAACCCAGGTAGGGGACAAGTTCATCACTATGAAGGTTACTCAATACCCCCATTACTTCTTCATTTCCTTCATTTATGGGAGTTGTGACACCCATATTCGAGAGTCCCTGTGGAATAACCTCAACTCCTTTGATCCTGATAATCTTCCTTGGATCATAGGGGGGATTTCAATGTTGTCATGGATCCTGAGGAACATAGGGGAATAGGTTTGTTTAACAAGAATTCCAGCCTCTCTTTTTCTCAATTCATGCCGGGTAAAGGCCTCATAGATCTTGTTTTCTTAGGTGACCGCTTCACATGGTGCAACAACCAGCGGAGCCCCCATAGGTCCTGGAGTCATTTAGACTGATGCCTACCCAACATGTCTGCAATCTCAGCTTATGTAAATACTTGGGTTACACACATGGTGCATGGTCTGTCAGATCATTCCCAAATCCTTATATCATTATCATCTGATCAAGATGATCATACCCATTTTCTTTTTTATCATCTCTGGACTAACATCTCAGGCATTAGAGATCTGGTTCATGACTCTTTCCCCCCTATTCAGGACCATATGTGGTGTACTCTACACAACAAGCTGAGACGGCTCAAACATAGTCTTCATTCTTGGGTGAAGGATTTTCCAGCATCAGACAGAGCCCTCAAAGCAGTCTAGCAGGACATTGATTGGATTTAAAGGTGTCTTAAGGAGGATTGGAACGATAGTCTCTTTTAGGAGCTTGTAAAAAAAAGGAGCTCCTCTCGGACATGTTCTTGAGGAAAGAACACCAAACCAGGGAGGAGTCTAGGATAAAATGGCTTAAAAAGGGTGATAAGAATAGAGCTTTTTTCTATGCTTGCATCAAGTAGAAGAAAAGGTAGATAAAGCCTAATATTGATCTGGGGGATTGCTCATTTATAGATGACAAGGAGGTCATTGGGGCTATTCTGTACTCACACTTCAATGCCTTTCTTTTCGGTCCTAGCACCACCTTTCCTAATGGGTATACATGGGGAGACTTGTGGATCCTCTAAAACCTATGTACTATCTTCTCGGACTGTTAAAATGAGATCCTGAGTGGTATTCCTCAAGAGAACTAAATTTGTGGATCCATGATGGCTCTTAATCATGATAGTGAAGTGGGTCCTAACGGCTTCCCCAAATATTTTATAGAGCTTCGGGGGACATCGTGAAAGAGGAGATAATTGCAGCTATCCAAGACTTCTTCTGGGAAGGGCCTCTACCTAGAGTAGCATGGGCAATAATAATGGTTTGAATTCACAAATCTAAGTCGACCACATCATTAGAGCATTTTTCCCCGATTTCCATGTGCAACATTCCATAAAAATCCTCACAGGTATTGTTAATGCAAGGTTGTCTATCCATCTTCACTAGTGCATCTCTAAGGAACAACATGGATTTGTTAAAGTGTAATCCATCCAGGGGCGATTGGCTTGGAAAAGAAAATGATCAGGGATCTCAGCATTAAAACATGTGGCTCCAACATGGCTGTTAATTTGGATATGAGAAAGTCCTACAACTGTGTGGAGTAGAGCTTCATAATCTAATTTCTCATTTTCATGGGCCTCTCTCCATGGAATATTGATATCATCTTCCATTGCTGCAGTTCAGCCTGGATTTCCATCGCATTCATGGTGAAAATGATCAGCTTCTTTAAAGAAACATGTGGGGTTCGTCAAGGAGGCCCAATCTCACCGAGAAAATTTATCATCTCTCAGGAAGCACAAAGCCACCTCATTCATTGAATCCTTTCTAGAAATGAGATCCTACCCTTCCACAGAAGGATGCTCTCCCCATCTGTTTTCCATCTCATGTTTGAGGATGACTCCATTATTTTCATAAACACATCCAGCAGGTCTTTGCGCAGCCAGAACATAGCATTGAAGGTGTATTGTGGTTTGAGCAGTCATATCATCAACAAGAGTAATATAAACTTTTATATCTCTAATATATTCCCTGACAGGTGTATCCTCAATATGGGTCTCATACTGGGCATGCACAAAGGTAATCTTCCCATGTTGTATCTGGTGCCCCAATATCGATGAGGCCTCTATCAATTCGCTATTTTCACTCCATGGTTTGTAAAATCACAGAGAGGGTTCTTAACTAGAAAAGTTGATACTTGTCCTTCAGAGTCAAGATCACATTGGTGAACAATGTTCTCATGGCCACCCTGATTCATTCCCTTTCTGCCATTAAGATCCCAAAGTGGGTTACCCACAACATGGAAAGAATTTTTTCTGGCTTTATTTGGAACCACATGAATGAGGGTAGAAGGCACTGGGTTTATTGGCATAAGATGGCATGGACTATCAAGGAAGGTGGTATCAGCATCCAAAACCTTAGTGATTCTCGCACCTACATGCATATGAAAATGGCCTGGGAGGTGCTGGTGAAGCCTACATTATGGATAATGACCATGCATGCATGCTATGCTGGGAATGGGGGGTTCCGGGATGGGTAGCCTCCCTTATTTGGCATGATATTTTCTCATGGTGAACTCCCTTATACCTCACACTCGCTAGATCATCGGAATAGGGAAAGCCTCCTTTTGGCCTGACAACTGGTGTGGGGAGATAGTTGGGTACCCAGGGTGCCCTTTCACCAACATTTCCTTCAAGGAGGCCAGGAAACACCCACCTTTCATCATTTTTTACCTTAACATGAAATAGGAGGACCCGTTTCACCTCATTTATCTAACTACAACTCTTTATCGGTGTGTGTTCACCCCATCTTTGTCAGGCTTATTCATGTCCAAAGACTACTGTCGTGTGTCTGTCATGCATGTGGCGGGGGATGTTTGGAGCAATGTGTTGTGTGATAAAGCTATCCACCAAAAATTAAACTTCCTTACTTGGAGAATCTATCATAGAGACATTCATACTAATTATAACATCAAATTTTTTGGGGTTATCATGACCCCTAAATGTGTTTTCATTAAGCAGCACAAGGAGGAAACCTCGGATCATTTGTTCTTTAAAAGAGATTGGGCGAACAAGGTGTAAACATTTTTTGGTAATTTAACTAGATTTTATATTCCATCCATGGAGGATCAGTCCTTACATACACAATGGTTTCATGGCATGGGTGTTGAGGGCCTAGAGAGAAGAGCACGCTCATTGGTACTTCACGCAGGATACTAGTGTATGTGGCGGGCACAGAACGAGCGTCTGCATGAAGGGGTGAACTCTTCTATTAGAACGATCAAATTTCGAACTAAGAGCCTGCTACATGATATGGTCTATGTCCTTAGTTATTGGATGGTGACTCCCACCCTCCAGTGGCTTCTTCCTACCGTGCATAATCCCCCTCGGGCCCTCGCTTCGCCCTCTAGAAATTGGGTCTCATGGATCCCCCTCATCACGGTTTCAAGCTCAACATCGATGGTTCCTGTATTGTGGGCACCATGAGTGGTGGGGGGTTTTTTCGTGATTGCAATGGATTGGTTATTTTCACATTCTCTATCTGGTTGGGTTAGGGCACACCTCTTCTTACAAAGGTGAATACCATGTTGGCAGGTCTCCATGTGTGCAGCGAAAGGGGTGTGGCTCCAGTGGAGGTGGAAACAGATTCCATGCTCGGCTTTAATGCTCTCTAGGGATTCAATAGTGTTCCTTGTTCTATTGAATATATCATTCGGAAGTGTCAGGGTATCCCTGGCATCAACACCAAATTGCCTCATACCTGGCGTGAGGGAAATAAATCCACAGACTACCTTTCCTCAATTGTTTTTTCAGGACCGGAGGCTCATCTATTTCACACCCCTCAATGTCTGAAACCAATGGGGATCAACATTATAAGAGGGGATTCACTCATCCTCCATCATTTTAGACCCCCATAGTCTCTTTTCCTCAGCTTCTAGTGTGGCTACTTGTGTGTCCCATTTCTTACCTTTGAATAAAAAATTTTATGATGATGATGAAGAAGGAAACAAAATACACTCAAGTGAATGAAAAACAGTAACTAGTAGTCTTCAAGCCTTCTTGGGGGTGTATTTGTATTCTCAAGAGGTCCCTTGATGGCTTTGGAGGTGTTGGGTGTCCAAAATATCTATTTATAAGTGGAATAAGCTAGAGGGTAAAGATATAATAGCTTGTTTCACTTTATCGAAAGTTCTCATAGATTGGATTCTAGGATCCACCGACTGGCCAATTGGGTGTTTTGTTACTACAGGATGACTAGTCATGACTCATCAGTTAACCGATAATCTAGGTATTGAGTAGGTGCCACTTCCTTTCCCAATAACTATTAAATGGTGCTACACTAAGAATCATGTTGTATTGGTAGTGTCCAAGTACTTATATTTTTCTCTCTGTAAAGGCATTGGTGATCTTTGGTGAGCCAGTGGTTTTCCCTAGTGATGACCTTCAAAATGGACATCCAAACTATTATTATACCCATAAATTTATTGGTCAACTTCCAAACATAATATAGAAAAATAATAATAAAAATATAACCAAAAAATGGTTTCAATAATAAATGGTGTTTGAGATCATTAAAACAACTAAAAGAGTGAGAGATAAAACAATCTTCTACCTTTTATGATCGCAAACATTCAAAATAACAACGTAACGAAGAAAGATTTAAATATATAAGAAAATTTTCACACCAAATAAATATTTCCAATGTAATTTCTATATATATTGCAAAATTTCATAATGAAATTCAAAAGATATTTTAAAATTATTTTTAATTCTCAAATTTGTATAAGAATATTAAAACAATTTTGTTATTTTTATTAATTTAATAAAATTTAATTTTGAAAAGGATGTGAGAATTATACTTAAAATAATTAAAAATTATTTGACATGTAAGCTTATTAAAATATTTAGAGAAAATATATCTTTGATAATTTTCTCACTCATTTTGATTATCAAAAATTCATAAGTTTAGATAGATATAGGATAGTTCTTATTAAATAAGAATAGATCATTGAATATAATATAAAAAAGCCCCACATAGCTAAGATGTTCAAATAAAAAAGTAAATATCTACACAAAAATATAGAAATAAAAAGACATTTGTAGTTTGTAGGATGGGAATGATGACCATGATGGGAACCCTCATGCTGAATAGATTTTATAATTTCCATGATCGGAATCATCACAAAGGATAGATTGTGTAATAGTGATGAGTAGAAGTGGAGAACTCCATTTTAGTGAGTCATTGGTCAATATTTTCCTCATGGGTTATTATATGGTGATCAATTCCCTCTCGATAAAGACACAAATAATCAGGAAAATGCTCTTATCTTAGTTATAAAGGTGCTTAAAATGGTTTATCCTGAGCTTGTACCTCCACCCTAGCTAGAGGCTTATCTCTAAGAGGTGAAAAAGATATAAAATTAGTGCATATTACTAAACATTAATATTTATAGAGAGATAGAGTGAGGTTAGAGAATTAAGGTTGGGGAGATAAGAAAAGAGTAGTGATGTTCAGGTAGGGGAATTGGTGTTGAAAATAGGGAATACCCATCCCCCTATATAGGTCAAAAGGTATTAGCCTTATCAATAACAGAGTTAGTGATGGCCACTAGATTGATGGTTGGAGAATTCCAAAACCCTGATTATTTTAATCTCATTGACTACCTAATGAGGTTCCATCGGCTGGCTAAGGACCACCTAGGTAGCCTAGACAGAAAAAATACAATAAGGCCCAAAATTAAAACAATGAAACACCAAAGAATAAGATATTAAAATATTAATAAATTTAAAAAATAAATATTAAAGTATATTTATAAAGAATAAAAAAAATATAAACACACAAAACATAAATTAAAATTTAATTTATTGAACAAATGTTAAAGGAATAATTCTATTGGAGATCAATTTTTTATTTAGAGGGACTTTTCAAAAATAGGGTAATAGATAAACTTCATGTAATCCCATGTCAATATTTAATAATCACAAGTGATTCATACCTAACTCCCCCATAAAAAAACCAAAATATTCTAACGCATGGTTTTTTGTGAAAGTATTGGCTAGTTGAAGATATATTCCAACAAATTCTAACAATATATCTCACTCTTGAAAATTATCTCACAGAAATTGGTTCCTAAGAAAAATGTTCTTAGAACATGAGATTGGGATGGGATTCTGAGAAATAACAATTGTACCAATATTATCAAATTTCATGGTAACATGGTAATATGTTTGTCTATAATCTAAGTGTGTTTTTTTCAACAATGTAATTTGTGTATTTTCCTTGACTTAGACTAATATAATACTTATTTTAAGAAATTTGAAAACAGATGAAATATTTTAACTCTCCCATAAAAAGAAACTCAAATTATTTTCTCATAAAATTAAAAAAAATTACATTGTGATTATTTTTTAAAAAGAACATAACATCATCAACATATATTTAAACAGTTAATAAATCCTTTGGTGTAAATTTTTGAAAAAAATATGAATTATATTTCCCCATTTTAAAATAATTTCATAAGAGGTATTTAGTTAACCACTCAAACCAAGCTTTAGGGCATTTTTTTGAACTATAAATGGTATTATTTAACATTAAAACATGATTTAGATATTTTGAATCCCCAAAAAATAGGAAGTTGTTAGAAAACTTTTCTAAAATAAAACTATTAAAAAATAACATTTTTACATCCATTTCAAAGATCAAAAAAATTAAGTGACAATCAAATTACTATAAGATTCTTAAGGACTCAAGTAATGTGATTGGTGGAAATGTATCCCCATAATCAATAACTTCTGCTAGATTATATCCTTTCACTATGTGCCTATATTTTTTTTTAATGAAATTGCCTTTATCATCTAACTTATTCCTTATATCCCATTTGGTACCAACAATGGGTTGATCATAAGGAATTTTAAAATTATTCCAATTATTGTTTCCTATAAATTTATCCAACTTTTCTTGCATTCTAAGTACCCCATTTTCATCATTAGTGGAATAATCAATATATTGGGGTCCTAGATGTTAAAAATAATCCTGATATTCACCATCATTTAAAACTATCCTTCTAGTACACGTATCATCTCACAAATCATTTATAACACTTTATAAAGGATAGTCCCTATACATCACCCATGCCACTGGTAATGGGATTGAATATGTATCTTCCTCAACTTCAATTTCTTTAAAAGGATTTGGTAAATTAAATTTAAATTTTTTAGGTCTATATCAACATAGTCAATTTGGGGATTATATTTTATAAAATTATCATCAAAATTTATATGAATTATTTCTTTATTACCTTGGTCATTTTATTAAAGAACTAATATGTTGTACTTGATTCAAAGTACCCAACAAAACTAACTTCATCAGATTTCATGTCAATTTTTTCGAAGTTTTATTTTGTTTTAAGAATATTACATTTACACCAAGCCACCATATAATAGAACATGTTTCAATGTTTATAGGGGGTATACTTAAGGATGGGTATTATGATAAATTGGTTTAAGGTATAAAAAGTGGTATTTACCACCATGACACAAAAATATTTAGGGATTTTAAATTCATTCAGGAGAGTCTATGAAATATATTATACGATTTGATTCTATATTTAACTGAACCCATTTTTTGTGGATTTATACAAGTGGAAAATGAATTATTATATTATGTTTAATTATGAAATTCATCAAAGTAATTATTTTTAAACTATCCCCCATCATCACTGAGAATGGATATTATCTTATAGAATTTTTTAGTTTCAACCTTCTGGGTATATTTAATAAAAACATTACAAGATGCATTTTTATGTTCCATGAAATAAAACAATGTATATATTGTATAATTATCAACCGTTATAATTGTGTAATATTTACCTCAAAAATTATATTACATGAGACCTTACTATATTATATAAACACCACATCCTAAACTATCACACAATGCACACTCTAAAAAGACTTTATTAAAGAAATTATATACAAGTAAAACTTTTGAAATTAAAATTAAAATAATTTTTGAGTTTAGTACATAAAAATTATATTATTTTGAATTTTTGATATTTTATATGAAAAGGTCGGTTTTTTGTAGAAAACATGCTTTTAAAAAATTTATTTTTCCTGATTTTGAAATATATAATAATGACCTATTTATTTAAAATAAATATAGGTAGTCATAAATTAATTTTACGAATAAAATTTTACATTTTAATAAATTATTTTAATGTAGAAATTATATTTGTAACATTTTTATAACTAATTAAATTTCCACATTAATAAAAAAATAGTTTTTGGACTTTTCCTTGAATCAGGTATTTAAAATGGAGTTATGGTTTTTGATTTCCCTAAAATGACATTACCTTTTTTTAACAAATCAATTTATGTCATTAAAATGACTATTCAAGATAATTTTATCATATATATAAATTTAAATCATTATTTTTATAAAAAAAATTTATGCGATTAATCATTACACCTGCTCTTTCCTTTTACCAAGGGGTGTTTCTAATGTTATAAAAGAGTATATAAGATCCATTGGAAGTTTAATCATATCGACAAAATGCACAGATATAAATGAGTGGTAGGCACCAGTATCAAATAAAGTAATCTCTATAGAACATGAAATAAATATAGTTCCTCTCATTTTTTTAGACCTACATCGACTTCTATTGGACACTCATCTATAACCTAAAATTGATTAACTCTTGATGCATGTGGCTAGAGCCTTGTATTATTTGAAGAATCTGACTACCCAATAATAGCCTTTGGAGATGATGAACCCAGACCATAATGAGGCATAAACCTAGCCTGAGATAATCACTGTAAATGAACAAAAAGACCACAAATGTTGTACATCTTCATAGGCATAGGAAAAAAACATCTAGTGTTCCTGATGTTTCCACACTAATTGTAAGCCATAAGTACACTACTGTTTGAATAAGATAGTGTAGAGGTGGCTTGCTACTGAGACCCAAATCCACCACTTTTGTGATGATCCTACCACTTCCTCTTCCTACCATTCATGCCACTGATTCTACCACTATATGGAAGAAAAGAGGTGGAAAATCCAACCTTCCCTGTAATATTTATCTCTTCCATCATAGTTTTATTTACTATGTCAGCATAGTTAGAAATCATTAACATAAATACATGTGATCTGATATCCGGTTTCAAACCCTATAGGTACTTTGGATCCTTCAACTGGTCATTATTTACCATGTCTGGGGAAAAATGAACAAGCTCACCAAACTAGTTGTTGGTTGTTGATATTGAATGCTCTCCCTACTACAAATAGATGAAATCTAATGATTTTTCTGGAAATTGAAACTCTAGAATTTTTTTTGTAAGAACAGGGTTTTGAAACCCATCCAGTCTAATTCCACGTCTCTATCTTCCTAGAATATGGAATCCCACCATCACTTATCAGCACCCTCGAGCCTGAACGATGCACACTAAACCTTGATATTTTTAGGTGTCACTAGATAGTTGAATATTTGATCGATCCTTTCCAGAAAGTCCTCCGACTCTTGAGGTTCAATTGTTTATTTTAAAGGATAATGACTTCTCATGAAAGAATTCCAAAAATCGATCTCCCTCTCCTCCATCTTCTGGAAGAACCTCAACAATTGTTTTATGAACTTTTGGTATGTACTAATCAACAAAGAAAACTACCCCCACTATAGCCTTGATTAGATTCTAATATACTAGAATATTCCCTTGAGGAACATTAGCTTCACCCTCTTGAGGAAATCATGGAAGACATCTTGGAGGCATACTAATATGCTGCGAAACAGAAGGAACGATCTAACAATAGATTAAATATATGTTCAAACCAGAAATCCCATAATAAGAAACTGAAATTTAAACCAAAACCCAACACTACATACACATATCCCAACATCCTGTGGAAACTTGAGTCTCATCACGACAAGATATAGACAGACACTTATCACACCATACCTCTCAAATCCCAAAATCCTACATCTAGTATAAGAGATTTTCCAAGAAAATATATCTTGGGGAAAACCCTCCTACGATAAATTTTTTTAATGAACTCACCCAGGTTACCCTCAAACCTGGCACCCGACCCGATCAGTTATATACCTGTAGGATGTTCCCGATCCCCACTGGTCTGCGATAGGCACCTAAGAATAGAACAACACAACAAGGGAATCATTTCAACGAGCCTAAACAAAGATCATGAAAATATATATGCATACTTAATGTAGAAAGAAACAACAGAAGAATGATTTATATACAATATCTCTAAGAAGATAGCGGAAACAAATAAACAACTAAAGTATCTAAAAACTAAAAGATACATTTCCAACCGAAAAGGAAAATGAAAAAAAAGAAACTACTCCTTTTGATAGTGTGAGAAACCTCCCATCACCTCACCACCAGCTACCCAACTCAGCTAATATGAAACTTGTTGCGTCACTACGGCACCATTACTTTCCTTGTATCAAAATACATACAAAGGTCTACACACCGCTAAATGGTTTCCTAGGGTGTGAGGTAATAGTATCAATAGGATCCCACCCATGTTCTCCATAACAAGTCTCTATATAATAATTCTAATATGATCATTTCAAATAAAACATGGCTTGATAACCAATAAATTAGTCTTATTGAAAACATGGTAAACATTTCCCTTTTTCATAATTCTAAAACAAAAGCATGTATATTAATTTAAAATAAAATTTCTCATAAAATTTTTCACAATCATCAACATACATATAAAGGATAAACTAGTTTAAATACAAGCAGTATAGAAATGTAGTAGTAACACAGGTATCAGAACACCAAAGAATACAAATAACTCAGGCAGCAGACTACTCATACCCAAAAATATATGATATGTGCACTACGGTACCTGAATCAAATTATCTACAATATAAGACTAGGGAGACACCCCAGAATGTTAAAATCCAACATCATATACATACCTAGATCCAATAATCTACTCTCTAGGACAAGAGTAACACCCAGAAAGTGAACCCCCAAAATAGAAGATTCCCTCTACCTAAACCTTCCACCAAGTACCCAAGGTAACCCATTTTCTTGTTTTCACAATCATTTTAACATTTCAAAAACCATTTCAAAACCTTTTATTCAATTCAACATTTAATATGGTAACCATACCAGATTATTTCTCACAAATAATTTAATGCTTTGAAAATATCCATTTTTTATATTTATCAAAAACCAAGGATAACCCACTTTTCTTCAAAATACCTATTTAACACACACAAAAATCATGAAAATTTTATTAAAAAATGTTTATAAATAAATTTACAAAAATATAAAAATATAGTTTATCAAACCTAGGCTAGAGATAGAACCACCTATCTCAAAACTCAGGTCACACACACCCTCAACGGGATCCACCAACAATGAAAACCAGCAATGTCAAGAGAAACACTAGAATCCAATCCAACACTCAAGATAGATTCCATTTAGAAAAAGGGGTCGATAGAAATGAGGAAATCCACACACCTCAAGAACATACACTCGCTGCACCAAAACCAATGAAGAATGACCATAACAGAGAACCAAGAATCACACCTGGATTCAATATTTGAAAACATGGAGTTTAGATCTGTTAATACCAAGATGATGATATATCAAAATTCATGGTGAAATTGAGTAATAAATAGAGATAAATCTTACCTAGTATGTCACACAACGAATTAAATGAGGGTCAATCACCGAATGAAAAGACTCGGAGGGGTTGGAGGTTCCCAAAACCTATTGGGGACAGATCTAGGTGAGTGAAATGAACCTGAATGAGTTAAAATTGTGAAATTCAGCCATGCTTCCAATTTTAAAAAATCATCAGGATTTTACATGATGTGCAACCCAATTACACATCGTGTAATTATCTACTTCCATAATCGTTGAGAAATTCATCACCTTGTCATTTAAATTGATTTAATTTATTTTATGACTTACACGCCATGTTACCCTATTACACATCATGTAATTCATCAGTAGGTAGTAGAAATATCATAATATTTTCTAGAAATTTCCAGCAAATCTATGGCTTCACCATTATAGTTATCCACCCAATTCCTTCTTGATCCAACCTAATCAATGAATAAACCCCATGACAAGGTCTAGAATGTACCAATTAACAAGGTAACATGATGTTAAATTAATATATAAAACAGAAATATAATTATATTACTGACAATTATATACTTTAATGTTACTATATTAAGGTTATTGTCATCTTTTTATTCATATATACCATTCAGTAAGAATTTTTTTTGTCATTCATGTGTATGTACAAGCCGCCACCACCAATACCAAAGAATTTAATTTTTCATCATCAAACATTATTAATGGTTACTATAATGGATTCGATGATAAAATATGATTTTTAGGATTTAATTATGTGTTTTCTATGAAATATTGGATAAACTATTAATGATACAATTAATAAACAATCACCATTAATTCAATCCTTCAAAAAGAGCTTTCAAAGAGTAAAATCATTTATTCAAATAATGTATTCTTTTTATATTCATTACTTATTCATATAAATCCTTTTTAATTATGATATATCACACTAATAAACACTAAATAAAACATTTTTGCTTCTTTTATAATGATATTAAAAAAACCACCTAATAATCAATCATTAAATCAGTGTATGTTCATGTTTGGATTGGTTTAACCAACTACTTGAACGATACTATGAGTTAATGTCATGAGTGACTATGGTAACATAATTAATATTATAATATAATATAAATTTGTAAATAATTATTTTTTTATACTAATATTTTTATATAAATATTTATTTCATCAATTAAGAAAACTCCCTTTTATCATCACGAATCATCGAAACATACTTGTTATCGGTTTCATATATAAGGATAAAGACTAAAACAATCATGAATGGAATTTGAAACATTATAAATAATTATAAATAAACCATTATAATAACTTCATTGACCTATTAATAACGATGTTTTCATGAAAAATGAATATAGATATTGTTATTATGAAACCAGTACAAACGATCGAAACTATAATCACCTGATGTGAAAAATATTTAAAATTCATATAGAGAATGACCCTTTATGAACAATTTAAATGAAAATGGATATGATTAAGGTTCTAAATTAACTGGAGAATATATATATGTGTGTGTGTGTGTGTGTCTGTGTGTGTGTGTGTGTGTTTATGATATAGGTGGTTAAAGTATGTTTTGTGGAATCTGTGATAATTGGTAATTGTTTTCTGTCTCAAATTTCTCACTTTGAGACAATTTTTGTATTATACACCTAAATTCCTTTATCACCAGTAAAAAAATAAGTTTTTAATATTTTTATTTTTTTTAAATTACTTTTCTTAGTGATGTTAATGTAATTTTTTTAGTAAATACTATTTTTCACTACTAGAAATTTTGTATATAGCCACGGTTCTAAACCATGGCTATAGGCCCCAAAACCGTGGCTATAGGTTATACCACGGTTTCATAAACCATGGATGGTATTGGCGTGGCTATAGGTCTGACCCTATAGCCACGATTTGAAACTGTGGCTATAGCCCTATAGCCATTGTTCCAACCCTGGCTAAAGCCCTATAGATACCAATAAAATCCACAGTCACCGTGGCTAAAGCCCTATAGCCATGGTTTGAAACCGTGGCTATAGGACTTTCCACTGAATAAAAAAAATACAGCACGGTGAACCGTGCTGGCTGTTGGGAGGATTACCCCAGCACCCCCACCCCCCATCCCCCTCCTCACTGCACACCCCCCCCCCCCCTTCCCCTAGACCGCCCCCCACCCTACACCAGCACTCCCCATACAAGGTAATCCAAATCATTTTCACTTGAAACTGAAAATAGATTGAGGAATTCTTCTTGCCATCTTACATAATTCATACCATCCTAGATAGTCCCACACACATCCAAGAAAAAACATAAATGAATCATAACCTCCACCCCTAGCTCTCCCCTTGGAAAAAGGCCTCATTAATCCTCTACATGGAGTTCCCAATGCTGTTGATATTCAGAAATTGTCCCATAAACCTCCATATCCCCCTCACCCAGTCACTCTGAAAAAATAAGTTCGAAGAAGATTCATAGTGTGGCCTTTATACAACAGTGACATCCAGAGGCCAGAGCCTCCCCCCAATTCTAAATATTATCCTCTGTTGGAAGCGCTTGATGTCTCATTCAACAAACAAGAAAAATCATCTGGTTTGGGATATCCTTGTACCAGAGTTTCAAATCCCATTCGTTCATCTCGCATCTTATATAAACCAAATTTCTGAATTCCCTGCTCCAGCACACCTCCCCTGCCCCACCCCCTGCACCATGCACCCCACCCCCTGCCCCCTCCTCACTGCACAACCCCCATCCCCCTAGACCCCCCCCCCCCACACCCTGCACCAGCACCCCCCAATGGAGGTGAATATAAAGTAAAAAAAACACAGGACCTGTAAAATAAATAAAATAGTAACAATCTGTATACATGTGTGGGAAATGAGCATAAAATTAAGTTGTTCACTAATATTAATTACTTTAATATATCCCATAATATGTTGGGTTAGTGAATATAAATCAAAATAAATAAAATAGTAATAATCAATATATAGATAAGAAGGGTGGTCCACCAAGTGCTAACAATGTCACAACGATAAACAAATAAGCTTCAATAAATTGGTTGTTTGAAACATTCCTGATAGCATCAGTAAAAGAAATAAAAGATTAAAGACTTTTCACTAAGGATGCTCATAATTCATACAAACTAAAGCTGGGAAATCTGATTAATTACATGGTAACAAAAACTATGTAAACTAGAAAGAAGTCAATTCCAGTAAGTGTTGTTTAAACATACCATAAAGTTACAAATCATCAAGGGGAATGCTAGAAAGGGAGTCAATTAGACCAGTGAATTGATTGATCTGTAAATACCTGAATAAATCCATAAATACATTAAAAAATGATAATTATCTTTACTAATGTCTCAGTTTCTTACAGTACTAGAAAGGCTTGAAAGTGACCCGAAACTATGAGGTAAGTTCCCCGTCATTGAGTTTTATGAGAGATCCCTATATGTGAAACAAATCATTATAAAATAATATTCAATTGAACAAGAACCTTATAACATAACAGATTAAGAAAAGACAAAAGTGGACTCAATAAATGAAAATAAAAATATGAAAGAACTCTAAAAGGATTATTTACAGAAGCCCCCCCCCCCTGCTGGACCCCCCTGGATAGCCCCCCCTGCTGGACAGCAACCCCCCCCCCCCCTGTTGGACCCCCTAGACAGCAGCCCCCCACCCCCCCACCCCCCTACTGGACCCCCTGGATAGCAGCCCCCCAGGACAGAAGCCCCCCCCCCCCCTCAGATAGACCCCCCTGCTAGAGATCCCTGGATGGCAGCACCCCCCCCCCTACTGGACCCCCTGGATAGCCCCCCCTGCTGGATAGCAGCCCCCCTAGACAGCAGCCCCCCCTGCATATTAGGATGATCTCCTTGATGTATTGTTGGAAGATATCGAATGTTGGGTCGGTTGGGAAGGGCTAGTTTGTTGTGGTATTCCGTACATAAATAGAAGAAATTAGAAAGGTACCATGCAATTTTAGGCATGAAGGTAAGCATTTAATGGGTGTCATGACTATTTGAATATGCTAGAGGGTCATGACACATGAAATAGGCTTTAAAAATATTGACATAGTGGCTTCCAAAATAAAAAGGAATGATTGAAAATAGAATATTTGGAGGGTGAGGTTATCCTAGGATTGTGTTAAAGGTCCCTATGAATAAGGATAGTAAACATATTCCCTGTAATCATCATCAAAATTTAGCGATCCCATATTTATTATTTACTTTACATGGGCTGCAGTCAAATTAGAATTCTTTTATCCCAAACTACACATGCTATAATTTTGTTGTATATTGATAGTGTGGGGTCGAACCCATGGAGAATGTTTGGTAGAATAGAAAATTGGACTCTAAACATTTATTTATGAGTCCACAAAATTTTTATTGGTTTTGGGATATGATTGATGCTATTGAGTTTTGTTTAACATTTATTAAGAAATTGGGATCACGGTCTATTTCATGATTGAGGTAAAAAGGATAACATTGGTCCTAACATGGAATAATCCTAGGGATTAGGCATAGAAGTGGATTTTAAAACAATATTTTTTCATGGAAAACCCAAAACAGATCTGTATAAGAGTTAAATATTCCTTAGTTTTGATATAGCTAAAAACGATGATTCTTTAATCCTAGTTGTAATGGCAGAAAGTGGAAAATGTTAATAGTCATAGCCAACACAACTCTAATCAGGCCAAGTTAAATCATATAAATATAATATGGAAAAGGATTCATAAAATAATTTAATACATAGAATTTATTTTACATTATTACTATCATTTGGGTTAGATGGTTCTGATTTATAAATTCAATAAGATCATAAGAATCATACAATCAACCCTTCCCCTTAGGGGTTTAGCCACTCCGGACTGTGATAATTAAGATCAAAGAAGAAAACAATTGTTTAGATTTGATTTGGGAGAAAAAAATAAGGGAGAAAATGAGAATTTATCCATGCCCCCTACCCCCCCCCCCACCTACACACCCCCCTGCCCCTCTCCCTGCCTCCTGCCCCCCACCTGCACACCCCCTGCCCCCTCCCCCGCCATCCCACCTGCACACCCCCTCCCCCTCCCACCTACACACAACCCTCCCCCTATCCCAGCACACCCCCTGCCCCCCGACCTGCACACCCCCCTGCCCCCCACCTGCGCACCCCATACCCCCTCCCCTACCCTCCCACATGCAAACCCCTGCCCCCTGCCCCCCCCCCATTCCCCCCCCTGCCCTCCCACATGCACACCCCCTCCCCCTTCCCCCACCTTCCCCCCCCCCCACTTGCAGACACCCCTCCCCCTACCCCAGCACACCCCCTGCCCCCCAACCTGCACACCCCCTACCCCTCTCCCTGCCCCCTGCCCCCCACCAGCACATCCCCCTTCCCCCTCCCTTTCCCTCCCACCTGCACACCCCCTCCCCTTGCCCCCCCCCCCACCTGCACACACCCCTCCCCCTGCCCCAGCACACCCCCTGCCACCCCCCCCCCCCCACCTGCACACCCCCATGCCCCCTCTCTCTGCCCCCTGCCCCCCACTTGCACACCCCCTAGTACATCTATAAAAAACCATTTAGATGAGGTTAATAAATTCATGTTAGATTTAGACAATATTAATGTTTATGTAGATGATGAGGATCCCGAAATGATCATATTAATCACTCTTAAAAATAGATATAGAACACTTGTTAAGACCATGATCTATGGTTGAGTCTATTTAACATTAGAAGATATCAAATCAGCCCATCTGTCTAAGTAATTTTATTCTAGAACACAAATAAAAGGTGAGGATAAGATTTTTTCACAAGGGGGAGACCATAATCTAAAGGTAAGAAAAAACAATTCCATAGGGACAAAAATAAGTTTAAAAAATAACCCAAATCTAGGACAAGCTCTATAGATAGAAAAGTAATATGTTTTCACTATATTAAACCTGGGCACATTAAGCCCGAGCGTAGGAAACTCATGCGTGAGAAGTAGATGTATTCTTAGGAAAAAACAATAGGTTCAAGGATAAGGGAATATGATCCATTATTATAGAGTTATATAATCAATCCATAATCACCTAACTTAATGTATGGTGGGTCCCCATCCTTTAATGAAACATAATCTCTTTAGCGGTCCTAGATCAAAATGGATTTACCTCTAGACCAAATCCCAAGATCTCTCAAGGATCAATAATTATCATAAAAAGATCTATAAATAATGGGTTATATGTTTTTAATGGGAAGACCCATTTACGGAAATTGCGCAGTGTTTACAATACAAGCACTAACAATAATATACTATAACAAATAAGATAGTTAATTTCAGCTCCAAAGTCTTAGAGGAACACAGCAAGCAAGGGCTATTGAGTAACATCACAACTATAAATCTTTCATTTTCTAGAGATTTTGTGATGGGAAAATCTATGAGGGTGAGTTTCAATAGGTCTTATTTCAATATTTCCATCCCACTTGAATACATACACTCAGATTACCACTGAGTGTATGTAGCACTTTTTTTATCTACGTCGATCATTTACCACTTGAAATTCCATGGAACAATCCACAAACTCCTAGAAATCACACAGCCTAAAACTATAGCCCAAAGGTTCACCCAAAAATGATCATACGATATCAAATTCCCCATAGCATCCCATTACAATGCAATTTAAACCAATACCCCACAATAATGAAAATCCAGAAAATACACAAGGCACGGTCAAAATGAAAAGAAACCAATGGATCAAGTTATCTCTTAAGAAGGATTACAGTTATTACGCAATGTATTGGATATATTATAAACTTCAATATAACACTAGTGGCATTGTAACATGGTACTACACCACTGACTGAGCACTATATGTGAGGTCTTCCAACAAAGTAATCTTGCAAAGATGTAAATGATAAGACCCTCTAGCTAAGATAAGCTTGAAAGGATACAAGTTAGGATGTATAATTAGCTAAATCAATTGGATCCATTAAAGCAACAACATTTCAAAAACACAACGAAGCAGAAAAACATGCAGTTATAATGAAATGGAGATAGCAGAAGCTGTTCAGGGATTTAGAAAACATAGACGGTGCTCTGACCATCAATTACAATTAGAAAAATAGTCATTCTCTAACAATCCACATTGATACTCATAACTAGTACGAAACTTAATACTCAGAAACACAAAAATAAACAAAGGGTACGCCATGCATTTCCTCTCTCCCAACGGCTACTCCTCATCCTCCTACAAAACAGAGATTCAAATAAATGCAAGACACCATGAAACACACATATCCTAGGTTATCATAAACCTCTTAACTACCCTCTTATTCATCTTCATCTTTATCATGGACCTCTAATTTTGACTAGTCTAAATATTCATCCTCACCCTTGCTTGCTCCCTATCCCTTGTTTTAGATTCCATAGTATTCTCATATTCGGATTTCCGCTTCTCAGCCTTCACAATGAAGGGACGTTTTTTTGATAATTTCAAAAGTGAGCAGTGTAATACATGACGAGCTGCGAATAACATTAACTTATGGCTTCGGTCATGGACTCCCATTTCTCTCCCCCAGCTTTGCCCACCTGGTTTTCATGAAACAAACATGGAGATTGAGCAGTAAGAATTTGTGAGAGATCAAATCAAATACCTCCACAGCTTCAATGAGGAACATGAAGTCGCTTACCACTGATACATATTTGTTGTTGGGGTGTTTTTATTTGAACTGATTTCTGAAGTCTTCCCTGAACGTGACATACCAAATGAAATAAGTCTCAATACATTAAAGCAGATCATGAAGATTTCAGTTGTGTGGGGGAAAATATATATCATTTTACTAAGAGACGTAAGGTCAAAAACCATATACAAAACAGTACAGAACAAATACGGATACATCCTTTGGAGATAAAGCGCTGGCTGTCTAGTAGTTTCAATTTCAGGAGGAGAAAAACAGCGACATTTGATGCTCACATGAAAATGGAGTTTGTGGATACTACTTAAATTATTTTTGGTTTGGTTGATGCCAACTATACTATTAATGTTGACAATTATAAATCCTTAACTATTAATGTGTTTACTGAATTTGGAGGATTCATTTCCTAGAATTGAAATATGTAATCTATTGTTGCACTTTCAGCTACTGAATTTGAATACATATCTTTAACTGAGGCAGTTAAAGAAACTTATCGATTGAGAAGTCAAGGAGGTAGGGCTATATCTAATACTATACATAGTTAGCTTAAGTTCTATCTACAGGTTAGTAGTCATTCTCATTCCCAATAAGATATGGTAAATATTAATGATATTGATCAAAAAAGCAGTGTAATTAGATGCATGGAACTCATCATACATTACCAATCCAAAAATAAAATTTTCATAAAAAGTGAGTCTCAATATCAGTATCATCATAATCATGATAACCCTCATCCACACCTCCTATAGAAACACCATCACCACCTCTCACACCACCAACATCATCATCGACATATGCATCTGAACCAGCACTAGCACCGGGTCCAGCACTGGGTCCGGCTCTGGCTCTGATAGAAGAATCTACATTAGCAGAATGCATCGACATCAAAAAGGCATCAACCGTTGCAGCTGATTCTAGTGGAAGTGTAGAAGAAAGGGAAGACATAAATTTCAGCATATTTGCAGTTATCGCCTGTTCTGATTTTTGACTAGCTTCATTGATTGCAGAATTCATTTGTTCCACTGTGACAAAAACCGAACCGGTACTTGAAGTAACGTTAGTAGACCAGTATCGAGATGGTAAAATCTTCTTCCCAGGTCGACAACGCACTCTACCCTGATTCTCATCTCCTAATACCTGATGTAAATGATCGTTTGGGCCCAAATTATCAGGTTCTTTTTCTGCCAATGCCTCTAAGGCATTCTGTTGATTGATATATAACAAAAATTAAAATGATAAAATAATATAAGGAATTAAATTTAGTAAAAATCAAAGAAATTGAAATATACTTACAATCTCCTTCTCGGTGTCGGGATTTGGCATAGTACCATCTTTCTTTTTTCGGCTTATACAAAACAAAGTTGAGCAAGGAACACGACCATCGATATTCGATGCCTTTTTTTGCAAAAAAAAACAAAGAAATAAATCAAAATTTGAAGTTAAAAAATTACACTAAAGAAATATAAATATTTTAAATGTTAAATTACCTGCATCTACTCATGATCTGGTAATGTAGTGTGTCCGAGAGTATAAATGTATTTCATTGCACTCTTGTTTGGTTTTTTTCTATTTGATTTCTCTTATAAACAAATAATTTATAAATTCATTAACATAAATAAAACAAGTAATTTAAAATCATTTTCAAATAAATAAATGAATATGTATATAAATTTATCAAAAACCTTAAACACTGGACTCTTCCAATAGCTGATCATCGATTTATATTGTGATATTGGGCAATCTTGAATCACCGGTACTTCTTCAAGATCTTTACCTACTCTCTTTTTCCAACCAAGATATAAAGCATACTTGTAGGCTCGCCACATTTCACCTAAATCCATTATCCTTGTAGCCTTTGCATTTTTTCCATCAGGAAAATTATATCGAAGCTGCAATGGACATAATATTTGTTAAGAAAATATTATAAATTTATATATATATATAAGGTGAATAACATTACTTACACAAATCTATGCCCAGTTATTGTCCTTTATTTGTTTCCAACTGCCTTCCAACTTATCGGTTGAACTGGAATGATATTAATGTGTCTAGAAAGTGTTCCCATAAAACTTTTACATTTCGTGCCATTATTATTAATTATAGCATTGTCATTATTGTAATGAACTATTATTTGCATGTTCTGATTCCAATCCTCACGCATTTTTGTGCGGCCTCGTCGTCTAGGAGAGGCTGGAGATAATCATGAAACCAAAAATAAAAGAAAATAATATATATTAATTTATCATTAATCAGTAACAGAAATGTTTAAACAAATACCAGTAGATGTGGGATCTACTGACCCTTGAAGTGTTGTATCTAGAGGGGGGAAACCTCCAAGGTAGTTGAGATATCTATAGGAGTACTATGTATAGTAGATGCAAAGTGTACTGATGGAGGCAGAAAACCTGATGGATAACCCTATACAGATGAGGGTGGATATAGATATGGATATGGCGGTGGATATATGGGGGAACAGTACCGTGTACAGTGGATGGTGGGAATGGAAAATGAGGGATGGGAGTCTGAGAACTACCATCTGATATGGGTGTGGGCAAAAAGGGATACGGAAAAGGTGGGTATGGATAATATGGAGGTGGCATAATGGGAGGATGGCATCCTGGTGTCTCAAGCGGCGTAGTTGTAGGCTGACCTGTAGAATCAGTACCCCCGCAACAATATCATCCTCAGGGGCATAATCCAAGCATCTCCTCGATGATGCAGCCTAAAATAACATAGATGATAAAATAAAATGAAATATAAAAAGATAAATAATATGAAAGACCGTAATATTCAAACATAATTTGTACTTATATCGTTTCCAGGAGGAGACCTACGTTTTTGGTTTCTCGGTATTCTTTTACTCCTTCTAGTATCATCATAATCAGAAATTTTGACATAGAAATTTAAAATAATATTCTCAAATAAATAGAAATAATGAAAAATGTTAAATAATACAATTGTATCATAAAACAATGAGATACATTTTCATGTGTGACATTTATATTGATAAAATATCAAGACTTTTCTATGTTCAAAATTTACTAGGGAAGTGGTTAAACATAAATCAGTGAGGCTATTAATAGTTTCATATTCAATAATGGTATAAAATATACTAGTTATTTTGAAATCATGTATGGAAGTTAAAAAAATACATACAATATTGCGATAATATCAGGTAAATACTTTCAAATGTGTCAATGCTATGTGGGGTCTGTCACAATTTCTGGTTCACAATCTGTTCTAACAATTGCATCATCCATATCATCAAATGCAACATTCGAATAAATACTTAGAGGTTCATCCACAACATCATTGTCATCCAGGAATTAGTCAAAAATATTTCTAGGAATAACATCAAAAATAACACCAAATTGTGGTTGTAACAGGTCACTTACATAAAACACATGTTTAGCTTGTGTCGCAAGAATATAAGGTTCATCGGTACGAAGCTGGCGGTTCATATCAATCACTCTAAATCCAAAGTTATCAATATGCATTCCATGTAGTGTCATTGAATCAAACCACTTTCATTTCATCATTGCGACACGACCATGTGTATAGTAATCTAATAAAATGATTCTTTCAACAACACCATAATATGATATATTTTCTGATCGAGGATGCATGTCTGATGCACTCGCATAACAATCTGTTATGGAGCTTATCGTGAAACTGTCATGCTGTGTTGCCATTTTTTTTGCACAACTATTTATAACAAGTTTAAATACACTAACAAACATTGACTTAAAATCACGTACCACATCGTTTGGACCAAAGGACAGTGCTTTTATTTCATCTGATACTTCAATCATTGGTAGAGTTAAAACCTAAAAGATACCAACATAGAATTTTAAACAGAGACATGTGATTATGTTATGATAAGAAGAAAAATAAATCCATTACCTTTGACTTTAACAAGGCATCAAATTCTTTGTTGTGCAATAGTTCCTTCCTCTTAATAGATAGAGTGTGATGTCTCTTTTTTATAATTTCTAAATGTTCTCTACAGATATGAAAGCATTAAAATGTCAGAAGATATAAAGAAATCACACAGTAAAAAAATACATATTTATTAGTTTACTTACATGATATAATCATCAAGTACACCACAGATGAATAATACTGTGTGATGTGCCATTTCCCACTCTTCCCTGCTTAAAGTACACAACGAGTACGATCCAGATATCCCCCCTATTTGGGGCAGTGAAGGAAATGTAGGCTCAATGGGATCATATTTCTCATCATCAGTTCTCACTAGTCGATTAGACCTCGTAGTGACGTTACCCAAGTACAGTGAACAGAAATCCATGCATTCTTGTGCTAAATAGCATTTCACAATAGAGCCTTCAAGATGATATTTATTTCACACATTAGATTTCAATGTAAGCATCATTGTTTCGGTAGGATACATCCACCGACTTCAAACAGGACCACCAAAGAGAACTTATGTGAGAATATGGACAGCCAAATGTAACATACATGTGAAAAAAGATGATGGGAAAATTTTCTCCAAGTCACAAAGAATAATTGGTGCATCTCTCTACAATTTCTGTACAACACTTCTGCTCAATCTTTTGGCACAAAGATCTCGATAAAATTGACATATCTTAATCACCGCAACTCTAAAATTATGTGAAAGTAAATGGCGAATGTCTATGGGAATCAACTCATGTAACAAGACATGGTAATCATTGCTTTTAAGAGATTTGAGTTTCACATCTTGTGTATTCACCCTTTTCAAAATATTACTTGAATAACCATACGGAACCGTCAAACTTTCCAAGACCTGAAGAAATTGTTTTTTCTCCACATTTTTCATCGAATAATAGGCAACAGGGAATTTCCACTTATTTTGACCAAATAACTCAGGATGAAGTCTTGCTCTTATACCCCAATCCATCAAATCACGACGACACTACAAATCGTCTTTTGTTTTGCCTTTGATATTTAAAATAGTAGCAAGTAACATATCACAAATGTTTTTCTTGATATGAATTACATCCAAACAATGACTTAATAAATTCGATAACTAATATGGAAACTCAAAGAATATGCTTTTCTTTCTCGAATTGCTATTGGAATTAGAATTAGCATGCTTTCACTTTCTGATATTTGATTGAATTTTCCATGAACATAATTCAAATCATCAAGTTCTTTAACAATATCAGTCCCTGACATTCATTGAGGTGTCTCATCTGTCTCGATGGCATTATCGAACTATCTCCAATTTTTCCTGTATAGACGATCCATTGGTAGAAAACATCGATTCCCTATGAAGATGAAAGTTCGTTGAAGCATTAATCTTCAGAAACGTTTATTTTTCATACAAATAAGACAGGATAATTTCCCTTTAGTACTCCAACTAGAAATCATTCCATAGGCAGGGAAATCATTTATCGTCCATAATAAAGTTGCACGAAACATAAAGTAATACTTTCTGAATGCATCATATGCTTGTGCACCAACAATCCAAAGCTCATTTAACTCCTCTATTAATGGTTGCAAGTATATATCAATATTATTTCTAGGATCACTGGGTCCAGATATCAATATAATCAGGATAGTGAATGGATTCTTCATACACATCCATGAAGGAAAGTTATAAATGTGAATGAAAACAGGCCATGTATTGTGTGCAGTATGCATTTGGCGAAATGGGATGAAACCATCACAGGATAATCCAAATCTAACATTTCATAGGTTGGCTGAAAAATCAGGATGTAACCTATCAAATTTCTTCCAAGCTAACCCATCTGCAGGATTCACTATTTCATCGTTATCCTTATTTCTTTCATCTTCATGCCATCTCATATTATTTTCCATTTGTTCTGACATAAAAAAATTTTGCAGCCTAGGAATTAAAGGGAAGTGCCACATCACTTTCTATGGTATGCAAGATTCAGATCCATCGTTATTAGTCTTCCTCCTTGATGTGACACACTGTTTGCTCTAACTCAAGTCTGCATTCTCCTTCCAGAAAAAACAACAGTCTTTGAGACAAGAATGAATCTTACTAGATGAAAATCCAAATTTTTCAACCAACTTTGATGCCATGTAATCATTTTCTGGAATACATGCATCATCAGGTAGTAAATCCTTAATAAATGTAAGGAGATAGTTTCCCGTAGTATTACTAAATCCATACATTGTTTTCCCATGATATAATCGCATTAAAAACTCAAGTTTTCTCATTTTTAGACATGCTTGATATACTGGGGTATTTTCATATTCCCTCAGCTTTCTAACACTCTCAATGTCATCATCCTGATTAATATATGAGAACTGTGTTCCAGTATTCATTTCCTCTTGTACTGGTCTACAGGAGGATCTAGCTTCAGAAAAAAAAGGAAACCGATCAGAAATCATATTTTTCATACGAATATTTTCCGCTGAATCGATGTCATTCAACACTTGAGCTTTTTCTCCATTGTGATACCACACATGATAATTTTTCTGGAAACCTCGTTTAGTGATATGGTAACTCACTTCCTCATGAGTTAACCATGCTCTTCCAATTCAATCAAAACTTGGGCATTAAATCAATCTTCCATCTGAATCATTAGTGAATGCAAAGTCCAAAAAATATTGTAACTCCTTCTGAAATTCATCAGTGACCTGATCAATGTTGTACATCCAGTATGTATCCATTCTGAGGCAGATAAACATACATTAAATAAATAATCTAAAAAATGACTTAACATTATATGTATTGTTTCATAAGATATTAAGTAATCATCAATAACAAGTTAATAATAAAAATCATAACAAATATAGTAAAATTACGGTTTAGGGAATTTATAAATGTTTTAAATTATAAAAATTCAAAAATAGTCATACATAAGTTCCCATAATGAGGATTGATTATAGTAAAAAGAGTGTATATGAAATCTAAGAGATAATAATCAATTCCCAATAGTGTTTGGGTTAATTCGTAATGAGTTGTGATGTTTTGTATTAAATCTACAAAGATTTATTGAAATTTAGAGACATTTTAAAAATATAAACCATATCATATAACAAGAATTAATATTAAAGAATTGGCTGAGAATTACAATGGTAAGAAGATGAGAATAATAACTAGTATCTGAATGTATAGTTCAATGATGGTGGTCACCTTAGAAAAGGAATATCCCATCAACTTGGTTGTTCACAACCTTGCTCGTATCTATGAACTGTTGGGTCAAATACAGGAATGAAGATCCCCACATCACCTCAGTGGTCCATTTCAATTATTGTATAGATGTGTGGTGAAGTGAAATCAATGTTATGAGTTCTGGTATACAGCAATAGCCCCCCACTCTAACTTTCATCCTACCCTACTCTACATTGTTGTCATTCTACTAAAATCCTTGGGAATTTCTAGTGTTGTTGAGTTGTTTAGTTATTTTTCTCATTTTTCTTTTTTGCCTTACCCCAAACCCCATTGATTAGTGGTAGATGATGGAAAATATAAACCATATCATATACCATAGTGTAAGGACATGACATCATTCCATTTTGACTTTTAATCATGCAGTATAACACCACATCATGGTGAAGGATATTGAAAACTCTTTATAATCTTCTTTTATCATGCCCAACAACCAAAACAAACCAACTTACCTTTTTCACACTTGAAGGCACAACCCAAACACCTACATTTTTTTAGGGATAAAGTAGAACCTATGAAATAATTTTTTCCTAGGTTAGCATAACCAATACACTATCTTTTGATGGAGGCACAACCATGTGTGAGTTGAGTTATTACAACTCGATAAAACTTTACACCACAAAGTAAATTCATTATAATGAATATATAATAATTAAACCAATCAAAGTTGTTGAGAATTATTACTAGTGTAGAATAAATGGATTTGAACCTTCACACTCTAGGTATAGAACAATTTAGCTTGGGAATTCTTGCAAGAGAAATGAGTAGATAAGAAGCATTAAAACCCATTGGTAAAATGCATTTAACATTGATTATCTAAATAACTGTCATTAAAATTTTTTATGTCGATTATAAAATAACTATCATATAAATGCCAATATGAAATCCTATTTTTGTATTTTTGTTGGTACTTAAAAGAATGCTACTCCAAATATCCAATCTATAAGAGGGTACAGATTTCAATCAACCCAAGACTAGTCAATTCCCAAAACATCCATTGTTAAAAAGGAACTTAAAGTATAAGGTATAAAGTTTCATGGATTCAAATAAGTATGAAATAAAATAGTTTGAAGGTAATATTGATTTTATTTTGTGGAAAATTATGATAAGGTCCATGTTCGAACAACATGGAATCATAGATTCTTTATATGGCCTAAATAAACTAATTTTTACACAATATACTAAAGTGCAAACCACTACTATTTATCAATACATCTCTACTGAAATCCTTGTTATGGAATATAGTTCTATATTACTCTCTCTTGGTGACAATGACCTTTGGAAAGTTTCTTTTGAATATACCACTACTTGTATATGACATAAAAAAGATAATCATTTCATAAAAAAATACATTTTTTGGTATAATTTAAATGAAAGAACATATGTTTAATTTTAAAATTAATTTTGATGTCTATATTAAATCAAATTTGGATGAATTTAAAAAAATATTTATTATTCCAACATAAATTTGATTATTGATGAAGAGGAATAAGCAAATATTATTTTACATTATTCATTATATTTCTACACCACATTATTAGGAACAATGATATATGGTTAACACAAACTAAATATTAGAGAGGTAAAATATGCCCTTCTTTCTAGCAAGTTTCATTCTAAACCCAAAATAATGGGTTAGCTTGAGATTATATTCCCTAGATGGATACCACAACCTAAATATAAAAACCAAGAATATGGTATATAAAAAAGGAAATAGAATTAACCATCTCAAATCAAGGTTAATGTCCAGGGATAGGAAAGTAATGTGTTACGACAATAGTAAGCCCAGGCATAGAATACCCGATTTGAGAGTATCTGAAAAAAAAATTAAGGCTCAAGAACCTTGTGTTTGATCACTTTTAGTTGATTCTGGATTTTGATACAACTGAAGTTATAAATTTTTCTCAACATACACTCACTAATGAGTGGGTTCTAGGTTCAGTCATCCTTGTCAATGTGTTTCCTTCTTGATAGTCTTTCCCTGAGTTAGTTTAGAGAATAGAGGGAGATGTGATCTTAAGGAATAGTAGTATGTGTAAGGTTCAAGGAATTTTTTATGTTCTTATAGAATTATATGAACATTCAATCATCACCCTCTATATGTTAGTTGGGTCTCAGACTTTCACAGAAACTTGCTTTCCCTTGGTGATCTCTACAAACAAAATTCTTTAGATATTAATATGAATGGACTAAAATATTCAAGCGATATATATCTAAAATTAATAAATAGCTAGTTAATAATATATATTTTTAGAATGAGAATACCAATTCAAGGTAGATTGGTGGTGTAATACCATGTAATGACATTGATGATTGGGTCTTGTTTTCCCCAAGAACATAAATGATGTTAGTAAATAAAGTATATTGTAAAATTTAACACCAAGAAATATCATATTTTGTAGATATTATATCATAGGTATGACTTTTAGGGGTAGTTTTTGTAGGTATTCCTTTATTCTAAACCATTTGAGCACATCAATCCAATTTTATGGGTTCCTTCTATAACCACAACCTATGGTTGATTTTTTTTTATTGTTACATTCATATATGTATACTCTAGGAAAGTAATTATTTCTCTACACTAAAAACTAATATGTTTTAGAAATCATTAAAAATAGAAAACCTTGTTAAAAATCAAGTTGGAAATTTTACAACAGTCATGATAATAGATAATAGTTTGGAGTACTTCTCTACTAATTTTGTATATTTTTTCCAAACTAAATGCATAACATGACACCAGACTATTAAAAATACTCTCTAATATAATGGATTTGATAAAATAATTAATAATACCATTAATGAGTGATTCTGAAGCATTGTGAATTATTTGGGCCTCCCAAATATTCTTAGGAAGAATATACCAATATGATAGTGTACCTAATTAAATGGTTCTCATATTATGATAATCATTATAAACCCTTAGTTGAACCATATAATGGTAATTCACCTTGTTATGAACAATTATCTATCATCGAGTATACTTATTAATCCCACATTAAAAATAATAATTCTGAACCAAGGGATCCTAATTGAGTTTTGGTATTATAACTTGATGGATTAAAAGAATATAAATTGTGGCCATACATTCATAGATTACAAATTATTATAATTAGCAGGAATTTAGGATATTAAGAGTTCATCTTCTCAAAATCCAAATCTGTTACACATTTTAGAGATGATACTAACCATGATGGGGTATTTTATCTTCCTCATTCAACTGTGTTTGAAGATACTAATGGCCATCATACAACTATTCCTCAATGATAAATCTAGAAGGAGTCATTTTTTAATTCAGAATCATATTATAAGCCTCATTTTTTTACTAGGGATTTCCATCTAACTCATGATAGATCTTGGACAATCATTAGACCTCATTGGTTAGGTAAATTTGATATGGGTTATTTTCCATTTCATGTTTCCCAATATTTGATTTATTATGATCCCCGAACATATAAGAGGGACTTATATGATTGAGATTAAAAATAATGGATCACTTCCATGAAAGATGATATGTAATCCATGTATAAAAATCATACATAATAAATACTGCAAACAATATACAAAGAACCCACAAAACAAGAGCCAAAAAATAGAAAATGCACCGAAAGGGTTTGGAGGAGGGGAGAAACCCTTCGGTCGATGCACAGAATGGATGAGGAACACCCAAATAAGGGTATGGAGGAGGGGAGTACCGCGCGAGGGATGGAGAACCCCCGAATGGAGAAGTAGAGCCACGATTGGAGAATCTGCCGTAGTGGATGAAGGAATCGCGATGAGGGATGGAGGAACTGAAGTTGGTGAGATGAGGGTTTCAAATATGGGAAGGATGAGAGGTCTTCTGGATTGGAGGAACCAAAGCTGGAGAGATGAGGGTTTCAAATTGGGGAAGGAGGAGAGGTCGTCGGGAGGAGTGGTCATCGGGGGGAGTAGGGTGTCGCGACGAGGGTTTCAAATCGGGGAAGGAGGAGCCCGACAAGAATTGGAAAAAAAACAAAACACAAATGTGTAGCCACAGATGAAAATTGAACCGTGGGTATAACCAAGCTATTGCCACGGACTTATATAACCATTTCTATAGGTCCATGGATATAGCTTAAATTTCCAGTAGTGTTTATCATTGGTTATTAAAAATGTTGTTAAAATAATAATTTCAAACACCTTTTAATGTCTATTATTCAACGATTGATGTTTAAAGTGTCTATTTTTTTAAAAATATTTCAGTAATGAATACACCATTTCACAAAAATACACGACTGATAAAGAAAAAATTGAATAAATTGAAATCATAAAAAATAAACTTAATTATTTAAACTAATGTTAATGACTATTGTGGTCTCTATCAACTTAATTTTTATTAAAGGAAAGAAATCATGTGGAAACCAAAGTTGTGGTGGCTTGTGAGGTATTTTAGAATCAGTCTTGTAAAAAATGAATAATTATATTGATTAAGATAACTAATCATATATAAATTAAATATATAGATAATAATTATAAATTCCATATCAAAATTCATGACTGAATAACCAATGAAACAAATATGGAAATCGAAAGAGTAGATCTGAAATAAATAATGGTTCATGGTGAAAACATATATATCATACTAAAAAAGTGAAACAATATTTTATACATTTTAGGTGGAAATTTAAAAGTTAAAATAAATTCTTTTAATAAGTTTAAATATTAATTTATCTTAACTATAAATTTTATTTTTAACTTCATATTTTAAAAATTGCTTTTAAAACTCTTCCAAAGAAGGGTTTCAAGTCAGTTATTTAATAAATGATGTCAAACACCCAATGTAAATGATATTTTTTGTACTATTTTATGTGGTGTCTATACTATATATTTTAGATTTTATATCAAGAAATTTTTTTATTCATTCTATTTGAAGATCAATTTGAATCCCTCTCTTTCATGGGTTTTAGATTGAAATTCTACCCATGCCATAAGTGAGGTTTTTTCGTATCATTTTTAATTTTTTAGGACTCCTGTTATATACTCCAACTATATATTTTTGTGTGGTGTATACATTTACATGGAAAACGTTTTCTATATTACTCGTGAAATTTAAGGTATTTAAAAGTCTATATTTTTATCCCTCTCTTATATTGTTTTAATTCAAGAGTTAACAAAACTGATGAAAAGATCAATTTTTTCAATTGTAGAAAAACCACACTATGTTTTGATAAGGTAAAATGTGTTAAATTTCATAAAAAATACATACTTGTATGGATAATAGAAATTGGATATGGATATTGATAACCCATAACATTGAAAGTTTTATCTCCCCTATATTTCCTTGATAAGGGTACTGCTTATTAATTTAATGATTCCCCCATATATTTTAAGTTGATTGAAGGATTTTCTCTTAGATATCCATGTTATTATATTCAACGAGGATGTGTTTTTTCTCTGTATTTATCATTATATGGATAATCATGTTTTTATTCCACCATAGGTTCCTTTGGGAATTGGATGAAATATATTGATGAATCATATGGTGAATACAACATACATAGTTAGGTAATTGGTGTGGATGATATTTATATATCCATCGATTAATTTATAGGTCTCATTAGAAAAAATAGTTTATGTTTTAGTGTATACATCTTCCCATAATACGAGAGTGTCTTGGAAAAATTCCCTGACAAAATGTTTTGATATCTGAAAATATGAATTCCATTAGTAAAATAAATGATTATTTTTATCTATGTTTTCATTTATTTTAATGGATATCACATGCCCTATGTTTTGGTAGATTGTGGATTCATATGATTCATTTATTCCCAACATATCACTTATGGAATGCTCATGTTATAAAATCTTACAGTGTATTATTCTCTTCACTAAGTATCTAGGATCACCATTATTTTTTCCTTTCCCCACGAAATCTAGATGAGAAATATGTTTAATTTTCAAGGAAATTATGGAAGGGGTAATATTGTCCTTATAATGTGATTTGCATTGTATCTTATGTTTTCAAATGTAATTTATGTATGTATCTAGTCTTCCAAGACTACTAAACTATTAAAGCCTACAAGAACTGTGGTATTTTACACCAATAATGTAGTATAACTACTAAATTTGGATTTCTATAGTCCAATATATTACATATACATAAAACCTCGGTTGATATAAATAAATAAATATGTAAAATCTTAAGGTCATTTGAGGTGGACACATAATTTTGAGATTTAAAGAAAGGTTTTTGTTTCTATCCAAGTTGTCATGAAACAAACATTATGTAATATTTAAAATTAAATTTAAGAAAATATCTTATTAGTTTATTTAAAATGATTTTTACAAGTGTTTGTGTGTGATACAATAGCCAAGGTGTCTATGATAATACCATGACTCACTGTCTAACAAACTATGAAATTTAACTTTTTTTCTAGAGAGTGGTTTTAAATCAATAGCTTAAAAATTTTGAAATTTAGAATCTGAAAATAAAATATTTACTTTGGATTCTAAAACATTAAAAACCTCATTTTCAAAAGAAACATTAAAACCAACTATTAAAAAATTGGCAAAAACTAAAAACAAATTGTGTTTTAAACCATCAACATTTAAAAAATTATCAAAAAACTAAAGGTACCTATTCTGATGATATTACACCATGAATTATCAAAAAGGTGACATGGACTCCATAAAGATTATAAATATGGTTGAACTCATATTAGTCACAACACTTCTGTCTCAGGAACCCACTATCCATAAACTATGTAAGTAAATCCTGTATTTTTCTAGCTATAATCCTTTTTTATATTTTGGTTGAACCATTTAATGTTTTGTTAATTCATCCAATCCTTAGTAGTAAAGCCTCATCTCCCATGTAAGTTAGCATCTCATAGATGTATTGGGGTTTGGATAAGATGTAATAGTGTAGTACAGAAGTGTGTAGAGGTGAATTGATGTTATGGAAATACTGAGAGCCATCAGATATCATGTGCAGTTGAAGAGATAGCTAGTGGGATTCCCAGTAGCCTAGTATGGATATAGGAGTCCCACCAACATATTGGTGGATCTGGGAAGAATGGATCTCTTACAAGAAACCCACAAACTCACTAGTGGGAACCGACCAACCAACTGATTGTGTTCCCATCCATATAGTCATATTAGAGGACACCATCGTCCAACTGATGGCACCCACCTACAACCTTGTGGTGTTGTGTTGGGACACATAAGTGAGGATATATGATGTCATTTTACACCCAAAAACCCTTGTTTAAACACCAAACCACTCCTAATCTTACCCTAACTTGGGATTAGTGTTTTTTAAGGTTATCCAGAGTTCTCTAGGCTTTTCCTTTACTATTTATTTTCATCTTGATACTTGGTTTCATTCATACATCTTGGAATTGGTAAGTCTATCATATATTTGATGAAATTATGTTATCTTCTCTTGGATTACGTTTCTTCTATCATTGAAGGTGAAAATATATCACAATCAAAATGGGGATCATTATGATGCATTTTGGTCCATCACTCAAACTTGGATCTCTTCTTCTCTGTTCTTGAGGTAGGTTGCCTTAGTTATCTCATTAAACCTTGTTTACATTTTTATAGTATGTTTAATGTATAAAATCACACTAAGACACCATGTGTGAAACATAATATAATTTTTAACAAATATTTATTGATAAATCCTTATTATTAGACCCTCCATGGATCTTATTGTGTTCGTTGGGCATGATACAGGGACATATAGACATCCAAGAGGCGTGCCTACCTTTTAAATCTTATTGAATTTAAATTTTTGATATATGTATTGACTTAACCAAAAATTGGAATAACATGGTAATTGGGTAATTATATTAAATGATAATCACATTAATTGAAATAGTGAATTTTCATTTAATCGGAGTTGTCATGTTAAACTAGTATATCATGGATATAATGGCATGAGAATGATTAATGGGTTTCATTAATACTTTCAATGGAATTGTTATAATTATGATGACAATTGGAGGCATTTCTTTGATGAATAAATGGTTGCTAATATATAATTAAATGAATTGACTAATATTCAATGTAATGACATGTTTTCAATGATTGGTTCATATTTATGTGACTGGTTTTTTTATCATGTTATATCATAATTACTCTTTATTATACTTGATTCCTGAGGGTGGTATGTTACATGACTTGTTGGTATTTTGTCTTATTATGACTTATGTTTATGTTCACTTCCTAAGGGTGTGATATATAACACCCAAGGGAGATGTTCATGGATATTTACCCCCTAAGGGATAGATTCATGGTTATATACCACATAGTGGTTAATGCATGGGTATATAGAGTGCTTTATGTGTGGGTATATAACACTTGAGGGTTAGATTCTTGGATATGCATTGAATTGGGGTAAGATTCTTGGTAATTGGTTTTCTTAAGGGAATGCTGCTTGTTTCCCTGAGGGTCAGTTTCACTGGTTCATGATATGATATGTGTATCCTTAATAGCATGATCCACCATTGATTTTGGGTGATTTTTACTAGATAAGAGATTCCACAACTTGAAAGAGACATCTGACATGGGGCTAAAGCAAGTACGGATGACCCAGAGTGTCGCCTTGGAGATCGAGGGTTGGAAGGTTTATTTCATACCCAAAAAAAATTTAATAATTAATTAAAATTAATTATACTATTATATTCACTAGTTATATAGGCTAGATAATATTAGACACTATAGGTATTAGCATACTGAGATTTACTCAAACCTTAATCAGGCCGCCATTTGGTACCCGGGAAAATTTCATGAATAGAGGTATGCACAAGGGAAAAGTGCCCTAGAATTGATTTATTTATTTATATATGGTATCAAATCATGGATATGGGATTGAGTAGAGGCTTCGGACCAAGATTTTGGAATCATTTCTATTGATTTTGTTTTAGATATTTTACATGTATGTATTTTAGTAGGAATTTATATTTACATAAAGTATAACAAGGCATGGTTTATTTATAATTATTTCAAAAAATTGTTCTTTATTTTTTACTATGATCAGGTTATATGGATGATTATTTTTCTGGTTTTTTCTGTTATTGAAACTTATTACCATAGGTTATAATATCCCTACTATATTCCTTGCACCTTACTGCTATTAGGTATCCTTTGGCGTATGGGGAGGCATGCTTGATGTATCATAACAACACATCTGGTCATGTAATAGAGTATCGGGCCACGGATATTACAAAGTGATATCATAGAGCGTGCCTCTTTTATTTATTTACAATTAGGGAAAGGAATATAGGATTATAGGATGTGTCAAGGATTAGAAAATATCTCATGTATGGGGGTAGCTAACCCATGTGCAGGGGAAACCCAAGTACCAAGAGGTGGTATTTTTGTTCATGATGTTCACTTGTAAAAGTTAATATATTACCTCACCTTGGGTGATTCAATTGTTATGTGATGTTACTATTTTTTAGAATTTACTTTTGGGCTATTACTACACAATACTAGTATTCCTGCACCATGGTAGGTGTATAGGGATATATGCAGACATGCATTGTTCATGCTATGTACATTTTTATCATATGTGACATATCTCCCTATATAAACTATGAAAAAGTAATCCCTTGATATATATGATAAAAAGAATATATGAAATTGTATTGGTCTTCAAATTTAACTATTAATTAATGTTTTGTAGTAACCATGTGTCAGTGGTTATATTTATCTCTGGATCTTATGAGTTTGAACTTGTTAAGTATCTTGTGATCTAAGGACTATATTGACCCTCTGTAGAGAAAAATCTTCCACATCATCTTAAGGTTAAGATTCTGGAGAGTGGAAACCATTTCACCCATCATGAATCTGATTTGAAACTTATTACAGCACTAGAGAATCATATAGATGAATATATTTGGAATAGGTTTTGAGGGTCATGCAATCCATGCAGAGGGATATTGCTTGTATGGTGGCTTTAATGTTTGAGGTGATTAGAAAGTTAGAGCTACAATATTTGTCCCCATTCATTATGGGGGAGGCCCCCAGGAAGCAGAATTCTAGATTGAGTCTATTCTGGCTATGTTCAAGCACCTAGAGATGCCCATGGACATGAGGTTGAAGCTTGATGTTTATATACTTCTAGGACCAACCAAACACTGTTGGTACATATAGAGACCCTGCTTTTTCTTACATAACTATTACATAATTTTAAAGATAAGAAACATAAAATCATTACAAAATAAGGATCAAAAGTTATAGTGTTTTAGGAAAATTTTGACCATACATAACATTTGATAAATAAAACATAAACATTTATTTAATTCCTTCTTCTCAAGAATCTTATTTTCCCTTGAATTCTCCTTAGTACAAGTTGTCACCTAAGGATATACATAAAAAAGGGGTGAGATAAAATCTTAGTAAGAGGATAGATAAGGACATGAAACAATATAACATTGGGTGAGAATAATCATTATCCTAATAACATAGGCATAAGATCATAAATATGAGAGGAAGCATCAAGAAAAGTTATATAATGTGACAATGCATAAAAATGAAACATCATGACCTAGTAGTTAACTAAAACACATAGTTGTGAACAAAGATAGCATAATGTTCACACATATTTCACTTTTCTCATGAGATACATAATGTTACATTATTATTTTGATTGCTCTATAATTCTAATTTCACCCGTCACATCATAACATTTATATTGTGCTATATAATTCTGGGTTCACCTATCACGTCATAACATTTACCTTATCATGCGTGCCACATAGAACGTATATCAATCAGGGACATAAAATAACCAAAGTAAGGGAATGGGTTTCATTTCATAATCATACCTTCATTAACATTTGGTTCCCTAATGAAATAGGGAATGAAATACTTGATATAACAATCATCAACCTTGAGTGAAGAAGAAATAGTCTCAAGAAGTAAAAGGTGTGTTTTTTGAATAAAGATTTCTGTTGGAAAAAATTGTGTTTGTCATAAACTCAAGTATAAAACATGTATATCCCATAATAGGTAATATAATGATGAATAAATTATTTTTAGTGAATAACCATATTGAAAATGAGGTAAAAGAGGGAAAACCCAAAGAAAGAGAGTTGGGTTCGAGAATTCCCCTTACCCTGAGTCTGCATGCTTTCATTACTTTAATGTCCAATATAATCGCATTAAATTCATTAATTGAAAATAAAAAACCTTTTATTCATTATTTTTATTTATTATGGTTTTATTAACTTAATTTATGGGAATTTTATGAGTTATAGAGATTAATTTCATCATTTGGGAGTGTTTATTTTCTTAGTTTTCATGATCAATTCACTTGTAAACATGAAGGGAAGTATGTGTAACATGCGGGTAAATATAAAGAATTTTTTTCATATGTAATAAATGATCATACATAATTTTATATTATATTATAATGAATTTTATTGTATTTTATGAAGATGAATTATTATATAAAAGTTATTGATGATCATTTTAGGTTAATTTTGGTGGTTTTTCCGTCACACCGAACTTATTTTGTTTAATCATTTCATATTATTTTTTATGTTAGTTACAGAGAATAAATATGGATATAAAATAAAATTTAAAATATTTCTTCAACCATTTAATGGTTTTATTAAAATCGTTGAAGGTGTTAATGGAAAATGAAAGTGTATGACCCACGATGTCGGTAAATTGACACACCATGGGTGACGATTTCATTTTCCAAAAAAAAGAGGGAGAGGGAGGTTTTTAATGGTGGATATTACATTAAAATGATATAATTATAGTATGTCAAACATAATAATGTTATCATGAATTTTGGATGAAGGTATTTTAGTATAATATAAGAAAATAAATGAAATTGAAAAGGAATTTAAAGAAAAAGGAAGAGTATTTAACCTCTTGGATTTATCCTCCTTGAGAACCTACATAGGGAAAAGTTTTTGGTCTTTTAATGAGACCAAGATCTCATAGACATGGGAGAGGGGCCAGTTAGGAGTGTGGAGGGTAGAATTTGGGCAGGTATCAATGCTTTAGAAGTGTGAGGAGAAGAGGATGTGAGGGACGGTATTTATAGTGGAGGATAGGGATGTTTTCTCATTATTATATTCATTAGTTTATTATTTTGGCTCAAGAGTATGAATAGTTTGAGAATTATCTATAAATATATTAAAATAACGAAGGTTGGTTCGATATTAATGTGGATACATCATAATTACGTCAATAATGACTCAGACATTCATGTATTTAGCATTTATCGAAAATTATCGTATTTTACTATTCATCAAAAATCCATGTAATCCAAAAAAATCCAAAAAATCGCCCTATACATTTTTTGATGTGTATAAATAAAAAAAATTAACTCAATTTTATAAATAAAATTTTATAAATATGATTTATTTAATTTTTAATTAAAATCATTATTTTCTTGGGAAAATACATATTTTAAAATTATAACTAATTTTGTAAGACTTTGAAAAATTATTTGAGGTCTCAAAAATTTATCTTAAAATAATAAGACATAAAATTTTTAATTATTTAATACATTTTTTGAAAATAAATTTTCTTTTAAATTATTAAATTAATCAAAATAATTAAATAAAAATTTATAACTTATAAAAATACCAACATTTAATTAATCATTTTAAAATATTTATTTACTTACACTATGATATAATTATATTATATTTTCACATATAAGATTCTTGAATTTTATTTATAATTTAATGGGTGGGACTACTATTCATTTGGTTGGTTTACTATTCATAAAGGTCATATTAATATTCCAAAGGTCGTGTTACAATTTGATCGGTATATGTTACTTAACTTCTAGAAATTCCATTTATTTCATCCATCCATAATTTTAATGTCTGTATTGTGATCTTAATGTGATTTTATTTAATTATACTATATTTCATTAATATAATAAGGGATAAATTCTATTGATAAAATATTGGGTCGTTACATTCTTCCCCCCTTTTGAAATTTCTCTATTGAATTTTTTTTACACAAAGAGGTGATGGTAATTCTCCTTCATCGCCTCCTATAGTTCCCAAGATGCTTCTTCATACTTGTGGTTCCTTTACAACACATTGACAACGTGGGATGTCTTGTTGCGTAGAACCTTATCTCTCTAGTCCAGAATCTTTATTGGTTTCTCCTCAAAAGAGAGATAATCTTCAATCTTTACCACCTCTGAGTTCAGTATATGTGATGGATTTATTATGTATTTCCTTAGGAGTGATACATGAATCACATGAGGAACTTGATCCATATTCGGTGGAAGTGAAAACTGATAGTTCATGACACCTATGTGATCAAGGATCTCAAAGGGGTCAATGTACCTTAGGATTAGCTTTCATTTCCTTCCAAACCTTATGAATCTCTTCCATGGTGATATTTGAAGGAAGCCTTTATCTCTAACATTCAACTCCAATCCACTTCGACGGTTGTCAAAATAGCACTTTTACCGACTCTGAGTATCTTAGATATGTTTCTGGATGGCATGAACCTTCTTTGTCATCTCTTCCACAAGATCGGGTCCAAGTAGCTTTATTTATTAAACTTCATCCCAATAGGTTGGATTTCTACATCACCTTCCATATATAGATTCATATGGAGCCATCTAAATACTTGAGTGGAAGCTATTATTGTATAAAAACTCAACCAATGGGTGATTTTGATGACATCCACCTTTGAATTATGAATAGAAAGATATTAGAATATATTCAAGATTCTCAATGGCCCTTTTAGATTGGCCATCATTTGGGGTGTGGTAGTCCCTACTGAAATTTAATTCAGCACTCAATGCATGATGAAGACTCCTCTAGAATTTATATGTGAACCTGGGATCATGATTAGAGAGAATTGGGAGTAGAACTCCATGAATTCCCACCACTTCCTTCACATATACATTTTAATGTTATTCAAGTGAGAGATCTTCCCAAATAGAGATAATGTGGGAAGCCTTGGTGAGTCACTCCACCAAAAACCATATCGCATTATTTACTTTGGAAGTCTTCAAGACACCTGTGACAGCGTCTATAGTGACATTATCCCATTTCCACATGGGTATAGGCAATTTTTGCATAATATGTTTTGGACTTATGTCTCTCCACTCTAACTTGCTGACATATCAAGCACCTTGAGATATACTCCGCAATCTCCTTGATCTTATTGTCCCACCAGAAGTGTTCTTAAATATCACGGTACATCTTGGTACTCCTAGGATGGATAGAGAAAGTCGAGCTATATTCATTTTCCAATAGCTCTTTACCCCGGGTGATGATGGAACACAAAGCCACATTCCAAACCAAATCACAACAACATCATCGATATGGAACCCTTGCAGTTTCCCTTCCTTTACTACATTCACCTTCTTTTGTAACTCTGATTCATCCCTTTGTGTCTCCTTAATCTTCTTTGGATAGATGGTTGTGTAATCATTTAAGAAAGGTAGGATGTATTCCCTTACATTATGATTCCAAATCCATTATTTTCATTTCTAGGAAGATAGGGTCTTTCTCAATACACAACATGGATAGAGTAGTAGGTTCTTTTCTACTAAGTGTGTCAACTACCTTGTTCACCTTGCCAAGATAATAGTGAATAGATAAATAGTAGTATTTTATTATCTCTAACCATCTCCTTTGATGCATTCTGAGCTCCTTTTGTGTGAATATATACTTAAGGCTCTTGTGATTGGTATATATGTTAGAATTATCACCATAGAGGTAGTGCCACTAGATTTTCATTGAAAAAAATCACACCTGTTATCTCCAAATCATGTGTTGGGTAGTTCTGCTCGTGGATCTTAAATTTTGTGATGCGTAGGCCATAACATTATCATTTTTCATGAGTACACAACCAAATCCTTTCTTAGAAGCATCACTTTATATCACAAAACGTTTTACACTTTTCAGTTATGTGATTACAGGTGCAGTGATAAGCCTTCTCTTTAGCTCCTTGAATCTCTCCTCACATTCTTTCATCCCAACATACATTAACCATTTCCTTGTTAACTTAGTTAGAGGGATTAAAAATTGATATAAATTTATACAAACTACCAAAAATACCAAAAAAATGTCAAGGTAATTTCGAAAGAGTCTATTCATCAAATCCTTGAATATTTCAGGGGTATTAGTAACTCTAGAAGGGATTACAAGAAACCCATAGTACCCATACCTTGTACAGAAGGTAGTAATCTGAATATCGTCCTTCTCACCTTTAGCAGATTATATGAAGAATGAAAATCCACCATTGAAAAGTACTAATCTCACCAAACTGATCGAACAAGTCATCAATCATTGTAAGAAGATACTTGTTCTTTATCGTGATTTTTTTGAGTTCATGATAATCGATACACAACCACATTTATCTATCCTTATTCTGGAAAAATAATAGTGGCACACCACAAGGTGATGCACTAGGGAATAAGAACCATTTTTTCCAAATTCTCTTCCACCTGCTTCATTAACTCCTCCAATTCGATAGGATCAATCTTATAGGGGTATATTGAGATAGGAGTTTCTATGGATGTGGGTTCTATTGAGAAGTGTAGTCTAGGTTACTCCTTGGGAAATACATCATCGTATTCCCTCATGATGGTAATTTCTATAAGGATGACACTTTCCTTTGACTCGTCCTTTTGGGAAAGGTATGCTTATTCATAAGGAATCAACACCCCCACCATTGAAGGATTTTCCAAACGATATTAATGATCTTTCATTCATTTGTAGAGTAGTATGGGATGATTCAGAATATAAAAAGATATTTTCTTTTCTTCACAGTAGATATGTTCTCTATATAATGAGAGACAATCCATCTCATATATAGCATCGAACACCACAAAGGGAGTTATTTAGAGATTTGCTGGAAGAATATTCCTGAATACACCAATAAAAGAAGAGTCTGACACTTGGGTTTTAATGACATCACCACTTATAATTTTTACAAATATTTATACTACATGGTTTCAGGGCTTCGACTCAATAAATCTATCAAACATTCAAGATATAAATGAATGTGTAGAATCATAATCAAAGAATACTTTTTCCATTCTTGATTGAATAGTATGTGTACCTTGTACGAATTCATTTTCTTGCTCCACTTCTGCAGTAGTGGTGGAATAATCCTTCCCTTATCCTTTGGATTTGGTGCCTAATGATGTTGATTACCCTTGAGGACTCAAGGTTTAGTGCACCTTCTTGCATATTTCCCTTACTCCCTATAGTTGTAGCATTGCACTATATGTGGTTCTCTCCTGTCCTCCACCACATTTTCCTTCTTACTCGTGTATTTTCAATATTCATGATCTTGGTAGACTTCTCTACCACACTTGAATTATTTCCTCATCCATTTGAGACAGTTACCATGAGGATTCTTCCCACATTTTTAACATGTGGTTGGTAGAGTTCTCTTTCCACCTTTTTCATTAGATCCTCCAGCTTGAAACACCATCATTGGTTTCATATCACCATAGCCCTGGGACCATTCTCTGAACTCCATCTATACTTTGAGAGCACATCAAACAACTTCTTTATAACTCCAAATATCTTGAATTTCAAAATCCATTCAAAAGTGTGGTTTAATCAACTAATGAATCTATCAATTTTTCAATCATTTTTTATAACAAAACCTGAAGCATACCTTGAAAGCCTGTGAAATTTTCTTCATAGGCCATGATAGATTCTCTATCATTTTTATTTAGATTTATGAATTCTCTCCCCATATTTATATGTAGATTTTGAGGGAAAACTTGTTAATAAACATTATCTTAAAGTTTTCCCACTTCATCTCATCGATTTAATCCTTCAGCTTGGTGTTCTCAATAAAATCCCACCATTAATCGACCTCACCATCTAGATGATAAACACTGAGATTCATCTTATCCATCTTAGAATAGTGAAGAATATAAAAGATCTTATCCATATAGTTTACCCACTATTCTGCATCTAGTGTATCGGAATATCCACTAAATGTCGGTGGTTGTTTCCTTATAAAACACTTGATTTCCAGTTTCTCCCTCTTAGATGAAGGTGGAAATTCTATATTACTCAGGTTATTGTTCATAACCCAAGATATTTGGGTAAGAATCAACATGAAATTTTGAACTGCACCTCCAAAAAAATTCGGGATGACATTCGGGAAGTTGCTCCATTTCCCCTCACACTGTTTCTTGGCCTAATTTCTCCTAGTTCCCCCAATTTTATAAAATAGGAATGTTTAGAACAAAACATAAGTCAATAAGTCATGAATAAATAATTTATTAATTTTTGAATTTATGTCTAAAAGAATATCTTGTGGGATCCCTATGTTTATCATTTTCTAAAATAATGATTATTGGGTGATCACTTTTTCTTATTCTTATACTAAGGGTTTTCAGTAAGGTTCTGGAATCCTAATTCCCAAATTAATAAAACCATCCTCTAATACTAACTATATCAACCCTGCTTTTTCTTACATTACTATTACATCATTTGGAATATTAGAAACATAAAATCATTACAAAAAGAGGATCCAAAGTTTTATTGTCTAAGTAAAATTATCACTATACATAACATTTAAAAAATAAAATATAAACATTTATTTAATTCCTTCTTCTCTAGCTTCTTATTGGACCTTTAATTCTCCTTAGTACAAGTAGTCACCTAAATATATACATTAAAATAGGGTGAGGAAAAATCCCAGTAAGAGGATAGATACAGACATGAAACAATATAACATGGTTTGATCATAATCATTGTAATCCTAACATAGGCATAGGAAAATAAAATTGATTGTAAGCACTATAAAAAGGCTTAGAATGTGTAAATTTCGAAAAATGAAACATCATCTCATAGTGGTTAACTACCAAAAATAGTTGTGAACAAAGATAGCATCATATTCACACATATTTCAATTTTCTCATGATATACATCAAGTTAACCAAGTAATTATAGAGCTATATAATTTCAAGTGTCCCTTCACATCATAACATTTACATTGCACTATATAATTTCGAGTGCACCCATCACATTATAACATTTACATTGTCATGCATTCCATATCGAACGTATATCAATAATGGACATAAAATAACCCATGGAAAGGAATGAGTTTCATTTCATAATCATACATTAATAGACTTTGGTTTACTAAATGAAATAGGGAATAACATACTTTACATAAGAATAATCAACCTTGAGTGAAGAAGAAAAATTATCAAGAAGTAAAAGGTGTGTTTTCTGAAAGAAAAGTTATTTTGGAAAACATTTAATTTGTCATAAACTCATGTAGAAAACATTTATATCATATAGAAGGTAATATAATTACAAATAAATTATTTTTAGGTAATAACCATGCTGAAAATGTGATGAAAGATGGAAAACTAGAAGAAAGAGAGTAGGGTTCGATAATTCCTCTAACCTTCAGTCTGAATGTTCTATTCACTTTCATGTCTTGTATAATTACATTATATTAATTAATTAAAAAATCCAGAACATTTTATACAAGAATTTTGTTCATTATGGTTTTATTATGTTCATTTATTGTATTTTTAATGGGTTATTTTTTTTAATTTGATTGTTTGGGACTGTTCATTTTCTTAGTTTTCATGATTGATTCACTTGTATACTTGAATGGTTGTTCATATAACATGAAAGTAAATATAAAGAATTGTTATTATTTTCAATAAATGATATTAAATAAGTTTAAATTATCTTACAAGGAATATGGATATATTTTATGAGGATAAATCATTCAATAAAAGTTAATGATGATCGTTTTCGATTAATTTTAGCGATTTTTCGGTCACAATGAACATGTTTTGTTTAATCATTTATTATTATGTATATATGTTAATTATATAGAAAAAAGATGGTTATAACATAAATTTTTCAATAATTTTTTAACCAGTTAATTTATTTATTAATATCCTTGAATGTGTTAATGTAAATTGAAAGTACATCACCCATGATGTTAGTAAATCAACACATCACGGGCGATGATTTCATTTTTAAAATAAAAGAGGTTGATGGAGGGGTTTGATGATGTATATTACATTAATATAATATTATTATAGTATATAAAACATATTATAGTTATCATTTATTTTGTATAAAGGTATTTTAAGATAATATCGGAAAAGAAGTGAATTTGAAAATGTATTAAAAGAAAAAGGAAAAATATTTTACCACTTGGATTTATCCTCTTGAGAACCTCCTTTTGGAAAAGGTATAGATATTTTAATGAGACCAAGATCTCCTAAAAATGGTAGAGGGTCCATTTTTTATTTTTGGGAAGAATTTGGTCAAGCCTCAAAGCTTGAGAGGTGTGAGGGGAAGAGAGTGCATGGGGTGGTTTTTATAGTGGAGGAGAGGGGTGTTTTCACATTATTATATTCCGTAGTTTATTATTTTGGATCAAGACTTTTAATAGTTTGATACTTATAACTAAATATATTAAAATAATGAATAATGTTTCGATATTAAGGTTCTCACATCATCCTTACATCAACAATGACTTGAAAATTCAAGTATTTAGCATTTATAAAAAATTGTCATATTTTACAATTCATCGAAAATTCAAGTATCATAGAAAAATCCCAAAAATTAACCCTAAACATTTTTTTAACTGTAGAATTCAAAAATAAACTCAATTTTATAAACAAAAAATTTCTAAATATATTTAGTTTAATTTTTAATTAAAATTTTCATTTAGTTGGGTAAATATAGTTTTTAAAATTATAACAGCTTTTTTATCAATTTGAAAAATTACTTATGGTCCCATAAAATTACCTTAAAATAATAAGACATAAAAATATTAATTTATGAATAAATTTGATGAAAATATATTTTCTTTTAAATTATTAAATTAATCATAAAATTTTAATTAAATATTTATGACATATAAAAATACAAATACTTAATGAATAATTCTTAAAATATTTACTTACTTACACTATGATATAATTATATCATATTTTCACTTATAAGATTCATAATTTTTTTATACTTTCAAGGGTGGGGTTACTATTCATTTGGTTGGTATACTATTCATAAGGTTCATATTACTATTCCAAAGTTCAAGTAATTATTTCATCGGTATATGTTCCGTAACTTCTAGAAATAACTTTTATTTCATTCATTCGTCATTTTAATGATTTTATTGTGTTCTTAATGTGATTTTGTGTGATTATAATATATTATATTAATAACATAAGGGATAAATAATATTGAAAATTTTTTTGGTTGTTATAGTACATCATAGATCCAATAGGACAGTAAAAGGATCTAACATGGAAGAACTTAGAGATGAAGTTATAGGGCTACTATAAGATCTCGAATGTCGAATGTGGTGAATTATTATTTATTTTTTGGTTTAAATCCCTCCAAATTGGATAATAAAATGTTTCTTGTTAGTATTTTGAGTTCCAGTGGTGTACTAGGGGCTTACGGTATGAAAAGGAGGAAAAAGTGGACAACCGGTGCTGGTATCATGGTTGGTGAAAGGTTAGTGATAAACGTGTGCTTGAATTGTGCTCCCTGGAGGAGGTTGGTGCATGTTTGTAAAAAAATGAATGGTGGGGGACCAAAACATGTGGCTTTGGATAAATCCATCCAACATGATTTCATAACGGTTTGTAAAACTATGTTCCTCCCCAGGAGACCAAGTGACCCTGGGCCCCTATTAACAAAGGGTGGGGCATGGTTGGTGCGTGGTTTGGCCAACCGTGCAGCCAAACCGTGTGGCCAAACCATGTTCCTCATTAAACATGGGGGAATTTTCCCATTTTCCCCTTAGGATTTATGAGTCCTCACCCAAATTTCTCCCATATTCTTCTACTAGCATCCTTTGTAATGAACCAAACCCTCCCAATATTCTCAGGTATCAATCTCTCTCATTTGTAAGTTGTTCAGTGTGTCGTTGGGTGTGGATTGAAGACCCTAGTGATTCTAACACTCATATTCCTTCTATTTTTGGGTTAGTGACTCTTGTAGTTGTTCTTATCCTTTCAAGTCCCTAAAAATTTACTTTTCTAATAGATTCTAGTTTGTGTCATTGAAGTTATTTTTTGAATTCAAATCAAGGAGAACATTTGTGTATAAACTCAAGGCAGGTGGTCTATAAGTTATATCCCATATTATTGATGTTTTTTTATGTGTTTTTGATTATTCTTGGGTGTTTATTTGTTTTCCATTTGGTCTCATTAGTTATAAATGTTAAATTAGATAATTAAAGGAAGAATTTAATCCCTCATAATCCTTGTGGGATGTGTTGAGGTTGATTAGATTAGTCTAAGGGTCATCCATGGGTTAGAACACTCTCATGAATATAAAATTGAGTTGTTATGTTTTCAATTGAATTTTTATTTGATTAAAACCAATGATATGTGGATTTACAAATTTAATAAGTCATGAGGGAGTGTTTGGATTAATGTAAATTTGTTGGGTGAGTTTTGGAAAGTAATGGTAAATGTTGTAAATGTTTGGTGAATCATGATCATATGAATAAGTGGTATAGTCATATATGGAATGAGCCTCCCTCCCATAGGGTAGGGTGGTACTGAGTCTCTAAAAAAACCCTTATCATGAATTGGTTAGGGTTTCATAATAAGTATATATTCTTCTAATGGATGAACATTATATAAATACAAGGAATGAGGCTCCAAGGTAAGTTAATGAAAATTGTTTTGTGAAATTATTATCTACATGATATAGGTAAATTTTCTCAACATATTCATATTAATACAATCATCATGGTTGAAGTGAATTTGATGAATGTGGGAAACTCATGGAACGAATGTTGAAAATTGATAATCGTTACCTGGGAAATAACAGAAATAAGTTTATCACTTAGTTTATCATATTGCACTACAATTCTACATACACTATTCTTTTAGAATTTATATGTTTTTGAATCTTTTGGTGGTGGCCTTCTAAGTTGTACTCACACCCTACTCAAGCCACCATTAGGTACCTGAGAATAATTCATGGTTAAAGTTTAAGAAAACAGCAAGATCCCTGTGCTAGAAGGCTGATTTTGGGCTCTAGAATGTGCATTTATGAGGGTATGAAACTTGGTGTCGGCACCCATTTTTAATATTCTTCATCTTTCCATTATTTTTGGTTTTTTTACACTTGGAACTTTATGACGTGACAAGGTACATTTACTATTGGCTGTAGGAATGTACCTAGTTTTAGGAAATGGATTGTGATGTCTAATTAGTGTCTGTATTTTTTCCATCATTTCTAGTTTTATATGTTGTGGATTATTATGATAAAGAGGGTATATTCTCCTAATGTGTCTCTTTTAACCCTCACTACTAGTCAACAACCTCTATTATATGGGTAAAAATACAAGAGGTAATATAGTAGACCATCTGGGGGCATCGGTTTAGTGGATCTTGAGTCAGTGTGTTACAAAGTGGTATTAGGGTAACTTTCTTATCTATTATTTACCTTATTTGGGAAAGTTTGATAGGAGACTTGGTGATTTGAAGCCTATGAAATGATCTCAGGCATTATAGTAGCTAACCCATGTATAGGGGGAAACCGAAGTACCAAATGTGGGTTTTTTTGTTGATATTTGTTGTTATAGTTGAATGGTATTTCACCTTGGGTGATCAACCAGAGGTGTGTTGTCATTTTTTTATGGGATTTTTATTTTAGGACAAAATCGAATGAGTGTTTTCATACTTTCAAAATTTTAGAACTTTGGTATATATGTTCCATGCAACATGTAAGGAACACATGAGGAAATATGTTATGTTCATGTATGTGAATTGGGAATGCATTTTGATTCTATTTTGATATTAAAGAAAAAGTTCCTAATAAGAATGTTATTATTTTATAAAGAATTGAAACAAACATTGTTGTTTAACATGAAATTGGAATTGAGAAAGATTTAATGGTTCGAGTATTAAAGGATTCTAAATGGGAAAACAGGGTTACTGTGGTGTTTAAAATGAAATGGAAATTGAAATTTTGGTTTACCTATATTATCCATGACCCATTATAGGTATGTTTTTCGGTAGTTCTATAAATTTTATTATGTTTGATTGGGATAGGGTATGAGGAATTGGTTATTTATGGATAGAAGTGAGACGTATTTTCTGTTGAATGTTGAAAATTGATGTTATGAGTTTTGAGACTTGTGTTTGGAATTGTAGAAAAATTCCACCAATATGAAACCTACTAGTTGGGAAATAAGAAGAAATCTCTGAAAATGTACCTCCAATAGTGGAGTAGGAAATCTCAGTGGTTCCAACTAACATAGAGGAAGAGAAGTTCCATGAGAACTTTTCTTTCTTTATACAGATCATGGAATGAGACCCAGGGTGGGTCATACCGTGTATGTTTGACCTAAATATATAGTTCCATGTATAGTACCCTTTTATGTTTGTTAGAGAGGGTGGTCTTGAGGTAGCTGAGTTCTATATAGAATCCATACAAAAAAATATAGATCACTTTTTAACTCCTCCTGATTTTAGATTCAAGTTTGCAACATTCATGTTGTGAATAATGGTGAAGTACTCATGGAATATCCTACTTCAGATCGATCATAAAGATGGTCTGTAATGGAAATATTTCATGTAAAAGTTTCTAGAAAACTTTTATCCTGAGAATCTGAGATAAGAGAAGTTGTAGATATTATGAGGTTTAATTTGGGTACTATGTCTGTGATGGATTATATTGGCCACTTTACTGACTTTAAACTCTTTGTTATAACATTGGTATTAGATGAGGCAGCTACGGTGAGGTGTTTTCATGATGTATTTGGATACGAGATAATGTTCCTAGTGAATATAATCTATTTAAAGAGGTTTGCTGAAGTGGTGTATCCAGATATAATTTCATAAGAGAACCTAAAAAATTATTTTGGTGGTGGGTGTGTGTTTTCAATTGCGTAGTCTAGTGGTATAGTTTTTGATGGTTGGAAGCATCGTATTGAGGTTTTTCACTAGGGAAGTGGTAGGAAGAGTGGTAAATAAAGTTGACTAAACTCTTAGGGTGGTGGTCAGATGTTCTGTTATCAGTTACGAAGACCAGGAACATGTTTGGTCAATGTCCCTAACCACCAGTTGAGTGTCGAGTGTGCAGAAGTATGGTGTATGTGCAAAAGTTCTACAAAAACCCACAATAGTTGGGAAGTGATGGAGGATCAAGGAAGATGTGGTGTGTAGAAAGGGGGTATATAACACCATACCAAATATGTATTTGAATTTATACTGTCCATAATGGAATGGTTGGAAGATATGGTGCTTTAAGAAAAGAGTGTCATTTCCATCAGGGTAGCACAACACCGATAATTTATACTAGGACCGATGGGAGATGTAAAAGTCATATTCATGTAGTTCAACCTATATATGGTGATGATGTGGATAGACCGTTGAATTTTTGAGGTATGATCCTTATAGCTTCAATACTTTCTAGTGTTTTTCTTGATACAGGGGAATCACATACATTTATATCTGCTCAGTTTGGGAATGTATTGGGCCAAGAACTAGAACATAAGTGTGGTATTATGTCAATCAATACACCATTTGGGGTATGAGTAAAAAATATGTGGAAATGTAAAGAGTATTCCCTTGAGGTTAGAGGGTACCATTTTCATTGTGACTTGTTTCTGCTTGAGTTATCATATTTTGACAAGATATTAGGGATAGATTTTATGGTGTTTCATCGATCCCATACCAACTTTTACCATCGAAGGGTAATTTTTACATCCCTTAAGGGTGACACTTTTGTACATTAAAGGGAATGGAATGTCTAGGCAGGTCATGTAAGTGTAGTTTTTCTGTATTTGGGGGAGCTTACAGCCCAAGTAGCATGTCTTATACTTCATGGTGGGGGAGTAGAGAAGTATGTATTTAATATTTTAGTGTATTAGGTCCAGGATGTGTTTCTAGAATATTTCTCTAGGATACCACCCAAGATAGGTTGAATTCATGATCGAACTGATGCCTGAAGCTGATTCAGTATCCATTATACTATATATAAAGGCTCTAAAAGAACATTCCGAACATTAAACTCAACTTGATGAAATAGAGAATAAAGGGTTTATTATCCCAATTATATCACCTTAGGTATATCCATCGTTGTTTTCCAAGAAGACTGATGGGACATTGCGATTGTTTTTCGATTACTGAAAGTTGAATCGAATGATAATCAAGAACTAATATCCTCTTCTGCATATCGATGATCTGTTTTACTAGCTAAATGGTGCTTATGTGTTCTATAAAATAGATCTGAGGTCAGGGTATCACTAGCTTAATGTGATACCTTTTAATATTCCATAGACATCCTTCATGAATTGTTATAGTCTATATGAGTTCATTATAATTTTGTTCAGGTCGATGAATGCACCTTCTCTATTTATGGACCTGATGAACTGAATCATCCACCCATAACTCTATTAGTTTTTGGTTATCTTGTGTATAACATCGTGGTGTACTCCAATATTCTTTATGATCATGAAAAACACCTTGAAATCTTCCAAAGTATACTGAGAAATAATAGGCTATACACTAAGCTATCAAAGTGTCAGTTCTAGTACAACCAGGTATATTTTTTGGGTTACATCATATCTAAGGAAGGTGTGTAGATGGACCCATAGAATATACTATCATTTGTATCTTGGTAAAATACCGATAACATTTATGATATCCATATATTTTTGGGCCTATAGGGATATTACCCGAGGTTCTTTTAAGGACTCTTCCCACTTAAATTCACCTCTTTCTGGCATAACCAAGAAGGGTTTAAAGTAATAGTGGTCAGGATCATGTGAAAAACTTTACCACTATACCAATTTTAATTCTATTTGAGTTGGTTATGGAGTATAATTTTCTATGATGCATTTAGTGTGGGTATTGGGGTATTTTTGATGCAAGGATATTGGGTTATGGTATATATATCATGACAGTTGAGGTCGCATGAAAACAAATACCCCATGAAAGATCCAAAGTTTGATAGGATAGTTTACTCCTTAATATAGATATGGGTTAAGTACATACAATATTTCGATTTGGAGTTGGCCTACATGCTGAGAAAATGAAACAGTGTGGTATATGCCATGAGCTGAAACATGAAAACTTGTATAGTTTAGGAATCTAGTTCTAAGATTAAGATGATGCCCTTATTAGTTAATATGCATATAAAGGTTCAGAAGGTCTAGGGATAGGTGACCATTACATATCTATCTGTTGAGTCCACACTTCTGATCTTGATCAAGGAGAGGAAGTATGATGAACTAAACTATTTGGATTTGCAAGAAATCCTTGATGGTGAGGAATCACCTTCTAACAGAACTATCGATGATGATGATATTTTTTACGTTTTTGGCCATGTAGTAGTACCTATATGTATTCATGAAATGTTGAATTGTGATTTTCATGCCTTGAAGTGGGTTATTCATCTTAGTTTAACAAATATTTATCATGATATTCACAAATAGTATTGTTGGATGGGGATGAATAAATAGGTGGTAGGTTTTGGGAAATTATTTTACACCTATTAGTAGGTGAAGGCTAGAAATTAGTGACCAGGTGGCTTTCTACATCAGTAACACATACCTGAATGGAAGTGGGATGATATCACCATGTATTTTTTGTGGCCCTTATAAGGTCTCCTCGTAAGAATGATGTGATATGGTAGTCCTAGATTTTTTGACAAAGGTGTCATTTTTATCGATAAAGGATACTTTTACCGTGGATTAGCTAGGTGACTTATATGTTTGGGAGATAGCTTGGTTTCATGGGGTACCTTGGAGAATTGTTTTGGATTGGTTTCCATGTTTTACTTCGCTCTTCTAGAAAGTCTTGTAGAAGACACTTGGTACCAAGTTTATTTTTAGTTTATATTTCCACCCAAAAACAGATGGGTGGTCTGAATGTAATATTCAAGTGCTTGTTGTCATGTTGAAAGAATGTGTCCTGGGATTTTCTGGGACTTGGGAGAGACACCTAGAACTTATTGATTCCTCATACAATAATACTTACCAGGAAACCATTCAGATGGAACCATACGAGGCACTCTACAGTTGGTCATGTAGATCATTATTATATTGGATGACGGCTGAGAAATTAGTGTTTCTGGGGATGAGTCTAGTGCATGAGACATCTGAGTAGGTTAAATTAATATAGAAATGAATGGAAACAGACCCGAGTAGGGAAAATTCATATGTTGATTGACTTAAATGACCTATTGAGTTAATGGTGGGTGATCATGTGTTCCTTTAGTTGTTTCCAAGGTTGGGTTACCATTGGATCTGGAAACATGGCATGTTAGAACCCAGGTATGTGGGGTCATTTAGGATTGTAGAGAGGTTTAGACTGGGGGTATACTGATTGGGTCTTCTATTGTGGTATAATGGAATGAATGATGTTTTTCATGTTCCATATCCTTGGAAATATCCCCATGGCCTATCTCATGTTATTTATGTTAATGATGCAGAGCTCAAGGATGATGCGTCCTTTGAGGAGCATCTGGTTCGTATTGTGGATCACAATGAGAAAGTTTTATGAGGAAAGAAAGTAACATTGGTTTTAGTGTCTTAGCATCATGTTAATGTTCCGGAAGGAACTTGGGATAGGGAGATGGATATACAGTCCTAGTAGCCCGATATCTTTACTTTGGAATATCAATGTTTCTTAGGAGGGTAGCTTGATGATGAGTCATTAAAAGGTTTAAAGGTTTTAAGAACCCAAACTTTTAAAAATGTGTGTTATTTTTAAAGTTTTGGTTTACCTACCACTAAATTGGTTAATGAAACATTTGTCTGGAGTATGTAGAGTGATAGGGGTTTCATGGGGGTTTGAGTTATAAAATTGTGGAAAAGGAGGACATCCAGTAAAAGTTTCATAGTTGGCACAAAGTTAGTGCTAGTCATGCGATATAACCACAGACCCTAGATAGAGTGGTGTATGATTGATAAAACTATGCATGTTAGGGGACCAAACCATGTGGTCTTGGATAGACCCATCATGCATGACCACCTTACGGTTTGTAAAAATGTTATGCTCTCTTGGAAACTGTGTGACCTAGGCCCCCTTATAATAGAGGGTAGAACATGGTTGGATCATGGTTTTCCAACCTAAAAATTTATGAAACCTCACCCTAATTTCTCCCCCATTCTTCCTCCAATAGCCTTGGTCATGGAAAAAACCCTACCAATCATCCCCAAGATTGATCTCCCTTATTTATAAGTCAGTTGCGGTCTCATTGGGTAAGGATTGAATCCTCAGGTGAGTATAACACTCCTCTTCCTTATATTTTATTGGTCAAGGACTCGTGTATTTGTTATTATCCTTATGAAGATCTAAAAGTATAAGTTTCTTGTAGATTCTAGGTTATGGACTTGAAGGCAGTTTGTGTTCAAATCAAGTGCTAGGATTAAGTGAGCATTGGTCTATGAAATCGAGGGATGTGGTTTACAATTTATATCCTATAGTGTTGATATTTCTTTATGTGTATACGACTGTGTTATGGTGTTTCATTGCTTTCCATTTGGTCTTCTTGGTCGTAAATGTTAAATGAGTTAATTAAAAGAAGAATTTAACACCACAAGATCCTCGTGGGATGTGTTGAGGTTAATTATAATTGGCTAAGGGTCACCAATGGGGTGGACTACTCTAATGAATATGGAATTAATATTATAAGTGATCAATTGAATTTTTATGTGATAAAAACCAGTGATATGGGGATTTAGTATGTTGATAATGCATAAGGGAGTGTATGGATTAACCTAAATTTATTGGATGATTTTAGGCTTGTAATATTAAATGTTGTAAATTTTTTATGAATCATGATCATGTGAATAAGTGGTTGAGTGGGATGTGGACTTAGGATCCCTTCCATAGGTTTGGGATGGACTAAGAATCTAAACCCACCCTCATAGTGTGTGGGTTATGCTGTCAGACTGAGGATTTATTCCCCTAATATATGTACATGGTATGAATACCTAGATAGAGGATCCAAGGTAAGTTGATGTAGTTTGTTTTGAGAAATGATGGTCATCATGATATTAGGAACTATAATCCCCTTATGCATAGTCATATGACCAGCATGGCCTAAGTGAATTTGAGGAATGTGGGTAAATCATGGAACTAATAATGAAAATTAATAATGTAATCTTGGTAATGAATAGAACATTTTTATCCCTTCATTTATCTTATTTTATCAAACTTCCACATACACTATTTGTTTTATAATGGATATTATATTGACACCATATGTGGTAAAAACATGTATGAGGGAACTGGTCTTAGTTCTTGTACTTGTTATTTAGATTCTTCAAAATGTATTTATTTTTGTTTTTTCTTTACACTTGGAATGGTATGACATGAGATGGAAAATTTACTATTGGTTGTGGTCAAGTGCCCAGTTTTTGGAAATTAATTGTGATGCTTGATTTTTGTATATATTTCATCTATAATTTCTGGTTTTTTCTATTGTGTCTTAATATGATAAATAGGTTATGGTGTCCCCGTGTTTATCTTTAGTCCCACAACACTAGTCAGTAACCTCTCGCATATGGGGACACATTCCTCGGGTCATGTAGCTGACCAGCCCAGGGAACATGTTTAGTGGATATCAGGTCAGGGTTTTAAAACAAATTTTATCCAAATATACTGAGGGATAAAAGAGACCAGGATTTCATGCACCTAGAATAGTGGAGCATGTTAGTAATGGACTACATTGGGTATTTCACCAACCTGAAATTCTTTTCTTCATTCTTGGAAACTGATGATATTATTAGGATGAGATATTTTAAGGATGGGATTTTTTATGAGATAAAGTCACAGGTAAACATATTTACCTATGAAACTTCATATACATGATGAATTAATCTCTTATCATGGAATAAAACCTAAGGGAGGCCTTAAGTGGTGGGAAGACAATATTAATAGGGAAACTAGGGATCTCTTCCTTAGGAAAAAATATGTAAAACTATGAGACTTATCTCTAAGAAAGTAGAAAAAAGATAAGTGGATGAGGCATACACACATCAAAGGACTTTGTCTAGGGAGAATTATTTTAGGGTGGTAGAGCTTGCCACATACACTTTCAGTTTCCTTACCCAAAAGTGGACTATTGTTCTTGTGGAAATATAGGCCATCTACATAGATTTTTTGGGAACCCTCAGTAGTCAACTGTTGTTATAGGATCTAGGTAGGCGTCAATATCTATGAAGGACTCATATACCCTTTTGAATATTGGTAATTGGTGTTCATCCAGTTGTTTGGTTTGGGGTAGGGGATGAGGTGCCTCAATATAGATGTGGAATTACTAGCCATATGGAACATCAAAGGGGAGTTATAATAGAGCCCGAGATAGAGGAGAAATTTAGTTACATTATATAGATCCTATTTCAACCATTCTAGATGTAGTATCATCCACTATCAGGGGTACAATTCTAGTATCATCCACTCTTTCTTATATTTTGAATAAAATCAGAGCATCACATTCCTTAATATCTATTTAATTTTATAATAGATTGGGTTTATTATGGAGATATGGTAGGGTTTTATGAACATATCCACACCATTGGGGGTGATCAAAGGTTATCACATGCTATAAGGAGTGTTCTCTTGAATTTGGTAGTTATTGGTTCCTCTAGAATCTTTTTTTATTAGGGATAGTGGGGTTTAATTTAATTCTTGGTATGGATTGGAAAGTTTTGTGACAGTCTGATATCAATTATTATATCGTGGGGGTTAATTTTCAATCTTTAGAGGGGGGTAGTTATATCCATTAGAGAGAATGGGATCTTCAATAATGTCGTGTGGGGCCAATTCAGTGCATATTGGTTTGTCTCATGGTTCAGATAGTAGGCCTCATTCTAGATGATGGCGAGATAGAGTGGATCATTTTTCCAATAGTAGTGGATTTTTCTCATAATGTATTACTTAAGGAGTTCTCCAACTTACAACTAGAGTGGGAGATTGATTTCTGTATAATGTTGGTGCTAGGAAATAAGCATGTTTCTATCACATATTTTAGGATGACACTAGTAGAGAATTTGGGGTTGAAATTACTATTGAATTATTTGAAGGTAAATGGATTCATATGGATTAGTATTTTTTCACGGGGTTATCCTGTGATTTTCTTCAAAAAGGATGATTTTAAATTACACTTATGTGTTTATTATCATAGAGTGGACTGGATGATGGTCAAGAACTAGTATCCCCTTTCATACATTGATGACATATCTGATTAGTTGAGTGCCACCCAGATATTCTCCAATATTGACTTGATGTTAAGGTACCATAAGTTGAGGGTGAGCCCAAAATAAATACATCTAACTACATTTAAGATAAGGTATATCTTTCACTGTTTTATAGTGATTTTTTGGAATGGAAAATGCACAGTGGTGCTCATGGACTTGATGAATCTGATCCTCCATCCATTCATAGACTAGTTTGTGTTGTTTTTTATTGATGAAATATTTTTTTACTCCTAGTTTGAATATGATCATGTATAACCTCTTGATATCATCTTAAGTACATGTGATAACATCATCTATACACCAAGATATCTAAATTTCACTTATGGATCAATAAAGTTCTCTTTTTGGGCCATATTATCTCAGAAGATGGAGTTTCAGTAGGCCTAGAGAGGGTTGCATCCATCTTAGCATGGGAGAACACCATGTGTTTCTTTGATATTCATAGTTTTTGTTATAGAAATATATTATTGTCATTTCATCCAGGACTTCTCCCTTCTAGAAGTGATGATGTCTGGGCTTACCAAGAAAGGGTTAATTTTTATTTGGTTATATTCCTATGGGAGGGATTTCTAGGAGTTAAAGAGTATATCAAATGCACCATTATTCCTTGCCTTACTTGATCAAGTTAATGAATATACCATCTATTGGGACACATCCATATTTAAACTCGAAGAAATTCTAATGTAGGTTGATCACATGTTTTCTCATGAATCGAGATATATGAGGATGCATTATAGTAATTATCCTACTCATGATATGGAGTTAGATGTGGTGGTGAAATCCCTGAGATACTGGTAGCATTATCTCTTGGGTGAGAGTTTTGTGGTGTATGCGGACCAAAAAAGCTTCATGAATATCTTTTTTTAATAGGACATTATTTTTTAATAGAGGGGGAGGGTTAAAAATCAATAATAATTCTAATTAGAGTCAGAATAAACTCTATAAAAGGTAAATTTCATTGGCGATGCCTCGAGAATAAAGATATAGATAGAGGTAGTGTGGTAGTATTGTGATGAGTGGTGGATGATGGAAATCTTTATAGACATGTATTTGGATGTTCTAGAGTCCTAGGGGAAATTATCTCAGACATAGACTTATGTTCTTCCCATTCTTATAAACTAGATAAAGAAATACCATTTATTTGATCCATAGGGCATATATTTGAGGGAAATATTATATGGTGGGGAGCCACCATGTAGATATTCTCTGGGTAGTGGTGTTGTTATTTTTATCTAGGAATGTGTATAGGTTCCTATGATATTTCATGAGGATATGATGGGAGAGTCCCATTCTTCCAAATGGGTAGTATATCCAAGTCTAATAAACATATATCATGGAATTCTTAGGTAATACTGGTATCCATGGATGAAGAAAGAGATTAGAATATTTTTGGAACAAAGATCCACCAATCACTAGCTGATGGTCGAGCATTAAGGGCCTATAAGGTTATTATAAATTTTTTCAATTTTGGAATGGAAGTGAGATAATTTCAACATAGAGCCCATGGGGTGTTAGCCGAGCGGTACCCACTGGTTGTACCCCTCGTTCTATATATGAACTGGCCTAGGATCGATTCCCGCCAGACATAGACACTGTGCCTATTATAGAAAGGATGATTTGAATCCATCTTCCTAGCTGGGGAATGTGTAGCACGCTCTGGGGCCTGGCACCCCCCCCCCAGTGGGAATCGAGCATTAACCTTACACATGTTTCGGCAGGTGCATCAAAGAGACCCAAGATCAAATCTAGGTGGAGGCATATTTCTGATATTGTAGTACTACTATAGCAATACTGTTGAAGGTATTTTTGTAGGTACTGTAGCAGATGGAACTATTCATCCATCTAGTCCTTTGGGCCACCGGTTTTGTCCTCAGGTCCTTCAAGGATTTTGGGCTAGCCATGTGCTTTGGGGCAGTTGTTTCTCAAGGCCTTTAGGCTACCTTAAGTCCAACCCAAGGCCTTTGGGCCACATGAATGTAGAATTACCAGTCAGAATACAAGGGAAAAGGCTTCAGATGAGGATTCAAGGAAGTTTCATTCACTAGAACAGAGCTAACCAGAATTGGAATAATGAGAGGATATGGCATTTCCATTGGTAATGAGCCTATTCCACATTCAATAGGACAGCTAGGAGACCATCCCTATAAAGGTGGAATGCTAATATCATGACATATGCAGGGGAGGAGTAGTTCCAATTTTGCTTTTCTGGGTGATTCCCTCTAGGACCTACGGGTCATGTAATTATCTCTAAGCCTTCGGGCCTTTTAAGGGTTCCACCTCACCCCTTGAAATGTGGATTATCAAAAACAAATGAAGGCCTTCAGGCCATTCCAAATTACTGAATTCATGATTTGATTCCACAATAATCCTTGTAAAAATGATGTGGTATGGGTGATCGTGGATTAATTGAAAAAGTAAGCTCACTTCATTCCTATCAGGGAGGCCTTCACCATCGGTGATATTGGTAGTATTTATATTCATGAGATAGTTTTATTACATGGTGTTATAAGGATTATATATTCTAATCAATATCCTCAAATAATTTCTCTTTCTATAAGGTCACTTAGACTGCATTTGGATCATAGGTTCTTCTGAGTATATCCTATCATCCTCAGATAGATGGCCGATCTGAAAATATGATTTAAATTCTATAGGATATGTTATGAGCCTATGTTTTGGACTTTGTTGGTTCTTGAGAGGAATATCTAGAAACCATGGAGTTTTATTATAATAATATATCCTTGAAATCGATCCTAATGAATCCTTTTGTGTAATTTCATGGAAGGCTATTACCTGAACCACTTTGATGGTTAGAGGCGGGTGAGTGTGCTTTTATTGGTCCTAGTCTCTTGTAGAAGTCATTTGATAAGGTCTAGTTAAAAATAATGTGGTTGAAAACTATATAGATTAGGAATAAGATATATGATTACCATAAAAGTGACGTATACAGTTCATGTTTAGCTATAACTTTTTAGTCTGAGTGTTTTCAGGGTGGGGGAATTTCAAAATCTAGAAATAGGGGATGTTGGCGCCTAAATTTTTAAGGAAGATTTATATTGTGAAGGAGATCATTCCATTTTTATACTGTTTTCCCATTCCAAAAATTATATATTTCTATACATGACATGTTTCATGTTTCATATATTCTAAGATATAATCCTATCCCTTTTCACATGATAGACATTGATGAAATTGAACTAAGTGTTTATTTTTCCATTGATGAGAATTTGATTTATATTGTGGACCAAAATGAGAATAACCTCTAAGAATATTCCACTATTGTGAGTATTCTAGAACCACGGTTATTTTCAAGAAGAGGTTTGGGATTGGGATTCATATATTAAAACACAGTGGCCTAACTTGTTTATTGATTCCCTATAGTGATGCTCAGGATCACATCTCAGGTATGAGCTATTTATGGTGGGGATGTTTTAAGATCTCATATTTTTCTAGGTGTGCTAATATTTAATATTTTTATTTAACCATTTCATGTTTTGTTAAATATTTTAAGACTTTGTAGTTAAGACACGTATTCTATGTAAAGTATCATTTTAAAGGTGTTTGAGGGTTTAAATAATCCATGATTTTGGGGGATTGTAATTGATAATGAAAACTTTTAGTTTTGGAAATAATGTTGAGCCACAAGCTATATAGAGTAGTCCACCATCCATACAGTGGTCTTCCCTATAAGGGTATGGAATTCCTGAGTGTAAGATGCATAGTAACTAATTTTCCTTAGGGTGAGATTCTTATTATCCTAAGGGATGGTAACACTGGTTTGTGATATGATGTGGTCAATTCATCCTCTATTGGAGAATCTACTAGTGATTTTAGGTGATTCCTAATAGTAAGGAGAATCTACCACTTGATAAAGATATTTGGGATAGGGCTGAAGCAAGTATGCCTAAACTTGAGTTTTAACCTAGATCTTTAGGGTTGGGAGGATTATTTAATACTAAACATTAATTTTTTAATTAATTCTCTATTTATTATATTTTTTCATACACAAGTTGTAGTGTGTATATGATTAGAAATTTTGTGTGTTGGCCTACTTAGTTTTACTCATACCCTATTTGGGTTGTTGTTTGTTACCTGGGTAGATTTCATAGATGTAGATATGGATAATTGTAAGGGGACCTAGAGTTGATTGATTGCTTTCTGTATGGTATCATAGCATGGATACGAGACCAAGAAGAGGTTCAAGACCAAGATTTCAGAGTCTTTGTTAAGAAGTCTATTTTAGTTATTTTCCATGTATGACTTCTATAACAATATTTATACAGACATAAAGTATTGAATGGAACATTTTAATTATTATTATTTGAATCGTTCTAGTATTGATCTTTTATTATTATCTTGTTTTATGGATGATAATTTATTTTATTAAAACTATTATTGTGAATTTTTACTAGAGGATATAGTTTCCCCACTATTTTCCTTACACCCTCATTGCTAGTAATCAGCCTTTAGAATACAGAGAGGTGTGCTTGAGGTATTTTAACTACCGATCTTAGACACCTGAGGGAGTTCCTAGATGGGGATGTTACAATGTATCTTCTTGAATTTTTTCTCTTCAGATATTCCAGCAAAAAAATTATTCATGATTATTACACAGATAGATTTTGTGAAGTAATTTTTTTAAAATAAATTTAATCTTTTCGATATCTTGTGTTACATGCAACACAATATTTATCTTTAGTTATACAAATCACTAAGTTTATATTTCATTACACACAACACTAATTTTGGATCGTGTTATGTTCAATGCCAATTTTAGATTGTGTTACACACAACCAAGTTTAAACAAAATGTGGCATACTATAAAAATATTATTATTTAATATGAAAGTTAGCACTTAGCCATTGGAATGATGGGTATGAATAATATTAAACAAATTATGAAAATATATACTTTACACATGTATATAAAATTATTTCTTCAATTACGAATAAATTATAAATGAAAATAAGAACCATTTGAAAATAAATAAAATGTTTTTCTGAAAAAATATTTTTACATGTGAATGTGCATTTTACATCAATAAATTAAAAACAAATTCTTCTAGATGATTTCAATTAAATTTATATATTATATATCCAATAAAAAATTTAACATTCATATTTTGTTTTTTATATAGAATAGAAAAGAATAAATCAATTTTATGCTTAAAATTATATTTTTTATAAAAACAAGTTTTATAGCCATCTTCACATTTCTTTTAGAACAAATTTTTTCACTTTTATAAAATTTATTTGAAAAAATAAACTTAGTTTTTTAAATCATAATGTCAATATTATCATAGGGTGATGTTTTGATAATTTTCTGAGGAGATAAATATTTGGACGAATAGTTAAAATACTAGTTTTTATTAAGAATGTTCATTTATTTTAATGATTTCAAAAAATTCCAAATTGATTTAATATAGTTTTAAAATAAAAATTAGCTCAATTATATATATTTAACCAATTTATTTCATTTTAATTATTTTTATATGGAATTTTTATAAAAATTTCTTTTAAACTTTTCAACATTTTCTCTTTGAAAACCCTTTTTCTTATCACGTGTGGGGTTGACATTAAATTAATTCTGGCCACTTATGTGAATAGAATTTTGAAAATTGGTTCATATATTTGGAATATACCTAATTTATAATATATAATAAGTTATACCTAGTTTTTCACATTAATTATAATTAAAAATAGTAAAAAATATTTTCAACGGTTAAGGTAAAAAAATAGGTTTACCGGGCGTTAAACTGAATGGATAAGGTCTAAAAAGATCCAAAACATTTATAAATACTACTTTATAGAAATAAATCCATATTATACTTCCCAAGTGGGTTCCCTTACCCCACTTATAAAAGGCCACCAACACCATTCACTTTTTCACACCTTTAAAGATATATATTTCACAAAAAACTACCAAAATTGATCCCCAACATCCTTATACATGTTTTAGATCTGTGTTCCCTCCTAAAATACCAATGCTAGTGTCCTTAATAAGAGATCCAAAGGAAGCGATTATATGTGAAGGTAATTGACTTCAATAAGATCCTTCTTTTTCTTTCTTATTTTTTCACATTAAATTATATATTAATACTTACAGTATAATTTAATAAGTGTATAATATTTTATTATATGTTATTATGTTAATTTAATAACCTATAAACATCTCCACTTTAATCATTGGAATCAAAACTGGTAATTGTGTGTACGGTGGACTACTCCCTCACAAACCAATGTAGTTTTTTCATCACAACCTCTCACAGTTAAATTTAATGATGTATTAAAAAAATTTATTTGATATGTTTTTCATTATTTAACTTTTGGGAATAAAATATCACATTTTCTATTTTCTATTTTCCATTTATTAGTGGATATGCTAATATCCCTCAAGTGTACGGTGGACTACTACCTTAGGAAGCGATGTGATTCATTCAATCAAACGATTTACATGAAAGGAAATAAATATTATGTTGATGAAAATATGGGATATATATGAAATCATAATTTTTCTTTAAATTTTATTATTTAGTTTCTTTTATTTTATTCCATTCATTGAAATATTGATATAGCGTTCATGCATATGTATGGCCTACCCTCTCTATGAACGGTGCATTTCATCTTTATATCTACAAATATTGTGAATGAATGTAAATAATAATCTGGTGAAAATATATGATATTAATGTCATATTTAACTTTCAGGATTTTATTTAATAATTATCAAAGTACAATAACCAGAACTGATGAACCAAAACTCTCATGAAATATAAAACACTTAACATCATGAAATAAATTTTATAAATGAATTATTGATAAATGGGTGTTAAAATGTTATAAGGGGATCACATATGAAATTATAATTATGTGTATAATAATTTAATATATGTATAATAAACATAAATTTATTATATAGTAGGTTTGATCTTGTACGAAGGAAGTCAAGACACATGTGGTAATGGATTTCTGCCTCCCTTTTATTTTCTATGATACAAAATCCATATTCATAATATATTTCCTTCATGTAGTGTATATAATGAACATGAATGTATTTTACAATTAATATCCTCAAAATTATGAGGATTAAATATCAATTTTATTATTTATATTTCATGGTTACTATGTTTCAAATGTTACCAAAGTGGTAATAGTTTTATGTTACAATATCATCGTTTATTGGGATTGTTTATAATTAATGCTCCAAATTTGAAATATTATGAAATACCTCTCAAGAATTATCTTTAATTTTGTACTAATATAGTTATTAAATATATTTTGTAGTAATATTACCTTTTTTATTCTTTTTTAATTAAAATAATTGAGATATTTGTTTGCAGGAAATCAGAATTTGTCTTACTCTTTGGTCAGGAATCCATTTTTTTCCAAAACCAAGTTTGCTAAAAATGTTTTCAAAAATATTTAAATAGGCTATTAAGAATTTTATAATTCATTTTTAAACCATTTTTACTTTTTAAAAAAAATTAAAAAGGAATCTTCATGTATATTTCCAAACATTTCATGTTTGGCTATTACCAAAAATATAAAAAGAATCATTTTTTTAACACGCACGACATGAACAGTATTTCTCACCATCATGACCAATCAATGATTTCAAGCTCCCATTAAAATTATTTAATGTTTTTTTAAAATAAAATTATTTCATTAAAAATTGGTAAATTTTTATCATTTTATTAAATTTTTTCAAAACGAAGAGGATTGTGAAAATATTTTATGTTTCATGAAGTTTTTTTCAAAGAAAAAACTATTTCTTCTTCAAGAAATGTTTTAAATGATTTTTAAAGCTTCCTTTATTAGTTTTAATGTTCATTTTCAAATAAAAGGGTTTCCAAAAATATTTTTTGAAATTTTTGTTTTAAAATTTTGTTTCAATGAAAAGTTATTTTCCTCAAGATGTAATAACTATGAATGAAAATATTCGGTTATTATAGTTGGTATCAGAGAAAATTATTACATAACCTTTGTAAACAAGGATGAGAGAAATTTATTTAGATACCTACGTAATTTATAAGTGTAACGTCCTATGTAAATAAAGAATAATAATTTTTCTTAATTATTACTATTTGTGAATTAAATATTAATTTCAGTTTAAAGGGGTTTCTGTGCTCGATGGAATACCCGATACGGAACAACGTGATTCTTTGAAATCTTACGTTGCACACAAGGCAGAGTCATACTAAAATAATAATAATATAATATTAGTATTTTAAATAGTAGTTAACTTCTAATTTTTTTAATGGCGGGAATGAACAGAACTAACTAAAATATGATTATACATGTTTTCTAAATGTTTGTACAATTCTCCAATAAATGTTAGTGGCTAAAAATGAGAATTAATCTAATTTTAAGAAAAAATATTCTAATATTCTTTAAAAGGTCGATTTAGCACCTTTTAATGGTGAACCCTCTTCAAATATAATTTTGGTCACTTTTATATGTTCTATTTCAAAAAATAAAATTCTTCTTTAGAATCGAGACATCAAAATTTACTTTGCGTAAATTTTTTGTATTTTTCTGATAAAATTTATTTTTTTAATGAATAGTGAAAAATACTGTATTTCAATTCAAAACTTCCTTTTATTCTAATTTATTTTTATGGTTAGATTATCTTTTTAATTTGTTTTAAGGTTTAATTAGATTATATTTTTACCGTTTAATCCAATTTTGGTCATTGGAAGTAATTTCACATTTAAATTTGACATAAACAAGTGTCAATATTTTGATTGTTATTATTTCTTAAAAACATGCTTTTTGTTTTGACGAGGGAAATTAATTTTAAATTAATTAATTCTACTTCTATGTATTGAATTTGGTCGAAAAGACATCGTTTTTTTGTTTTTAATATCAAATATATCTTAGGCTGAATTTTTCATATTTTTCTGAAAAAACTTCAATTTTTGATCAATAGTGAAAACACAAAGTTGTAGTTTAAAAGCTGACATTTTCATTTAAATGAAATTTTACCACTTCTGTGAATTGAATTTTGAAAATCTGACATACATGGTTGTTATTAGTAAGTAAAATTTGGTTCAATAAGATGAAAATATTTTTTGGTGAATAGTAACCTTTGACTTTTATTTACCGCGGTTAAAGGTAAATAGGGTAATTGAAGGTAAAAAATATTATAATAATATAAAATTACCTTAACACATGTCCTAACCATATTGGATGAGTAATGGACGACCAAGAAAATCATTTTTTGAGACCTTTGGCCTTTTAAAGCCACTTGGGTAAGATAATGATATTAATAACTTTTTTTAAGTCAAAATAAAAATATCGTAAACATGTATTGTTTTTATAAAACAATTTTAATGTGGGGTTATATAAATGATATATTTTACTATAAATATTAATTATAAATCTAAAAATATTTCCTATATAATGGTATTTTTTTATAATCTTTAGACATCAAATAAATTAAATTATTTATGACACAATAATGATGTAGTGTTTACCTCATTAATAAATGATTTAAATAAATATGATTATAAAGATTAAAATAATATCCAAAAAATGTCCAATTATTATTGGATGATTTTATTTCGACCATGAGTCATCTTATATTCTACTTTAATAAGTTTTGGACCTCTAGATACAGAATATCATTATATAATAAAATAATATTTTCACACTTTCCAAAAGAGCCCCTCCTTCCCCTTATAAAAATCTCTCACCTCTAACCCACCAATCACACCTCTCAAGCCCCTTGGATTGTCCAAAATCTACCCATATAAGCTCTAAAGATCCCTATCCTCCTTCTAGAATTCTTCTCTTAGGCATAAGGCAATTCAAGTAAACCTTTTGGTTCAAACCAAAGGAAGATATCTGATTTAAAGGTAACGTCTTCTCTTAGGTTATTTTGTTTTATTTTACTTCTCCAACCCCATAAAATATTTTTATTCCCATATTATAGAAAAACCCCAGTATCCTCAATATACTAGGTTGTTTTTATGAGAATTATTATAACTACACTTACAGACACCTCCATCTAATGGGTAAAGAACATATTGTTTCTGTGGACGACAAACTACTGCCTTGTGAAATGATGGTTGTTCAATCTTTTCCTACCACCTCTCATGGTGGTCATTATGATGGAACAGTATATATATATAATATATATTATTTTTATGTTTTATCTATTCTTCTGTAATTATAATTTACCGACATACCTTTTTGCTTTCTAATATGTGTCAATACGATAATTTCATTTGAGAAAGTGCAGACTACCGCCCCCTCAAGGTGATATGATTTGTTCATGACATATATGAAACGTATAAAAGATGGAGTAAATAAAATTATGTAACATATATATCATATGATATTATACTTTAATTATAATATACCTTTGTATCATTATGTTTTCATTCCATTTAATACGAAACAGAAATGAAAGTCGCGTTCATGTGTACGTATGGCTTACCGTCTCCATGAATGGTGCTTTGCATTTATTACCTCCAAATGTTATGTACTATTATAAATACATATATATACGGGATATACATGATATATAAATCATTAATATCATTCGGGATATAATGGAATTTTGACCACAAGGACAATTTATAATTATAACAAGTTCATTTTTAACTCAAGTTACGAACATCGAAAAAATGTCTGATATGAATTCAAATAATTATCTAATTGTTATTGAAAGTTAATAATTGATATAAAATTAATAATAAAATTTAAAAGGGTTCTTAATCAATTATAAATTAACTTTAGTTTATTATTCAAGAGATTAAAGAACAAACAGGTCAAGTTGGACATGAGGTAAGAGGTTTCTTATCTCACTTTTAATTGCATGAGACTTCCATTGTTCACCACTTATTTATTGCATGTGATGTATTTTGTACTTACATTTGATATATATTATTATGATTATATTTATATTCATGTTATTATGTGATTCATTTGGTGGTTTTTAACTTTTGTTCATATGACTTAATTGATTTCTATGTGTTAAGCAGTTTTCATCTCACTTTTTTATTACCGTGAGATTCATGCTATATTGGACACTATTTTCTTTATTGTGGTATATTTACTGCCCATTATTGTATTATTCGTATAATATAATTTAATTTATGGGTATTTACATCTTCAATATATGATCCTTATTTCATGTGGTGTATGTTTTGTAAGTTACCAAATTGGTAAGGGAACCTTTCACCATACTCTTTTAGTCAAAGAATTATTTTATGTCATGTCTTTCAATTTATTTTTTCTTATGTTGGGATATGTTTTTAAATATCCTTACTACTGTAAATTTTATTTCCATGTGATGATAGAACATTTTCTCTCCCATCAACTCACTTTCTGAATTTTAATGTGATGTCGTTAGGCTGTCAAATTTCTATAAGAGATCTTCTTAACCCAATTTCAATTTTTTGGGTTAAACTTCTACTTATTGATTATGTCATTCTATGAATATGTGTGAATAACCTCTGATTGTTTTACACTTAATATCCACTTATATTGGTTGTATTTATATTTTTCAAACATATTAATTTCATTGATTTATCCTTAATATAAGGACATCATCTTTATAAGGGACTTTGTCCCAATCTCTTTTCATTGAGGAATATTTTGATTTATACACAACTTTATTTTATACACTGTATAAACACCATTTACATTTCATTTCATTCAAATGAAATCTTTTTCTATGAGGCATTTTACTAAATGACAAAAAATAATGTCTCTTTTAACTTAAGTGATGAAAATGACCTTTTCTACCGCCGTAAGTATTATTTGATCTTTTGGCTTCCTTAATAAGCTGTAATTTTTTTAAAAGGAAAATAAATACCATATACTATGTTATGTATTTTGGTATTGAAAATGGTTTTGATAATATATTTTTTATGTCAATATATTCATATGATATATTGTGATTGAAATTTGGAAATGTTATCTTTTCCTTATATATATTTTATGTGTTATGATTATTTTATGGTTCTTGGGCATTGTTACATATATGGGTGGTTCTGTGATAAACCTATGGTAGGTGAACCTGAGATAGCTCTCCAATGATTTGGGTAATATGATGGAGGTAAACCTGAATGTTTCTCCAAAGAGATTTAGGTAATATATTGTGATGGGTATTCTAAATGTAACTCCCTATGTAGCTGTGAAATCTATATCGTAAGTATGTTATGAATGCCACAAGTTACCTTTATGATTTGTGTTTACTATGTAAATATTATGATTTCCCGAGGTATGTTAAAGATCTTATGTTATGTATGTATTGATTAACTAATGTTTTCTTTCTTTTTTTTATAACCCTTACTGAGATTTTTATGCTCATCCCAAGTTTTGAATTGTTTTTCATAGGTCTTAAAGATTAATTGGGTCAAGGATGGGATCAAGGAAAAGTTATTCTATCTAAAACATGGGACTAGACATGAATCTTTTCTTCAAGAGTTTTTATTTAATGAAAAAAATGGAAACAGAGTAGAAGTGTCTACCTTGTAATTTTGGATATGTAATATAATAGTTATGGCCTAATTCTCTAAAACACTAAACCTGAAAAGATCCTCAATGTGAATTATTCATTTAATTCAAGATTATGGAATGTTTAAGGTTGGGTCCTTATAATATATATATTTCAATTGATGCCTCTAAGGATAAGTCAAATAATGAGTCAAAGTATAGGAAAATGTCCTAGAATTTTGGTAAAGGATAGAGTAAATGGTTTCCTAGAAAATAAATCAATGTATGGATTCTATAAGTACATATAAATCTAGAAAAATTGTACCTAGGGGTGAAAAATCCAGAAAGGTTTCATTGAGATAGGCTCAATCATCACCTGGTTCACGATAATGGGCCTTGCTATATAACTACTTTGAAACTCCCACGGGATATGCTTTGGAAATTCAAAAACTCTTTACGAACCATGAAAAAAGATTTAAATAAAATATGAATATTAATAAACTATGATGAATATAAGGTATCATAAATTAAAAATATGTTTTTATGATTTAGGTGTCTTATAAGTGAATTTTTTATGATTATGTGGATTTCAGCTATGATTCGTGATGATTACACTATGCTTTTTGTTTTAGTAAATAGCGGGAAGCAGAATTGATTGGGTTATCATTGAATGTGATGTAAAATTTACTAATGAGAATCCAAATGGTATGACGATTAGACTGAAGGATGTGGTTATTTTGCCTAATCAGTTGTCAATTAATTTGATTAAAAACATGAACCTAAAACAACTCTCAGACTCACCAAATACGATAAGGATAGAGTTTGTTGAGAGCTCAGGTAGTGGAGACCATGGAGGAAAGAAGATTAAGTTTCTATATGTTTAAATGTGGAAAGAAGCACTCAAGGGAATGTCTCAGAGGGATGATATGTTTTTTTGGATGTGGAAAAGGACACCAAGAATGTAGCTTCAAAGAAGAAATTAAAATTTTGGTTAACATAATGGATGAGAATATCATTATCCCTAAGGTATCATTGAATATTAAATGTTTTAAATATCGAAAGTATGGTAATTATAAAAATCAATGTCTTAAGGGGAAGTCTTATGAACAGAATCATCAAGGATGTATGAGTAATGATTATATTATTGGTGATGAAGAGACTATAAATGAAATATGAAAGGAAAGAAGTGTTCAGGAATATGATGATGAATCCTAGTGAATGGTTTGTTAATGAAGTGGGATGATTTAAGTGATTATGTATTGGAATTCGAGAATTATGTTATATGAATCATGAAATATAGAAGTATTGTTTCGTATAAGTTTTTAGTTAAGGATATAAAATAATATGTTGAATAGTACTAATAACCGATAAAATTGATTTAATAGAAAGGTAATATTTTTTGGAAAACACATGATTAAGGGAAAATAACCCTTAATATGTTCCTAGGTTTGAGAAAATGGATTTCAGTTTGGATAAATAAATGATTGATATGGATAAATTAATTTGAATAATATTCATGACCTCAGAACTGATAAAGGATGTGTCAAAAAATTGGTTTATGTTATCATTTAAGGCACTTAAAACATAATTATATATATGTAATATGTTCAAAAATCTATGGTTTTATTCAAGGAATGAGGAAACATGCCTATTTTTATTGAGGTTTCATAGTAATTTTTTCTATTACCATGATTTATGAGAATATATGACCAAAGGTAGTCACATATTTGGCATGTGTCCATTAAGAGATAAAAGGAGTTACTTGTAATTATTTTATGGATTTTATTTAGCGATTACCACATGAAAAAAAATAATATATTGTAGTAAAAGATGAAGTGTAAATTGATCAAGGTAGACAAAAAGGATGAAATCATGCCTATGGAATAAAAATATACCAAGTAAGTACATTTTCATTAATCTCTATGGAAAATAAATTCTTCAATATTATTAAAAGGATCTTGAAATAAAATGTTGTCATGTTATCATCTTTTTTATGATATCAATGAACATTTTCATGCCTCTTTTTTAGTGGATTATTTGGGAATTAAATTTCACATGAACATGTTCTCCATCACTATTTATCAGTATTTGGTTGTTAGTTTTCTCTTATGTGTCTATGTTTTCATTTTCCACCAATGTTCTCCTACATGGAAACCATGATATGTTCTATTCATAGTGACCTTCACATATCCCTTTCTTTGGTTTAATGAGAAAGTTTTATTAACCCCTTTTATGATGTGTGTTTACCCAAAATGGTATTTTTTAAATGTTAAACCCTTGTTTACTGATCAGAAGATCAAATTATGTGGATGTAATTTATTTAAGGGGGTAAATGTAACACCCTGAGATTTTGTGAAATATTTATTTCAAAAAATTAAATATTTTCAATATCTTGTGTTACATAAAACACTAATTATTTCTTAAGTTATATGAAACATTGATTTTAGATTTTTTTACATGAATGATTGAGTTTTTATTATGTTATATGAAATGTCGAGTTTAACTTGCATTACATGTAACACTGAGCTTAAACAAAATGTTGAATACTATTAAAATATAATTTCATAATATGAAAGTTAACACCTAACCACTGGAATGGTGGGTATGAATAAAATTAAATAAATTATGAAAATATATTATTTAAAAATTTATATAAAATTATTTCGTTGGTGACTAATTAATTATGAATGAAAATAAGATTCATTTAAATATAAAATAAATATTTTAATGAAAAACTATTTTTATGCGTACAAGTATGTTCTACATCAATAAATTTAAATACAACTTTTACTGAAATTTAGTTAATTAATTTTATGTATTATATATTCAATAAAATCATCAATATTTATCTTATGTGTTTTATAGATAAGTGATATGAATAAATTGAATTTAATTCCTAAAAACTGTATAGTTTTTAAAAAAGCAGTTTTGTTTCCTTTTTCACACTTATTTTAAAGCTAATTTTCAAAAATTTGGGAAATTTATTTAAAAAACTAAATTTCATTTTTTAAATAAAAGTATAAAATTTATCTTAGGGTTAATTGAATAGTATTTTATGAGAAGAGAACTTTTCCAATGAATAGTGAAAATACTTGATTTTATAATGAATTTTCCTCTATTATAAAGATTTAAAAAAATTAAATATTAATATGTTTTAAAGGTTAAATTAGTTCAATTATATATATATTAATTCAATTTAGGTCATTTGAATCACTTTAATATTTAATTTAGTGTCAAATTAATTTTTGGCCATAATGAATAGTAAAACAGTAAAAATATTTATCGTGTCTAATGTAAAAATGGGTTCACTAGGGGTTTATGAAAAATATAAATTTTAAAAATAATCCAAAAACATGTATAAATACTATTTTATTTCCCCTTTTAAAAATTTCCAAGTAATTTCAATCTGGTTCTTTTTCCCCACTTATAAAAATCCATCATTACCCTTCACTTAATCAAACCTATCAATAAATATAGTTCTTAAACCCATAAACATCCCTACAAAACTTAATTATACATGTTTTAGGGCTTTTGGTTCTCCCAAAAGGCCAAAATTTGGCTCATTAATAATATATCCAATTGAGGTGCTTTTAAGTGAATGTAATTGTCTTTACTAAGATCTTTCTTTTTTTTCTTTTTTTTCCACAAAAAGTTTTGTCCAAATACTTCCAAATTAATATCACCAGTATATAATATATTTTGATATTTTATTATTTTAATTTAATAACCTATATCCATCTCCACTTCCATTAAATGGAAAATTAAATCATCGATTGTGTGTATGGAAGACTACCGCCTCACGAACCGATGTGGTTTTTTTTCATCACCACTGTCCTCAGCTAACTGTAATTATTGATTTAATATATTTATATTATTTTTGTAAAAAAACTCACTTTAAGAAATATAATTTCACATATACAATTTTTATTCTATATTCTGTGGTGGATGCACTAATATCGCTCGTGTGTACGGTGAACTACTGCCTCATAAAGCGATGTGGTTTTTTCTCACTAATGATTTACTTGGATGGTAATAAATATTATGTTATTGAAGATATAGTATATATATATAATCATAATGGTTATTTAAATGTTAATAATTAGTTTCTATTCTTCCATTCCACTTATATAATGATGGAAATATTTTTCATGCGTACGTACGACATGCCATCTCCATGAATGGTACATTTAAACTTTCCATATTTATATTTTTTTAATTAATAAATATATATATATATATATATAATAAAAATATATGATATTAATTTCATATTTATCATTATTTTGATGATGGAGTGATGATAAAAGTACAATAACCATAACTAATGAATCAAAACTCTCTTAAAACATGAAAGAGTTAACACCTATAAATAATGATTTTATAAATGAATTATTAATAAATGGGTGCTGAAATGTTACAAGTTGACCATATATGATATAATAATTATTTTTATGATTATATAATATATATATAAGAAAACAATATTTATTTTACAGGAGGATCAGGCCTGTAAAAGTAATTCAAGTCTCAACTGGTATGGGATTTCAATCCCACTTTTATTTTCTATGAGACACAAGCCATATTCACTACATATTTATTTTATGTGGTGTATATAATTCCCATTAATGTATTTTATGATTATTCATGTGAAAATTATGGCTATTAAATATCCATTTTAGGGTCTCTCTTTCATGGTGAATATGTTTCAAATGCTACCAAAGTCGTAATGGTTTAATGTTGTAATCTCATTATTTATCAAGATTGTTTATGATTAAGTCTCCAACGTTGAAATATTATTCAATACCTATCAAGAATTACAATTATTTTTATTCTAATATAGTTATTAATTACATTTTAATGTAATATTACATTTTTACACTCTTTGGTACTTAAAATAGTTGAGAAAATGTTTTCAATAAAATTTGAATTTATTTCTCTCTTCGGTCAGAAATATATTTTCTTCAAAAACCATATTTTATAAAAATATTTTAAATAATATTTTATTAATCTACTATTAATTTGATAATTAATTTTAATCCTTGTTTTTATTTTTAATATCTTTTTAAAAAATTAATCATTATTTTACATTCTAAACAATTCATGTTTGTCTTTTACAGAAAACATGAAATGAATATTTTTTTAACATACACAGCATGAACTGTATTTATCATTATCATGAATGATAACAGATTTAAATATTCACTTACCAGTTTATAATTTTATTTTCAATGGAAATAATTTCCATAATATTTGTGAAATTCTTTTATTTTAAATAAATGACATCAAAATGTAGATGATTTTGAATATGTTTTCTGTTTTAAAAATTGTTTTCAATGTGGAAAGTTTATTTTAATTAAGAAATGTTTTAATTCGTTTTCAATATTACTTCATTTTTTCAACTATATTTTCAAATAGAAGTATGTCCAAAATATTTAATGATGTTTTATATTTAAAAAAATCATATAAAATTTATCTTCCTTAAGAAATCTTCCAAGTGTATTTTCAAAATAATTTCCCATATAAGATGGAATCCATTGATATTAATTTTTCTTTACTAGGGATATGATACAAGGATAAAATTATTATTATTTATCTCAATGGTTTTTGTGTATCATTACTATATTTTTACGAATCCTATTTTTCTTCTACAGGTAATACCATGATAAAATTCTTACGAAACCCACATATTTTTCAACAGGTTGTGCTATAAGGAAATGATAATATAATTAATAATCATTTTAGTTTTACATAGGATATGATAAGATTAAATATTTATGAAACCCCTCTTATTTCCAACGTTGTGATATAATGAATGTTTTATTATCTTGTTTCACACATGCTTATGAGTTTCAAAATGTGATGCGTGGGATCTATATCTCCCTACAATGAGTTGGGTAAAGATTTATATCTCACAATATAGATTCAACTATAGTGGGGAGTGAACCCATTTTAGTAAGGGAATGTTTCTGCTATGATGGTCTTGGGAGTGATCCTTGACTACTATGGTGGTATAAAGAGTGAACCAATTCCAATATGATATCCATGTCAGTGATCCTTAAGAAAATTATTTTTTATTCATATGTGTATACCACTATTTTATTTCTTATGAAAATGTTATTCTCTCATGGATCATGTTCTTTTATTACCTTATGATTCATGTCTTATGAACATCCAACATTTATGCCATGACTCAAGATTATAATCTTTGATTTTCAAGATGTGGTTTTCAAATGTTATTATCATGTTCTCAAACACTTATCTTCAGGTTATACTTACATTTCTCTCTTGTTTACCCTTATTGAGCATCTAATCCCACTGTTTCTTAATTTTACTTGCCTCGGGTTAAGAAGAATGGTTTTAAGTAGGGTATTTTTTTGAATATTAGTAAATGGGGATATCATTATGGGATATTTTTAAATCAATCACTAAATTATAATATTGTGTAGCTAGTATCAAAACACACTAAACTATTTTGGTACTCTAGCATGTGTTTATGTAATTTATTGGTTATTCATATAAAAATATTTAGTACCTATGTATAAAAATCAGGGGTCACTATAAAGACACCAAATCCTTTGGTACTTAAATAAATTTGGGTTTACTGATAATAGTTAAAAGAGACTTCAAAACCCATATTTTTTTTGAATAATATTTGTCAAAAAAAAATTGGAAGAGAGATATATACTTTTAGTTCCAAAAATATGAAGAATTTTTATAATCACATTCCTGACTAAGATGTCCATTTTTATGAAAATAATTTCAAATTTTATTTTGAGATAATCATCTTAAGAAAATAGTATTGTTAGAGGTTATATATTTATTTTAAATTCCATAAACAAAGTGATTACTCTCTTAATATTTAGAACTGAAACTTTTATCTAAATTATACTCAACTTCGGTGAACATAGTAAGTGTATTTTCAATATCATTAATTTTGAATTATAATTTATCTAAATTTGGTAGCTCTTTTAATTTTGAGGATAATTCAACCTTATATTTGGAGAGATAATACTTATCATTAATTTCATGATTATATCACTTTTTAATTGCTTTAAATTTTATAGTAAGTTCCTAAAATCTGTCCTCAAGTTGATATATAAAAGATTTAAGATCATTATAATTTAAATGAAATGAAAAGAAAGAGGAAGCATAAATTTTTTTCTCAGTGTTTGCTTTAATTTTGGGCCATGATACATTGAACACTATCATCACTTGATTCAGTAGAGGATTAAGAGTCATCAATAAAACCAAATTTAGAAACATTGATGGATTTCTTACATTGATATTTTTCTTTCATATTATTTTTTTATATGAGGAACTTTAGTTTGATGTGTGACTTATTATTTCATTCATAATAAGTTACCTATTCTTCTCCAAATTAATTATCCTTTTTGACATGATGAAATTAATAATTTTTCATCATGAATTTATTCATCTTCGTGGATAAGCTTTAAATTTCAACATCACTACCATAAGAGTCATCATTAATTACCTTAAAGGTTATGTTCTTCTTTTCCTTGACTTGTTTTTATTGTTTCTCTTCCTCTTAACCATGTCACTTCATAGAAGTGTCATATGTAATTAGTAACAAAATGAGTTATTATTCTAGAATTTTTTTGATATCCTTTTCTTTTTTAATTTTATTTACCTTGGGGGAAAAGAAATTTGAAATAAAAAAATTAAATTCTTCACAACTTTTCCTATTGTTATAACATCACTAAGAGATTTTATACCATGTAAAATATCATTAAAGTGAGTGAAAAGTTTAGTAATGATTTCATTCGTATGCATGCTAAATATTTAAAAGTATTCATGATAAATGTCAATTATAGGGTCCTTAACATTGTTACTACCCTCATGTGTGACTTTAAGAAGTCTAAAAATATTTTTTATAGTTTTTCACATTGAAATATTATTAAATACACTATGGTATGACCCATAATGAATGGTATTAAAGGATTTTCCAATAACTTAAAATGTTGTAATATAATTGGTATTCCATTTTCTTTATGATTTCTTAGTGGGTGTATAATCCCTACAAAAATTAGGGCAACTAGAAGGGGTTAATTTTTTCATTTAGAGGGGTTTATAAACCCATATAAACACTTTAGTGGTGTTTACCCATAACCACCGCTAAAGTGGTCTCCTAATCTGATTATATGTGGTTATGGGTAACCACTGGTAAGGTGTGCATGTATTTAGTAGCGGTCAGATTTGATATGGTTTCACCCCCCCCCCACCCTCTAATTTAACACTAAATGCACCACAAACATCTAAATTAGAGGCGATTAAAACCAGATATAATTTATTTTTCAATTTAGGGGTGGTTAGAACAACCCCTAAATGAGTTCCAAATCCCCAAGTTTAGGAGAAGTTTTTATAAAACTTCCCCTAAACTACCCCATTTTTTAAATATCCCATGATAATCCCACACCACCCCATTGGACACCCCCCAAGCCCTCTGGACAACCCAAACAACACACCCTACTACCCCAAGGACACTCCTTGACACGAATCTAGGAAAACACCCCCCAACAACCCACCCCCGCCCCCCCACCCCGACAACCCATGCGCCCCCTAGAAAACCCTGAGACACACCCCCGACAAAACCCTGGACAACCCATAGATGCCCCCTGACAAACCTAGAAAAACCACCCCCACCCCACCAGACAACCCCACCAATAGAGAACTAGTGAACCACAGGCCCAAGCACCCACCTGCAGACAACTACCATGGGCTCGACCTAGAGCGTGCATGTCCTTGTGCTAAGGGAGTAAAAATACCCCCCTGTTGGGAATCGAACATGGAACCAAGGAGCAACCAACGACATGCTTCAACCAACTGAGCTAGTGACTTTTTTTTAATATATAAAATAAATTTTACTTATTTAGATACATGAATTTTGGATTATATATATATATTAATATATATAAATATAAATAATAGAATATATTTGTGTATATATAATATATAATATATTTGTGTATAATATTTATATATAATAAATATTTATGTATGATATATATATATATATTATGTTTGTATAAAAATTATATATAAAAAATTATATTTACAAATATAAATATATATTTATAAATACATTTATATTTTTTTGTATATTTATGTATTTATATAATATTTACAGATATAGAATAATTATAATATATTTATTTATTTATTTATTTATATATTTATTTTTATATACTTATATATACGTGTGTCTTTGTGTAACAATAATATTATCATTTTTTATTATTATTATAATAGTTATTTTTAAAACTATAAAAATTATATGCTTGTTTTATAAATACTATACATTTATATATTTTATTATTTATATTATACAAATATTATATTAACTATATATTTTTATTATATATTTATGTATGTAATTATAGGCGTTTATATTATATCATGTATATATATATATAAACACAAAATAAAATATATTCATATAATTGGAAATATATATATATATATAATACAATTAAATGATATATATATTTACTAAATTAATTTATAATTAAAATGGTATACTACAATATATATAAAATAATAATATAATATATTGAAATTTATATATAATGAAATATTTAAAATATAATATATAATATATAATATAAATTTATGTTTATGTTTTATTTTGCCTATATTATATTTATATATTTATATATATATATATTTATACATAATATTATATAAATGTTTTATACATAAATATATAACAAAAATGTATTTATAAATTATATATGTATAATATAAATCATAATATAAATGAATAGTATGTATAAATCCATATATAAATTTTATATATTTGAATAAATACATTTATAATTACATTTATATTATGTATACCAATATTTATATATGTATACATTTTTGTTTGTATGTATAAGTATTTATATAATGGCATTAAATATATATATATCTGTGTGTGTGTGTGTGTGTGTCTTTATGATGCATTTAAAAAAATTTATATAATGTCTTTATGTATTATATATATATTTATATTTATATATATATATATACAGACATGTTCACACACACGTATATATTATAAAATTTTAATTTGGGGGGTCATAAACCCCTATAATCAAATGGATTAATGGTGGTTCTTGAAACCCCACTAATTTCCTAAATTTTAGGGGGTTAAAAACCCCTTATAAGGACATATATTAGAGGGGGTTCACAACCCCCTCTAATTTCTTAAATTAGGAAGGGTTCAAAACCCCCTCTAATCTAAGGAATTAGAGGTGGTCTATAGACAACTCTAATTTAAGATAATAGAGGGGGTTGTGAGCCCCACTATTTCCCTTTAAAAAATCCATTGTTTATATAGAATCAAATATCCAAAAAAATATATATATATATAGTGCCTCTAAAATTTAATTGAACATATAGCACCACTAATTATTAAATTATCATTGATTTTTACATAACTGACTCAAAAATCCAAACAAATATTAAAAAAATAATGCTAAAAATTTTAGTGGGGTTTGTGAACACCCACTAAATTCGATGATTAGAGTGGATTGTGAATAACCCCCTCTAAATGGAATATAGAGGGGGTTGTTCATAACCCCCCTCTAAAAACCATCACTAATCTACTATTTTTTTGGGGAATCATGCAGGAAAATTTTACAAACATAATAACTAATGGTTCTAAGAAATGTATACATGTGAGTTTTCAAGTAACTATAATATGATCCATCAATTGAATAGTTTTCGATATCACCTTAGGTGTTAAAGGAAGGGTGAATCTTATATGATTGTTCCTTGAAACTATTAAAGTCTTATAAATAAATGATAACTCTAACACCAATTTTTTGTCTACGAAATAAGGAAATAGGGGTAAATTTACTTTTATAAATTAAAATAAATACATTGATAAAATTAACTCATAAATAAAATTTTAAAGAGAATTCATATTAGGACAAAACAAATGAAAATACAATTGGATAAAAGAGTTCAACCAAAACTCAATTTGAGTGCCCATAAATCCTATCCTTAAATCTTTGAGGGATCTATTATACCTTGTATTTAATAGCATCTTATAACCTCAAACAACCTTGACTTTTAATTGGTTGTATCAAGATACCCAATAAAAAGGAAGAAGCTTTTTTAATCGTTATAGAAAGAACACTAAAAGCACTCACATTAGTGGTAATAAAAACCCAAGAAGAAGAATAAAAGGGGATGTTTTTTTTATAAGAAACCATTTACATCATGATCTCAATTTTTATAGAAGGAATACATTGAAAAAATGAGAGAAAAGAGATAAAGGGATGATACAGAAAAATATTATAACAAGTAAGTATAAAATTTCTCAACTTAAAAAATAATAGTAACAGATATGTTTCAAGTTTTATTGGTGATATATGTATAGCCTCTTGAGGACCCTTGATGATTTTAGTGGTGTTGAGAGTCAAAATATGAAATGGGGGAAAATAAATGATAATTAGTTTGACTTTATTGAATGTTTCCACTGACCAACTCCAAGGATCCACTAGTTGGCTAGTGGATTGTTCTGTTGCTACCTAATAATTGGTGTGCTAGGAAATGAAAAGTGTCACTTTCGTTCTCACTAGTTGTCTGGTGGTGCTACACCAGGTAGCTTGTGGTCTTGGAAATGTCCAATTTCCTCTGTTTAGATCTCTATCGAGTCGGTGGTGATCTCTAGATGGATAGTGGTTCAACCTAGTCAGGGCCTTCAAAATAGCCATGTGAACTCTTTATGAACCCGTAAATTGATCATTTGACTTCATAAATTGATATCCAATCATAATAATAGAAATATAGTAAAATTAATGTTTTAAAATTGTAACTGGTGTTTGTGATCATTAAAGCATCTAAGAGAGTGAGATGTAAAACATAATATTTTAGATTTAATAAATATTAAAAAATAGTAATCCAATCAATGAAACCTGGAGAAAAGGTAACTTTTTTAAAAAAGTGGAATGAAAATAATTTTTTTTAATCATATTATATCAATAAAGGTGTATATTGAGATATAGATTATATATTGAAAATGGTTACTATGGTTGAATATGTACCTTTGAATTGTTTAAAAATGTTTTAGAGATTGTAAATTATGAAAAGATACCATTATATGATGGTTATACAAAATCTATAACACTATTATAAAATATAAAAACAATATAATAGGAAATATGACAATATATAAGGTGACTCCCGTTCCACAAAAAAATCTCTAAGGGAATTCTGCCAGATAACAATTATCTTCATTTAAACATATGAATCTAATATAATGTTAAGTTCCAAAGGTTTAAAATATGATAAAAATCCACAATAAATATAAATTAATTTGAAAATATTATGAACCTCTATATAAATGAATTAAGTGAAATTAATCTCGATATATGAAAAACAAATTGAATTTCAAGTGGTACTTACAATGCATTCTTAAATTTAGAAGATTGTATAAAACATTTTGGTACTGAAATTTAGTAAAAATATAATAAAATAGAATAAAAATAGAATAATTAAATATGGTAAACATCAAAACCCAATAAATGATCCAAATTTTAATAAATTTATAATGAGTATCATGAATCTGGGAATGAGTCGCAAAATTTTTATCTTGGTTTATCTATGGATATCACAAATATCCATGTTGTTCAAATAATAACTCACTACACATAATTGTTAAGGTTTTAAATTATAATTTATCATAGAATTTATATATGAAGACAAATTTATATAATTTTAGAATTCCATATTATTTAATAAAAACATCCGAGTATTGATATTCAATTTTATTTTACTCCACTCATTGAAGTTTTCAAATTATTATGGGACACATGTGTTATTTTATATGATACTTTTAAAAAAAATTCCTATTGCAGCACACTTTGTTTAGTTTGATAGATTACAATCATACTAATGGAATAAATTAATAGAAGGTTAGGGTGACCTATTTAAAAATAATGTAAAATCTTAGTTATATTAAAACATAGTATGAAGAATGTGTTCATTGGAAATAAAAGGTATTTACCTTAACAACATTGGTACCAAAAATGGTTGAATCATTTGATGAGAAATCAGAACAAGGTGTTTCCCCTTCTCAACTAATGGGAGACAAACTACATGATAAGGTAAAGGAGGTAATAAATGTTTCTTTTAAAACATTCTCTATAAGAATCCTGGTAGTTGGTTGGAAAAATATATTAATTTTCATTGAACTTCCCTACTAAAAGTTATTATTTATCAAGACATTTTATATACATTATGCACATCAAAAATAATTTCTTTAGTGATGTCATTAATAAATTATTAAAATATCACATTAATGAAATATTAGACATAATTTTCATGTTTTATTAAACATTTTATACCCAGGAAAAGATGTTCTATATTGTAGAATTTTTTGACACATAATAAATAAGTTATATTTATTTTTCAAATTAATATCCAATAAATTTATTAACCTTCAAATGTTTCCAATAAAGGGAAAGGAAATTTTCGTTACATTATATGAGATATATAGATTCTTCCAACCATAATTATTTGATATTATAATTCACTCGATGGTTCATTTAGTGAGATGGATCTAACTTTGTGGTCATACACATTTTAGAATGATACACCCTTTGAATGATATTTGAAGAAATTGGAAGTTTACACAGAAAATAAAAATTGACCAAAAGGTTGTATTGTAGAGTGATATATTATATAATAATTTAATAAATTATATACTGAATACCTATCCAACATTGGTAGAATTGATCTTCCAAAATCTCATCCTGATGGTCACATCAAAGGTGAATAAATTTTATGAAGATATGTTGTTAAAATAACCATCATAAATTGGGAACAATAACACTTAAATGTTTTCGATATAGTGTGTAGGTTGTGACAAACATTTAAACTCATAAGGACATTATTATGATTTTTAATCCAATTAGGGTTGAAATGTAGATTTAAAATACTAATAACCATTAACTTATTAGTTGTTTTTGGCCTTATTTTTAAAGAATTGCTCATAAATCCTAAATCCATAACTATAAATTTATGATGACTAGACAAAGGACTAAGTGTATATGAATTATCATATAATGACTATACAATTAATATTTATATATTCAATATAAAGGAACATGGTAAACCTAGTCCAATGAAAAATAATAGTCATTATTGTGGCTGAAGTGATTCATGTATTTGGTATTAAGGATAAAAATACAATTTATATGAATATGTATCACTTTTGGATAGTAAAAAAAATATAGGATTTGGATTATAAAATATTTTTATGTTAACATTAAAATGAATATGGGTTAATAATAAGATTTTAGTTGTTATTGGATTTGGATAGGAAAACTTTGTTTTGAATAAGGAAGGATTCAAATATAAGACCTTTATAATGGTATCATTAGCTATACATATTTTTATTCCCATAATCTATAAACTTAAATTGGTCAGTTTTTCTTTTGTAAATGAAAATAAATGTGGAAATAAGTTTCAATTCTTTATTGGGTAATCCTTTCCTAGTAATATAAAAAAATCATGTTGTCTAAATAGAGAAGCTTTATAATGTAGTGGGAGTGACCCTAGATAGAAAATTTAGAAAATAAATAAAGGTGAAAATAGTTGAAACATTAAAGAAAAAAAATATAATAAAATGAAAGTTTTTTGTCACTAGGGTTTTTTATATATAATATTTTTTCTATCTATATGATAAATATTTAAAACAACTCTTATATATTCTAATTTATTAGTATAACTTATTTCATTGTCAATTTCTTCTCTGTCTCATTCTACTACTCACTATAATATACAATATTTTTGTGATCCTTAAGGTAGGGAACAAATTATTCTTTGTTAAAAAAGATAAAAACAATATATTCTTTATATAATAGTTTTCATAAATGTAATCAAAGAAAAAATATGAAGTCAAAAATCTAAGTTCAACAGAATGACCATGGTCACCCAATTGACCATAATTAGTAAATATAAATTAGCTATATTTGGGTTAGTACCAAATCAAACATGCCAATCGACATAGATAATTGGCATAATTTTATATCTTCAATGAAGGAAATTTTTTATAGATATATTGATGTGAGTTATTGTTAAAATTTTAATTATTTTAGTGCTATATAGTGTCATGGAATTATAATTTTTTATGATTTTATTTATACTATTATATTGTAGAATGGATTTTATTTTAAAAGTTTCTAAAAATACTCATAGAGAGTTCTTAACATCAATGTCTCATAAATACTAGATATTTGATGATATGAATGTCAATATTCAATCATCAGTGATACCGACCAACTCTATATCCCAAGAAACAAAGAATTATTTTTTTACAAGAAATAAGGAGGGTTTGAAGGTATATTGTAAGTGATTTTAATTTATTTGAAAAGATATATCCTAATTATTTTATTTTACACAAGTTATTTTCTAAAAAAATTAAGTGAGTTTAGAGTATAATAAATGTACATAAAATCCACAAAAATCATACACTAAATCAAGGATAATATATGATATAGTTGATAAAAAATTTGTATAAAGTTTTAATTTATAATAAAACTATAATAATCTATAATTAAAAAAATTATTAATGATACTAGGTTGAGATACTCATTGTGAGATTCCATTATTAGTGAAATTACCTAAGATGGGGGAGGAGTGAATCAGGTATTATCTTGTTTTACCTATTGATAGATATTCTTAGAATATTTAACTCTTAATGATAATTTGACCTCTATTTCCCATTATTGAGAATGGATCTTTAAATATTTTAACCAAGAAAGTAAATCCTATAAGTAATGTGGTATGTAAATTAAAAGAAACACATTGGATTTATATGGTGTGGTGTAAAGATATACTCTTTGAAAATATTAGGATGTCTAAGTGATAGATTATGCAATATAATATTTTGTTCAATATAATTAGAATGTGGGAATTTATCATTATAACACAGAAGTTCATCCCGCACCAATACAGCTTCCCACTATCATTACAATTGTCTGATTCCCACTGGAATTGTCAGGGTATTTCCAACCCAGACACCTTTAATGTTATAAAATAGTTTATTAATACTCACTGCACTAAACGTTTTTCTATTTCTGAACCGAAAGTCAATTATTCCTCTAGATTCAAACATTCGTCTCCCTGTGGTTACTCATTCCTAGGGGCTTGATGTATTGGTATAGATACTGAATCTTTATAGTTACTTTCTCACTCTTCTATGCATAATGTTAGTGTTTACAATAGCTCGAATCAAGCTATTACATGTGATTATATTTTTGAACATTCTAATATTTACACTACTTTTGTTTATGCTTGTAATAGATACCAAGATAGGAGATATCTTTGGAACGAGCTCACCCAACGTAGTAACACTATCCATAATCCTTGGTTTATAGTTGGGGACTTTAATGCTATTTTAGCTCCTAGTGAGAAAGTAGGCCCTTAAAATGACTACATCTCCACTAGGGAATTTAAAACATGATTTGAACTTAATAAACTTACAGAGGTTAATCTAATGGGTGCTAAATTCACCTGGTATAGAAAATATTATAATAGGATGGTGGCTAGTAAACTTGACAGGGATTTTACTAATGACCATGCCATAGATAAATGGGACAACATTTCTAGTATCACTCTTATGAAGATTGATTATGATCCCCATACCATCTTAGTTAGCTTTTCCCATAACACTAAAAAACGTAGGACCCCTTTCAGATATAACACTGCCTAGTCCACTGACCCAACCTGTATGAATGTCATCAAAGAGTCTTGGGCTAATATGCATAGTCATAATGATGTGTTTTCATGCCTGGTGAAATTAAAAATTCTTAAGAAAGTCCTCAAAAACTAGTGCAGATCTAAAGAAAATGAAATAGACAATAATATCACCCTTCTGGAAAAAGAACTTACACAAATTCAAAAGGATAGAACCTCCCTTAACTTTGATTAGGACTCCCAACATGAAAGAAACATTTCCTATAAACTTATCACTCAGCTCAACTTTAAGGACAACCTCAAAAGGCAAAGATTTAAATCCAAATGGCTGAATTATGGGGATATGAATACTAAATTCTATAATTCCCTCCATAGAGTTAGAAAAGCCTATAGGACTCTTGCCTATCTTAGAGAGGGGGGGTTAGATTCTTGACACTGAGGAAATCATTACCAATCATGTGATATCTTACTTTCATAATCTCTTCAATGGAACTATGATTGATAAAGATCTTATTCCTGATGTCATTCCCACGTTGTTTACTAATGAAGAGAACTATTTTATTAATATTATGTCTTTTGACCAAGAAATTAAAGACACAGTCTTCATCCTAAACTCTGATGGGGCCCCTAGGCTTGATGGTTTTAATAATGGATTCTTTCAAAAACACTGGGATGTAATTCAGGTTGATGTCTATCACATGGTGAAAACTTTATTTTCCAAATGCATTCTTCCTTATAGTTTAAATTCTCAATTCCTAGTCTTTATCCCTAAAACCGAGAATGCGGATGAATTACAACTCTTTAGGCCCATTGCTCTCATAAACCCTCTCTTCAAGATTATCACCAAATTAATTGCCAATAGTATTACTGCTATTAGAAATAGAATTGTCTCCTAGAATCAATTTTTCTTTATAAAAGTAATATCTATTCAAGACCATATTTTTATTTCCTTTGAATCCACAATTCTCTTAAACAGGAAAAATTGAGGAGGGAATGTTTCCATTAAACATGAAATTTAAAAGGCTTTTGATACTATCGATTGGAATTTCATATATAAAATCCTTATGCTAATTTTCTTCAATGATAAATTTATAAACATAATCAAAACCCTTTTTAATTTGTCCCACATTTCCATCCTCATTAAAGGCTCCCCAAAAGTTTATTTTAATTATTCCAAGGGAGTTAGACAAGGTGAACCTCTCTCAGCTATTATTTTCTCCATTTCTGAAGACTATTTAAGTTGAATGCTTACATAATCGATAGAAAAAGGTAACATCAAACCTATTTCTACCTTTAGAAACTTGAATGCCCCCACACACCTTATTTATGCTGATAAAATTATTATTTTTATTCAGGGGGGAAAATGAAATGTTAATAATCTTAAAGTTGTCCTTCTTCACTACCAAGAAGTGTCTGGTCAACACATCTACTAGCACAAATATTTCATTTACTTTGGTAAAGACTTTCCCTCTTGTAGGAAACTCAACATCACCAATGCCTTTGGTGTTAATGAGGGATTATTAACCTTCACTTAACTTGGTGTTTCCATATTTTGGGGTAGAACCAAAGCAGCTTACTTCTACCCCATCATTGATAAAATGCTTCGACACCTTTATTCTTAGAAGGGTAGAGTCTCTCGATGGCTAGGAGAATATTTCTGGTTAATTCAAGTATTATATCTAAATTAGTTTACTCTATGATGATTTAAAATGGCTGAAGAGTCTCATAAAGTGCATTGATGTTGCTATTAAGAACTTTGTTTGGACTGGGAGTACTCTAGAGAGAAAACTGTTTACTTTCCCATGGTCCACTTTCTGCAAAACGATTGATAAAGTGGGTATTGGTATTGAAAACCTTCTTAATTTTAATGAATCTCTTCAAGAAAAGCTCACGTGGAACCTCATTCATAAGAACACTCCTTCAATGGATTTTCTTAGGGATCATTTCCGTAACAAAATTAGAAATAATCACTCCCACTTTCTCAAGTCCTCTATTTGGACTGCCATTACAAACACCTTCACTTCCATTATGAAAAATTCTAGATGGATGGCTAGAAAATATTCAAATTTAATGTTTTGGTTGGATAACTGGACTGGTGCTCCCCTGATCTCTTTAATTCCCAATAACCAACCTCATCTCTTGTAATGCCCCGACCCCAGTTAACCAGAATCGGTGCATTAATTACATTACATTGGCATGATCACAAGAAAGATCAAATATCGAAAGACCGATTGGTTTAGTAGCCTTGGAAACAGTAGATATATTCATAAGTTTTACATTACATCATCAAAATAAAAAAAACTACTACAACAACATATTGTCTCCATATTCCACACTATTAACCCCTCATAATATCCCTGCAAGTCATTCATAATTTACTTCTTCACATCCTGGGAAAATAAAACATAGAAAAGGGGTGAGCTCAATTGCCCAGTAAGGATAACAATATAGCGGAAACTTTCATAAATAAGAATAAACATTTAAGGCAATGTATAACTAAAACAAAAGCCTTTTAAACTTTAAATTCAACATAGTATGGCATAAATAAAATGAAATAATTCCATTTACTTATTCACATGGATATTCTACTAATCCAACAATCACATGCAATATCAATAACCACTTTCATAATGATGGAATGCATAATTCCAGACTATCATAACCACATAGCCAAGGCCTCGTGCCAAGACTAGAAATAAGATTTTGCCAAGGCCTTGTGCCAAGACACTAGTTTGTCTCATGAGACCTACCGATGCATCGAGGATCTATAGCGGGCTCCACCCATCACATATTAAGTCCAATGCATTCCCATATGAAAAGGTTTAAACATAACATAAACATTCGTATTAAAACTAGCATACGAAATGTCAATACTTTCACCATAAACCATGAATGGTATATAAAAAAATAGCACATCCACAGTCAAACATATCACAAAACCTTCAATACAATATAAAAGTTTTGTATCATAATATATCATCCTCAAATAAGCGTAAAATCCATTAAAGGATGTTGACATAGATGAAATCAAAACTCTTTTTAAAGAAATATCTCTTTCTATTTTGAAATCATTTAAGAGACATATATTTATAAAATAAAACATTTTCTTTGAAAATATTCTTATATGATTGTAAGGGAAGTTTTGATGATTTTATGACGGCGGAAAATAACCACACCCGTCGTATAAGTTAAAAAAAACATTCTTATCTTAATTCTGTCGAAAAGGTTAAAAAGCACCTTGTTTGGAAAAAGACGGAAAGATTACCTTATAAACCTATTATAAAAAGTCAAACAAGGGTATAAATGAATTTAACCCATATTCTTTTAAATATTAAAAATGTTTTGAAATGCATTTTGAAGAAACATGGACGTGGATGATAATGAGGTCCCAGTAGATAATTATGTATAAACAACCTCGGATAATGAAGAGATTGCGAAATAAACCCTTACCATGAACTTTCCCTTAGTCGATGGAATGTTAACCTCCTGTATAATAATTAAAACATTGTTATTAAATTATACAATAATCATATACATCAATATGATATCATATATTATCTTTTAACATTGCTTTATTAATAATATCTTAGTATTATCGTCATTTCGGGTGATAATCGATTCGTTCTTCTTAAATGTTTGGTTACGTAAGACATGTTTGTAATGGATAGATTATATCTTATTCATAATCAGAATAATATTAAAATTATTTTTAACCCTAAAATGAGAATAAGACTTGAATGGATACGATGGAGGATGGATCTCACCGTGTTCGTGGAGACAGTAGTCCGTACGTACGCACGAACGCTACTTCCATTTAATTTTTCATTTTAAAAGAATTGAATCCAAATGATACATAGGTATATTATTATTCCAGTATAATATAATATTTTATATATGTTACTTATGTTCATTAACACCATTCTTTATACGTTCCATGTGTGGTATGAACGAGTCATATCATTTTAAGGGGGAAGTAGTCCGCACTTCCTCAAATGAAATTATCGTATGTATATACAACATGAAACGAATAATTGTATGAAATAAAATGGAATTACAGAAGCTTATATATAAAATATGTATCATTAATATCACACTTAATTACATTTCCATCATAATGGCCACCATGAGAGGCGGTAAGATGTATTTGAACAACCATCGTTTCGTGAGGCGTTAGTTTTCCATTCACAGAAACATTATGTTCATCATCCATTAGATGGAGGTGTGTGTATGTGTAGTTCGAATAAATCTTATAAAAACATCCTAGTATATTTAGGATACTTGTTTTGTTACAAAAGAAAGGAAATAAAAAGAGTTTGGGGGTTGGAGAAGCAAAATAAATGAAAATAATTTAAGAGAAATCGTTACCTTTAATTTAGGTAACTCACTTTGGTTGGAACCAAAGGACTTCTTGAAATGCTTTCTGCCTAAGGGGAAGCTTCAAGGAGTAGGAGAGGGATGTGGGGAGATTATTTGGGCAGGTTTTGGACGAGCCAAGTGTCTTGAGAGGTGTGAGGAATGAGTAGAAGTGGTCTCTTTTTATAAGGGAGAGGAGGGGCTCTTTAGGAAAGAGTGAAAGTATTACTTTATAATATAATTATATTCGGTTTATAATGGTCCAAAAATCATTGAGGTAGAATATAAGATGACTCATATTCTAAATAACATCAATCAATAAGAATTGGACAGGTTTTAGATAATATTTTAATCATTATAATCTTATTTATTTAAATGATTTATTAATGAGGTAAACATTGCATCATTATTGTGTCATTAATAATTTAAAATATTTGATCTCTAAAAATTATAAATAAATTATCATTATATAGGAAATCATTTTAGCTTTCTAATGAATATTTATAATCAAAAATCCAACATGTATAACCCTATGTAAAAATTGTTCTTCTAAAAGATGTAAGCTTATGCCATTTTTATTTTTATTTTAACTTTATTAATATAATGTGTCCCTACCACATAAAAGTGGCTCTAAGGGGTCCCAAAATCGACCCAAGGATTCCCATGGTCGGGTATGTGTCCACCAATAAGTTTAGGACACGTTTTAGGGTAATTTTGTATTATTATAATATTATTTTTTAACCCTTATTTACCGGATTTACCCTTTAACCATGGTAAATAAAATATTTACCGCAGTAATTATTCAAAATGTGTAAAAATAAAAGTTACCTATTTACATAATTTGGACATCATGATTCCAAATATGTAATCCATTTTTCCAAATTCAAAACACAGAAGTGGCAGAAATTAATTTAAAATTAATTCCCGTTGTTAAAATAAAAAGCGTGTTTTTAAGAGATAATAACTATCAAAAGATTGACACTTGTTTATGTCTGGTTTAATTGTGAAATTATGTCCAATGACAAACATTAAATTAAATGGTAAAAATATATTCTAAATATACTTTAAAACCACTCAAATTCATAATTTATCAATATTAATTATTTTGATTAAAAAAGTTGATTTTAATTAAAATTTAGTAATTTTCACTATTCATCAAAATATAAAAGTTATCCGAAAAGTACCAAAATTTCACCCTAGGCTAATTTCAATATTACGAATCCAAAAATGAAGTCCATTTTGAAATATAAAATATATATGATTTCAAAAAGTAGGTATTACTATTCACAACGGCTAGTTTAATTAGTTGTGGTGTGTGTTAGAACTCGAGGTTGCGTACAACACACGCTATCGCATTATTCGAAGGGAAACGTACCGTGGAAGCTTGGGGTGTTACATCTCCATTCAAATGACACCATAAAAATGTCATTAATTTTCAAAACTCGTGTTTAACTAAGGATATCAAGCACATTATTGACAGCTATCCCTTCACTACTACAGATGACATTCTTATTTTGGAAAATTCTCAGAATGGGGTGGTTGAATCTAAAAATTACTACAATCATTTGTTCAAAAATGATGTCAAAAATTTATCCTGGTTAAAAAGCTTCAATAAAGCCTAGTTAAAACCCTTTAGATTCACTCTATTTTGTTGTATCACCCATGGTAGAATCCTTATGGATACTTGTTTACAAGCATTCGGGGTTAATTTTTGTTCTAAATTTTGTATGTGTAACCAACATCAAGAAGATATTAATCACCTATTTTTTCTTGTGATACGGAAACAGATCTCTGGCAATATATTTTTGACATTTTTCAGTGCATATGGTTTTTTTTAGTTACATTACCTCATAGCTACATCGGTTTATGGACCTACCTGACTCCCGACAGATCAAGAATATTTTTTTCGCAGCTGTAGTGGAGCTTCTTCATGTGATATGGTATGGTAGAAATGATCTTATTTTTCATAACAACTCATTCAAGCTTAACATAGGTAAAATGAGAATTCTCATCATTATTCGGGAGTTGGATTTGATTCAAAAGGATATTTGCAACAACTCGGGGTGTGACCTTGGTATTCTTCAGTGTATTGGGGTCGATGGGAATTTCCCTCGCCATAGATCTACTTTTGAAGTTTTTTGGCAGCCCCCTCCCCCTTGATGGATTAAAATAAATGTGGATTGTGCCTTTAAAGGCAATTCTAGTTGAGCAGGTTATATCTCCATGTTTAGAAATAACCTTGACTAGACGCTTGACTGCTTCTATGGATCTTTTGGTTTTGCTTCCTCTTTGGAAGTCAAGATGATGAGCATTATCCATGCTATCTCGTTCTCCATGCTACACAACTAGAACAATATCTAGATTGAATGTGACTCCACTACGATTGTCCAGGACATCTGGAATGGTACCATTCATCTTTCTTGGATGATCACTGCCTGATGGAAGGACTGCATGAACTCTCTTTCAGATATCAACCTCATCATCACTCATATGCATCGTCAATCAAATAGGATTGCTGATGGGCTTGCTAATATGGGTGTTTCTCATGATATTCATTGGAGGGATGAACTTCCTCCTGAGTTATTCCCACTTTATGTTAGGGATGTAAAAAAAATCATTCTTTCATACTTCTGTAACTGTTTGTTTTTATCAATAAAATATTTTTTAGTTGTTGACCAGAACACTACCTTAAAAAAATTAGAATCATAAATGGTAACTCAGTCATTACTTGTAAAACAATTTCCTATGTCTTCTTAATCTTTTTCTACTAACTTCATCAACTTAATGATCTCATGTGGTATTTAAACCCATTATATCCCCAATATTCTGAAAGGCTTGACACAGCTGATAAGAATAATAACATAGTTGGTCTCTTAAGTAGCATCTTTTGCCTTCTTCTTCTTATCAACTTTTATACACTGATCAATGAATGGTGGCTGACATCCTATTCTAACTTATCATTGATAGTCATTTTATTATCATATTTAACACCATATCATATCCTTTTTATTCTTCTTTGTTAAGAGTGCTCTCCAATATTCATCACAACAGAACACAACAGATCATAAACACCTCAACCATATCATTATTTTTCTTTATATATGCAGGTAACATGAATATACTATTTTGTATTTGAAAATTAGAATATACCAACAAATATTTTAGTTCCTACAATCTTAATTTAATTTATCCACTTTATTTTTATGTGTTGATGCACCACAATCTATATATTCATTTTCCATATCTAATATTTTTTTCATGGGAAATTCATGGAGTAACCATTTTTTAATTTCACTCTTAACTGAATTAAGTTTTCTAGAGTCTTCCAGAAGGCTCAAGTTTCTCTTCATCATATTCCACTTTATTATTGTTTTATATTTTTATTATTACAACATAATGAAATATGAAATAAAAAATATTTATATTTGTATTAAAAATACCATGGTATTTCAGTCTTATGACATATAGAACTACATCACAACATCAAACTCATAGACTCAACATAATCATATATCTTCACTCACTGAATTTCAATATCAACAACTATATAGTAATTATAATAAAATTTAATTGAATATCATCTTATTATTATATAAATTTGGAGATTCATTAAATACTAGATCATAAATTAAAATGATCTTCACATTGAGATAGCATCTCAGATTCATCTACTATTTATCACCCATTATTCTTCATGAATTACAAAATTATTTTTGAAATTTGGAATATGTCAGATAATTACAAACGTCTTAATATTTATCATAATTTTCAGTTTTTAAAAATATTTATAAACAAATTTAGGATTAATTTATTTCCAATAAATTCATCTTGTTATTTGATTCTCATCGAACTATATTATATCACATATCATAGAAGAATCATTTTATTTTGATCTGGTATAGATAACTCAAGCATCTATATAAATTCAATTATCTTTTAATATGTAATTACTTCATTTATCTTCATAATAAATGTTGTATAATTCCTCTTTATTTGATTTTCCCTGAATATTAGCTATGTTAATTTTTATTTCCTGAAATACAAACCCAGTTTGGTGTTTATGATATTCAAATTTTTTTTGAATAATACTTGTATTATCCCATTAATTTTTTTCTTCATAATTATATCTGGAAACATGAGTTTTTCATCAATAGGGTCTTCAAAATTTTCAGAAGTGATAAATACTTAAACTCATGAAGTCTTTTTATGGTGACCTGTAAAGTCTTATGATGAACCAATAATTTAATAAAAAAAATTCTAAGTATTTAATACTTCTGGGGAAGTCTTATGGAAAATATTTACAATGAGATTAATTTCATATGATTTGGAATGAAGTATTATGATTAAGACTTACAGTCACTATAGAGACATATGATACATCACATAATTATTCTCATATTTACAAAGGTTTATGTTCTTCACTCAAAGGCCTTATGATCCTCAAAGATCTATTATCCATCCCAAAAGTGTAGTATTCGTATTCAAATTCTTATGAGGAGGGATTTTCCCTTTCTTAGTGAAACTCCAAAACTCAAAAAAACATCATAATTCTTTTAGGTATTATTCAAACAATCTAAATACATTTTATAAGTCTTATAAAACGTTAATTTAGGAATTAAATCATTGAATCACACATTGATGGTCGCTTCAACACATATTACAACTTCTACAAGCTTTTAGTCCATCCAACAGACTATATCTTGTAGGGATATTGTATCCCAAACATTCATATACCTTATCACATGTCTTTAAAATTAAATATAGTTCAAAAATTATCCAATTTTATTTCCTTCCCTTATAACATGTCAAACTATTAGTTATGAGGTAAACAACACTTCTAACTTTCATGCCAATATATTAAACACCATGTAGATAATAATAGAAATATCTTTAATTATTATTTATTTAGTATTCATGGGAAGCTTATACTTCATTTTTTAGGTGTATTTTATTATCCATCCAATATTATCACCTTTTCATAAAGACATTGATGATGAAAATAACACCAACTTAAAATAAATGCAATCATCAACCCACAAGCACTTAAAACTCCCCCTTTGTATTTTTTTTCTATGCCATATCTACTCTAACAATCAATGTCATTATTCTCCCATTAATTGAAAATGAATTAAAAGTGAGGTAAAATTTTCTCCCCCTTAATGTAAGGGTTCTCTCATCAACTTGAAATACCACTTACTCTCTCCACGATCATCCAATATTGTTAGAGAAGGTAGGTAACACCGATTATGTAGCAACCATCCATAATTTAACCACTATAAGTCTTCTTGGTCAAAACCAATGTAGAAAATAATATTTCATAACATTGAAATCAAATCAATCCATTACATTTCTCAATGTAGTACCAACTCATACATTCACTTTTAGGGGATCAAATTTAGTTTTTTAGGGAGATGTCTAGTTTCCTATTTTTGAGAATAAAGAAAATACCTAGTATCCATGAAATTTTTATTTTCTTCCCCTCAAGGGATCAATTCCATAATTTATTACCATGGTTGATTTATTTGAGAAATAATCCCATAATGGATTTTTTCCTTCTATCATAACCATCAATTTTCTCTTCAAAGCACTATCACCTATGTGGGAATATTGTGAGATTTATACTATTTTTTTATCACTCGGTATGAGATGTATTCCTAAGTCCATTGGTTCTCTTTTATGAAGATCTAAATTTTATACCCTTATTTATGATAAATTTCTATTTATGTTTCTAGATCTTTACATTATGATCTACTATGAACTACATTTCATTCAAAACATGCTTCTTTTCTGAAATATATTTTTATTATAAATCCAGAATAACATTTTTTGTTTTTTTTATAGACCTATAATCCTTGATTCTTCTAGATGATTGATCCATATAATCAATATATCATTAGCCAAGAACAACTCTGTAATATTTTGTGTGAACATCATATTTGTAGAAACTGATTCAGAATTAAAAACCACTAGTTCCTTAGGATTTTAGTTCTTTAAATATTTATGAAGAGGAATCCAAGTCATGAAATTTTTATAAAACTTTCCTCCCTTGTTTCAATTTATACACACAACATAATTATGTTTTGGGTTACCCTTCTTGGGAAGTGTTTGAATATCATCATCGATGATATATTCCACTATAAAAATCATCATGTGCATCTCCTTGATTGACTTACTATTTTTTTTTAGAGTCCTCCTTTAAGCATTTACATCCATTTATTATTTATAATAGTCTATGTTGTGGCCTCTTTTACCATAGCAAAATCATTTTATTCCAATATTTTTGACATCCTAGTTAACTGTCTTTACTAACTTATTTTGTATTCTATTTATCATATCAATTTGTTGTTGTGGCCATTTTTTTGAATTAGTATAACAGTTATTTCTAGATGCAACATACCAAAATTTATCATATGTGTGGAAATATATATCATAGGAGTCTTAGAATTATTCTAACTTTTCCAACCTATTTTTCATTGGAAGAGTATTCTATTTATGTTAAATCCACTTCTTTTGAGGTTTTTTCTCACTTCCATCTTTTCTCCCCTACCTATAGGCCATATTTTAATTTCATATATTGATATTTTGTTCCCAAAATCTATTTCCATATGACAAAATTTGATAAAAACACAAAAAATCCCAAAAATATTCTTTTTTTACCTATTGAAATAATCTTTCAATATTTTCCTTCCTATGAACCTTGAATTTTTGAGTTTCTTCACCAATATTTTGGGTTTGGTTTAGGAAATTGTTCTTAATATATCTTCTCACATTAACCTCTGATTTATTGGTGAGTTTTTAAAAAAAATTGATCTATATATTTATATACTATTTTAATTGAAATATATATTCATAATTAAAACGAATTTAGTATTACTATAATTAATAATATTAGGCGATATCTTCCTCTATGAGAATGGGGTCGATGCTTCTCTATATGCTCTCACACTCTCCCACCACGATCATGAGTTACTTCTGAGTTAAAACTCATATTTTAGACTTTATTGGAATCACTTATCTTTTATATTCAATGAAATGTTCCATCTTGCTCTAATTCCATATTTTTCAGCTTGATTTCCAACTCAAATTACTTCATTTTGAGAGATTATTCTTCAGCTTCAGATGGAAAAAATCTTTCATCTCAATGAAACTTTTTTCTTATGATTTTATTTTGTATTATTCTTTCTTGAATACAAAAATGAATTAACAAGTAACCAAATTATACTTTAATTCACATGAAATTGTGCATCACTAACATTCATTGTGTCTTTTTGTATATTCTCTAATGTATGGAACACTTCAGTAATAGTAACCTTAAACATATCCATCTCTAAAAATTTACTTTTTTATTTTTCATCAATCAATTACATGTTTTCATTGTAAATTTATTATTCTTGTTTCTTAGATTTTAATAGTTATGAGAGGTTAATACATCATCCATGCTGTTTAGAAAACAAATTCTCCATGGTATTATATTCTTCCATTGGCTATGATTTTTCATCAAACAGTTCCATGATAAAACCAAGTATGCTTTAAAATGACTCATTAGTGACATTATTTAGATAACATTTAATATAAGATTAAAGTTCTTGCACTATTTTAATATCTTCGTTATCTTCACATCTTGAACTAGATTCATCAAAAGGATCTTTATCAATAGATTCAATAGTTATGAACTTATTTTTTCTAAGAAACTTAAGATAATGGTTGATCATCCTTCATCTTTGTGACATTCTCATCTTCCTTACACCTATATTTCTACTACCACAAATTGTATTTTGAGAGAAATACAAATCTATTCTAATAGGGATGGAGATAGATTCTTCCATTTGTGTATCAACTTCAAACTTCTCTTTAAATATCACTTCATTAGATTTTGATAATAATACTAGGAAAAATAAAAGGCAGATCCAATTTAGAGGGAACCTAGTATCTAATAGTAATTGACATTCCTCTTAGGATCGGTGTAGTTACTCGAAGGGGTTGGCTAAGTCAGCTATTTTTTTTTTCTAATTATAAATTCTCCTTGAAATTTTTAAATCCCAATAGTAATTTAAACTCTATTTACACTTATGTAAAATAGATTTACTTTATAATTTAATCTAGAAATTAAATCCTATATAAAATTAAATAGATAAATTAAAAGTCATGCATAATATTTATAAGTTTTAGTACAAAGGCCTACTCCTTATAGTGTTTGGTATGTCTAAGTAAAATATTCTTCACTATAATATTTCATTAAATATTAGTGGAGTGTGGGAAGTTATCAATATAAACCACTAGTGTATCCCATAGAAACATAGTTTCCCATTAGAGTTACAACTACCTACTTCTAACAAGAATTATTTATATATTTTCATAGGTTCTAATCGTGATCCCTTTGCATACCCTAAATCACTTAGGATCTATATAATCCCATATTATATATGAATGTTTTTAATTCTATTCATATCCAAAGTAGATCAACTATTCAAAACATTATTCCTCTATATTCATAAGATGTGTTCTCCTTCCACTCACAAAAATGTATTGGAATTCCAAAAAATTATTCAGTAACACAACTTGTAACTTGGCTAGTACTTGTGGCATAGTTGAACAGGTCTTCTTCATAACTTTTCTGCTGGCTTCCTTAACTCAATGAGCTCTTTTTATCTTTAAACCAAAAAAATACTAAATATTATGAAAGGATTAACATAACTAATAAGAATTTTAGAATATTTGGTGTCTCAAACAGGTTCTTATACATTTTTATTCCTCTCAACTTTGAAACACTGATCATGAAATGGTGGTCGAAATCCTCTTCTAATGAATATCAAATTCATCACAGCCTCAAAAACTTTTTCTTCCTCTTCCTCAAGAGTGATCATCGATATTTGACAAAAAATATCACAAAAAATCTTGATCACCTCTTCTCTCTCATTTTTTAAATTATATATATAGGTCACCTGAATATATGATTTTATATTTGAAAATATATTTTCCTATAAAATATTTTGATCTCTATGATCATAATTTATTTTATACACTTTATTCATACCTAGAAAAGAACCATGATATTGATATTCGATTTTCATCTCAAATAATTGTCTCCTAGGAAATTCCCAGACTACTATTTTTTTCATTTCTCTATTACAAAAATTCAGTTTTTAGAGTCTTCCAACAGGCTCAAGTTACACTTCAGCATCTTACACATCAGTAATATCTCATCTTCTTCTTAAAAAACTCAATAAAGTTTATATTAAACATTCTTTATTGTTGTATGATAAATCATGCAGTATTTAATTCTTACAGTATGATGAATTACACCACAACATATATATCATAGACTTAAAAACCAATATCCAAACTCACATCAATTTAATCTCCCCATATATATAGTAGTTATAAAGTATTTTAATTGGTGTTCATCTAAAACTTTAGTAGAATGAGTATTTATGTGAATACCAAGGAAGAAATTAAAATGATCAGTATGTTTATATTGAAGATTAGATTCATCTTAATTTCATAAATATTCATTAAATATGAATTAAAAAACTTTTTGTGGAATTCGTAAATTCATCAATCAACACAAGAATATTCAAATTTATCTTCATTTCCAGTTTTGAATAATTGTGAATAATAACATCAGGATTAATTTATTTCTCAAAAACTCATCCCTCTCTTTGGTTATATTAAACTTTTATTATAGAATGGATAATATAACAATCAATATATTTTTATCATGTTTGAATACCTCAAGCATCTAAAAATTTTCTTTTTTATTTTATTATGAAATTTATTCATTTACCTTTGCTCTAAATTTCCAGAATTAATCTTTATTTGATCTTCCATGAATATTAGATTATATTATTTTTCATTATTGAATAAAAAATCCATATTTATGATTGTGATATTTAAATACTTTTTTTAATATTCCCCTCATCATTCCATTAATTTTCTTATTCAAAATTAAATTTGGTGAATATAGTATTTTATACAATAGAACTTTTAAATTTTCCTATGTATTGAAGACTTATACTCATAAATTATTATAATGATATCCTATGAATTTTTATGATGATGTAGTTTATTTTTTAAAATTTTACTATGTATGAATGACTTACACTGAAATCTAAAGATAAAGGATTTTTGTGAGCTCAAAGTTGTATGATCGAGTATGATGTCTTATGATCAAGTTTTAATATAAATATAGAGATATACAATGCATGAAAGACTAATGCTAGGTTTCAAAACTCTTATGATATATACTCAAAATTATTATTATCCTAAAATACTTATGATCCATCTCAAATATGTATTATCATGGATAAAATACTTATGATGATGGATTTTCTATTTTTCAGTCAACTCTAAAATTCCACCAAAAAGTCGAATGCTTTCAAGGATTATACAAACAATATAAAAACTTCTCCAACTGTTCACAAACATTTATTTCAGTAGTATATCATGGAATCACACATGTATGGTATCTTCAATACATATACACTTCATCTGTCTATTCAAGCAAGATTTTAACTTTGAAATGCAAAACTTCTATAAGTTGTTAACACATAAAGAACTTCACATCTCATAAGACTATTATAGATAACACTTTCACAAACCTTATCCCATGTCATTACTATGAGTTCTAGTTCTATAATCATATTATTTTAAGGTTTGAATTTAGAACATGTCCATAATGTTTTTCCAATGAATCCAAAAAGTCGAAAATCCCTTCTAACATATGAGACTTTCTGTGGATAGCAATATCGACATCTGAAATTATTCTTTACCTAGTACACATGGGAAGCCTATACTTATTGGGTTAGGTGGATTCTCTAATCTATCTCCTTTTCATAATGATAATGAAATAGAAAACAAGACTTAGTGAAAAAAATACAATCATCAACCAAAGACCATTTCATATTTGTCAATAAAAACTACCACTACTTCAATCCCACATCATGTAATGTGGAATTAAACTCATATTAATAAGTTTTAAGACTCATTGGATCTAAAAATTACTTTGAAACACAATTTAATCAGTAATGAAACCCATTTCAAGACCAAGACATTATTGATAAATGAAACAATGCATTAACTTGAAATATATAATCTTAAAAATTCATAGCATACATTGTTTCTTATGTTGCATCATTATCATGTGGTGTTTATGAAGATCACCAAGAGGAATACTAAAGATTTACCTCCTTTAAAGGTATCCATATGCTAAATCTAAATCATTTTTCATATGACTGAGATCCTCCTTCTAACTATGGAGTTTCATTTCATTGATAGGTAATGTTGGAATAATAAGTGAGTTACGGGATAAGGGAGTATCAAACAAGTATTAAGAATATGTGCATCCACACCATCATAAGTATCAATATCTTTATAATTACTTTAAGGATTCACCTCGATTGAACTTCTATTTACTAATATATTATAATATATAACTAAATTCTGTATCCAATTAATGAAACCCTTTCATGAATGCATCTAATCCCATCCATTTAATCTTATGAAATGGATTGTTAATGATAAATAAACATGTAGAAGATTTATTAGAACATTGACATGAAATGTTCATCCTACATGAATATTGAAGATAGTGGAATGTATAACATGTCTAATGATATGGAAAGTCGTACACTATGAATATAGGGAAATATAACTTTATGATACAGCCCAATTGTACCTTATGATTGGACAAAAGGAAATAACAAGTTTACATGATGTATGATATCCCCTAATCATAAAATATTATTTAATAAAATTTCATTACATGTAAAGTGTATTTAGGGAGTATCTCTTTAAATTTTCGATTTTTAATAAATCCTAAAATAATTACATTCCATTTCACCTTATAGCACATCATATACAATAATTTTTGAATTTGTATCCAAACCCCTTTTTAATTTCTTCCAGAAAACATTTTGAAACATATCATCAACTTCATCATTGATCAAATCAGATTTAATACTTTGTGAATACCCTTCCAAAAATCTTTTTGATAAACATTAAAACACATTTAGAGTATCCCTCTATGAAAAAATAAATCACCATTTTTTCAACCATAAAGTGGAACCCCATAGGCCTTTATATCACTGACAATAAATATGAATTTATAGATCTCTATAAGTAAGAAAATAATGGCTTATAGAGAATCATTAATGATACTCAAGCTATATAGGGTCATGGAGTCATCTCTATCAAACACATTTATCTTTATACTTGTGTCAACTAGTTACATCACATACTATCATGCATTCTAGTATATTAACGTTATAAAAAATACCAAGTGACCACGAGACACTGAGTATATCATTCAGATATAGCCAAATCATACATTATTTATTATATGAGTATAAATTGTCCAATTTGAGGAATACATCACACGTCATACACTTTTATGGATGCAAACATCACATATCCCTCATATAAGTAGATAAGAACATCATATGTGTTTCTAAGGGAAACTGCACAATACCTAGTCTTTCTAAATCAAGGGACAACATTTAAAACTTATCACATGTGAGGAATATTTTAATCTTGGTATATATTTAATAGATGAAATCATTTGTAGCATTCCCTACCACCACCTAATTAGATAATCTTACAGGATTGTGTAAGACATTTATCAAAGTATAAAGGTCATTATATTAGGTATCTCACCAACCATAGGTATATGGGACTCCAAATATGATGTCATTCACCCTTGGTATACCAAATACATATTTTATTAAACTCTATATAGTATACTTAGTGAGTTATCTTGTGAAAAAAAATTATGACTCATGAGAATATATTTTATATAGATAATAGAATAATACTCATGATAAACATAAAATTTCATTATAACCTATAATAATCAATGATGAACATAGGTTCGTGATATCTCAAATTCATACTTTGAGAGGTAAATTTGCATTAAACTTCATTATATATACAACAGTATATAAACTATATGCATCCAATGTGAAATAATGATAAAGTAGAGATTTTATTTTTTGTGATAACTTTTAAATTTTTATACTCATTTAAGTACACATAATAAAACCCTACATGGTCGCATATTTAACATATCATATATTTTAAATTTAAAAAAAACCCCTAGGTTTGCTTCACTTTCTAGGGTTTGTTCACTTATTACATCTATATTTAATTACTAACGCATCACTATGTGACCATGTAACAAAACCCTTTCATTAAACAATTTAGTGAATAAAATCTATGAAGAAAGAAAGTTTTAATAATAATTAGATTTAGGAAAAATTTTAATAATATTCAACTCCTTGAACATATACAAAAAAAATTAAGTCTATAAAAACAAATGTTATGATGTTAACTTCTTTTTCACACTTAAAACACTGTAAATTTAACATCATCATCCTTGGAACCCTTTATGTAAATCTCCACTATTCTAAAAATAATTTTAAATGAATGAAACTTTTTTTTAAGTAGATATTAATAACTATAATTTAAACATACTTTTTTCACTTCTATGTTTTTAATTATAAAAAATTGTCATCTACAATTGTGTTCAGTAAGTTATTTGGAGTCTGATTGAACCAGCTTGATTTTTGGTGAATAGTAACATACCCTTATGAATAGTAATATGAATAGTGATATGAACCTAATGAATAATAAATTGTATTAATATTTTATTTTCTTAAGGGTTTAAGATAATGACATCTTGTTTAATTTTTCAATGAGATATAAAAGCAGTTGTAGAATTAAAATTGTTAATTTTGGAATAAAGTGTTATTTTATTTAAAAATTAAATTAATAATATTTAGAAAATTATTTTCAAAAATTTGAGTTCATTTTTTAATTCTACATATCAAAAAATGTAATGGTTAATTTTTGGGATTTTTCTGAAATAGTTGAATTTTAGTGAATAGTAAAAATACGGTTTGTGTTTCGGTATGTTTAATGACATCATTAATGATGTAATAATGTTGTAATAATTTTGTTCAACTTTTGTACAGTAAGATATGTTATGTGGTGTCCCAAGTGGAAAATACCAGGGAAAATACCATGGGCAAGCACATGGTTTTTCAAATACCACTAACGAGGTGTCCCTTGCAAATTAATAAAATATTTCCTCACATTTTCTATAAATACCAACCCATTAATTCATTCCATTAATTCCAACTTTCTTATCTAATATGTTCATGTTTTATGAGTTACTCTATATGGTAAGGGAATCCACCACCCTTCTCTTTTTCAAGCTTTCATTTTATGTTATTCTTTTTAATTTCCTTTGTTTTATGTTGGCATATGTCATTAAATATCCCCTTAGTTCCCATATTTTTTAATAATTATTAGATACCCCTTTTCTCTCATCAAAATTTTTTATGAAATTTTAAGCAACATTGTTAGGCTGTCAAATTTTCGTAAAGGATTTCTCAACTTTTATTTTATTTTGAGTTCCTTTCTTTTCTTCTTCTTTCCTAACCTCACCTAATCAAAGAGGAATGAATGATCCAATATATTAAATATTTTTTATTTCATCATGTTTATGTAATATTCACAATTATACTTCTTCTCTACTCCCACTTATTCAAGAAACTAAAACATGGTATGCAATGTGCCGATTTACCAACATCGTGGACGATGTGATTTCAATTTCTTTTAATTACTTGAAGACTAGTCATGAAACCAATTTTATGGTTGAACCAGATTATAATTTATGTATTATAACTTTTATAAGGTTTCGGAATCATTTTTTACACATGTTATTAATTTCTAGAACACAATTAGTTCATTATGATCGAAGAAACGCCAAAATGACTTAAACCAATATCAATAATGATTTAAATTATAAATCATCATAATATCAAAAATAAAAATGATAAAAGGTATAATTTAATGTTCTAGAAACATTTATATATCAATCCATTCCAATTTTGGAGTTTCATTTCAAATCGACAATAATATCCAACATGAACCAATCATGGAAATCGTGTAAACAACGCACCCAAAAACAATGGAAAGAACAAAATACTAATTATTAAAGGGTGAAATGAGGATATGAAATAATCATATAATTTATTATAAACATGAAAATGTTTCTCTAAAATACTAATAACACTCTTTTAACAATTATATAGTAGGTTTAAATAGGTTTTAAGTAAGAAAAACCTGAGGTAAGGTAATTCTTAACCCAACTTTCTTTCTTTGGGTTAGCCTTCTAATCCATTATTTATGTGGTATTAAAATTGCTTGTGTGATGAATTTTGTTTATATTGTGATGAATTATGAGTAATTATAGTTTATATACATAATCCACCCACTATATTAAGTCTCACTTCAAATCTATGGTTTTTGTAAGGGTATTTTCTTTTAACAATCCTCTTCCAAAATTCCATTTTACAAAATTCAGAAGAAATGTTTTTATGAAATTATTCATGTTGTATGATTATTTTCTGGTTCTTGGGAATTTTTTATTATTACGGGTGGGACCTATATCTCCCTCCAATTCATTGGGTATGTGTATGTTGGAGGTCAGATGTATGGTTACTCCAAGTGTAACTGCGATGGTTACACAAATTTTAAGGTAGTGATGTGGGATACAAATTATAAGGTAGTCGAGAGAGTTACAAGTTTATGTAAGTAATTACCCAAGATACATTTATGGTTCTATTTATGTTCTATATGTTTTTTTGTAAATATCATGGAATTCCCAGGTTTTAAAAGTTATGTTTATATGGGTGACAATTATAAATTTTTGAAAATGATTCCCATGCATTATAAGTATTCATTGACTAATGTTTTCTTTACTTCTTTTTATATACCTTTTTTGAGATTTTGGTGCTCATAGATTGTTTTTAAATTATTTTCACAGGTTATAAGGATTTGTAAGAAAAATAAGGAAAAAATTTAAATGTTTGAATATTTTTCAAAGAAATCATGTTTTATTTCAAAGGTTTTATATTTTGGATAAAATGAATGTTATTTTTATGGTATCCACTATGTATTAATGTGTAATGTTATGAATGTATTGTGTCCCAATTATCTAAAAATATAAACATGAAAATATCCTCAATTATAAAGGATGTTATTTCCTAAATAAATTCATGATTATGTAATGTAAAAAGGTCAGGTCCTTATACTTTCCATCAAACTTTACCCATGAGATATTATTGTAATTAATAAAAATATTAAAATAATTACCTATTGGTGTATCTAAAAATACTTTAGGATAAAGTGACATTCACTTTGTTATGGTAACTAAATGTAACACTTTAGATTTATTTTAACCATCGCATATCCCATATTATTTAGGATATTATATGGGATTTACTTTAAATTAAGATTGGTATAATATTTTATTTTTTTACTTTTGAATTTTTTGAGCTAAAACATACTTCCATTGGCCTCTTTAGAAACTACATTCTCTGCAGAATATCATTCTAATATAAAAATAAAAAAAATTATTTAGTAAATGAATCATATTTACTTTTTTAATAAATATTTAATAAATAAACTATAGTTTTTAAATAATATATGGTATTCTATGTGTTTAGAGAAAATTCCTCTAAAAACAAGAATTTATTATTTTAAAGATACCACTAATTGGTGGATGTAATTTCTTCCTTGTATTTTAACAAAATTCTAGACAATGAAATTTCATCATTGATGCAACATTTTTATCCTTCTCACCTTTTGAAAACATGTTTTAGGAATCAATAAATCATAAAACATGTGCATTGAATTAATTGTCTAATATTGTTTGTAACAACTATTTGTTGATAGATAAACCATGTTGTTATATTAGATGGATGATATAACTATAAAAATCTATTATTTAGATCCATCCAATATTGATAAACTCTTTTACAATCAATTATTTCTTGTATAAACTCTTTTATTCATCAGTTGAATGAATACTACATGCTCTATAAATTCATTCCTTGATTTTAAACTCTTGTATATTTATAAAAATTGTAAAATATACATTTTATATCATATACCCTTGAAAACAAAACAATTTATTTATATAACACTATTACCTTACATATAAATTCAATATATTTTTAAAAACCCTTCATGTATCATAAAAAATAAATCTTATGGAATCAGTACTCCTTTCTGATGACACTAGGTTTAAACAAATTGACTACTAGAAGAATCATTTTTAGATTCTCCAACTAATATTTCTTCTCTTTTTTTGAACTTGAACCAACATCCACCATATATATAGCCCCAAAACCAAGACATTAAATACCCAATTCATCTATTCTCAAAACGTTGATATTATTAGGTTACGATTTCTGGAAATCAATTATATTTTCATAACATCTCCATAGAATAAAATAAGATTAATTCCTCAACTGGGATATGCTTTATAGAAACCCTTAGTCTCCCCAATTCCTTATCATACACAATATTACTGAGTATATGATTTGATGCTAAAATTTCTTAGGTTTTTTTCATTAAATTCAATCAATAAATTAAGTGGAAAATTATATACTTCTCATACGAATCTTGATTTGACTATTTAATAACTTCAATAGTTGGTGACTCATGAGGGTGTTTCTCTAAAAATTGTAATTTTTTTTTCTTGAGAAATTTTATTAAGTTAAATATCATAGGAGTTATTTATATTGATTTTATAATTTCATTTTTTTATCTTAAAGTTATGTTTTATGATAAACATGACCTTTTATTAGATGAGTAACATATTTTTAATACTATTTAATAAGAATTAATTATCTCCCAAAAATGATGACCCGTTTTAAATTCCTTATATCCATTACTGGTCCAGGATCCATATTCCACTAACCTATGGGTCCAATTATGAATTTCACTCATAATTTAATTATTTTAGAATGGAATCATCCTAATTATATCATATATTATTCTTGGAGAGTTTAGTATATAACACTTTTCCCAATCCTTCATATAGATAAACCAAACTCTATTCATATGGTATCCTTAATATTATGGTTTACTAGCATAGTGTAACCCAAATAAAATGCCAAGAACAATGAACATAACTATTAGTGTCACCTAATTACTTTATTTCTTTATACAAGATAATCTAGGGTCACCCAATTATTGCTTGAAACTACCCAATTGGATGATATAGACATTAAGTGCTTCTTTGGATAGAATCTAAAACTAAGTTTTTTAAGGGGAATTAATCTCATTATATTATCTCATATCATTCCCTTTATGTCTGCATGATTCTAGTGACTTATTTTGGAAGAAAATCCATCCAAAAAATTAATATGTCTAACCTATACTGATGTTTAACTATTTATACAACCCACAATTTGTGTTAATTTCACTAAAATTGAATCCAAACAAATTTACACATATCCAAATACATCTCAAATATAAGGTATAATACAATTTCATGTAAAGATTTATAATTAAAATAAATTTACAGTACCCTCATGAGTAATCTTGGAGACATAGATAGTCAACCCTCACCTTTTTGGAATAAGGCATAAGCCTCATGGCTAGTGGGATGTTCGATCAAATGTCCCTCTACCTAGGGATATTTTACAAAAGAGATAATCCAATTCATCATCACTCTCATAGATTAAATTCATGAAATATATTCGAAAATTAAATTGAAGCTAATAAATTGAATTATAAAAAAATCAAAAGGTAAATGGAAATTAAATCAGTTATCATATCAACAATGTAACTCCTTGTATACATGTATGATAATATCTAGAAGTTGAATAACAACATTAATCTAAAGGATGCACATATTAAAAAATTTAAAAATTTATATATATGAATAATAAACAGTTGAATAACTTTTAAAAAAATGTTAAATGAAAATATTTATATCTTGAGACAAAAATTTATAAACAATTAATACATTAAAAAATAATTAAAAACACATAATAATTCTAGATTTTCTTTATTCATATTACATAATATTGAATACAAAAAATTTATATTCATTCCATATTAATTAATACTTTATATTACTCATTATATTCTAATTTATTTAAATATATGACATTTTATGAATTAAAAACAAATAGTATAATTTATTTTATAGAAACATCTTTCCTTATATAAAAATCACATAATTAACATTATTTAACCCACAATCAAATCAATCATAAAAAAAATTCATTTAAATAATATCCTAAACAAAGCCCTTGATTTTAATAATTCAATTTTAGTATTATGAACAATTCATAATCTTAAAATATAAACACTTTACATAATTTATTATTTTGTAATTTAAAAAAACTTTACAAATTAACGTTCTGATTTCTAAATTAAAATTTTATTTATATGTCATAAGGAATGCCATATAATTTTATAGTTGGTATATTATACTCAACAATTAATATTATAAAATATTTATTTATAAATTTCTAGTAATTAAATAATTGATTATAAAAAATTGAAAATTAATTAACTTTTAAACATAATAAATTAATTAATACCCAAAAAATACCAGTTATTATTAATAATATAATTCATTACATAATTGAATTTTAATTATTCTTTTCTTCATGTAACCATATTTAAACATTTATGTTTAGTTATAGGATACAACTGATACGTAGAAGAACTTAAATGATTTAAGTAAGATGAATTTTATTTTATAACTAATATTCATATCATAAAATATGATTATCAGTATATGTAACAGTTTACCCTTACGTGTCATATTCCATTTTAAAATTAATGTGTGTATCATAAAAACATATGAAGCTGTGTTTTGTGAAAAATATTAAAACACAATCATAGGATATGATATCTAGAAGTAATATGCTATGACTAATAAAAAATGAATGCTTTTTTACAAAATCAAAACTTATGATATCCCATATATTAAGTCATGAATAAACTGGATAGAATGGAATGTTTTATTATATTTTATGATTTGGTTTGTGGTAAGTAATACGGTATTAAAATCCTTATTTCTCAGAATGATTTTGGAAAACTAAAGGCATAGAAAGGCTCTCATGCCACTATTGGGTTTTATAGGATCAACCAATTATTATTAAACATAACAGGAGTAATAAAGAAAACTAGTTCAAGATTAAACCATGCTAGATAAATGAAAACATGATTAAATTGGAAATAAAGAACCTTTTAAATATGCACCTTAAACTATTGGTGTCACTGAATAATATTCATATGGGATTGATGAAGATCATCAAGAGGAAAACTAAATATGTATCTCTTATAGAGGTATATATTTTCTAAATATAAATGTATCATCATATGATTGGGATCCTCTATCTATCCACATCATGCTAGTGCCTTGATTGGTAAAGGTATAAGAAGATGCAAGCTCTACTAGTCTAACCTGGGTCAACTAGGAAATCCACCCGAGTAGGCCCATCACGGTGAGGAATAATAAAGTTAAAGGAAACAAGTCTCACAAATAAAAATGCAAGAAATATAGTCAGAGTACAATAAAAAGATAAAGATAACAGTAAATCCATACAATCCAAGAAAAACTCCCTAAACCAAAAAGTATGAAGAAAGAAATAACAAAAATTCTCTTTGTAACTTAGATTCACCTCCAAATCAACCATATCCAAAGGAAGAAACAAAATGGTAATCCATCATAACAAAATATTCGCTTCTCTTTACCAGTTAATTTCAATACAAAATCTATAACCACCCAAATACCAAAGTCAGGTGCGAGTGAAAATTCAAGAAGAATACCACCACAATGTTCATACAAGTTCGAATATCAATAAATATCCCAATCTATTATTTTGAAAAAAATAGTTTTACAATGAATTTTCATAAATCTAATATATTTTCAAATCATTTTCCATTTGGTTTTTTATTAAATACTTTTATATTATCCATGAAAGAAATACAATAAGTATAATTGATAAAATAATAATTCTAATCCATATATCAAGAGGGAAGAAATTAATCACATATCCATGAAATAGAATAATGAGTTTTCATGTGATACAACCATGTAATAAAAACATTTTAACAATAATCCATGATAAAACAAAATCACGCGATAAATAAATCACAAATGAAAAAGCACCTCAAATTGGGCCCTACCCTATGGGAACACGTACTAGACATTCAAGATCCAAGTGGGGAATAATGTTCATACCAACCAATATTGCATCCTTCTATATTATATAGATATCCTAAAGTATAACTCTTAGTAGTGTCACACCCACTAAGGCTGATCATGACTATTTCCTAATGCACCCAAGGTTCCTAATGCGCAAATTGTAAAAATACATTTCAAAACTATTATCAAAATTTATAAATCATTTTCAAAGACAATAGAATATACTATGATCTTTGAAAAAACATTTTCAAATCAAAACCACTACTCAAGAATTAAAATAAACACATGGTGTGGAAAACCCCATTTTTTAAAGTGTAACCCTTTAAAAACATGTATATTTACACTAAACACCTTGAAACCATAAATCACTTCGATTAAATGAAAAATATAAATGAATTTTAATAATAATGATAATAAATTAATTGAATTAACACATTGTATATAAATACCTACCTCTAAATGATATAAACCTAGTCGACTTCAATAACGGTAATTGGAAATAAAGACATCCGCCTTCAAAAGACAAAAAATGATAAGAAACTACAGTGGATCGATAGAAGAAACTATATGATCATGAATTCAAACCATAAATGAATACACCATAGTGAACAAGACCAAATTAATGAAGAATGAGAAGGAAATCTTTCTCGGAGAGGCGCACCACAACAACCCTGATGATCTATTTCCAAACAAACAATTGGAAAGGTGTGGATATCTCAAAAATTTTATAGGGTGATCTCTAGGTCAAGAGAGAGAGGTTTCACACTTTAATGAAACTAAAATCACTCCTATAGTTCCCTAAAAACTACATATCATGATATTTACATGGAATGTAATCCCATTACATGTTGTGTAATCCAAGATGGATTAAAATCCTGAAAAATACATATCCTTTTTATAAAAACCCAAATTTATCTATTACGTGATGTGAACTCTAAATACATGGTGTTTAAAACTTCACACGCTGTACTAGATTCATGGATTCTTCTCAGCAGCCATTACATGGCAAGTAGTCCCTTTACATGGCATTTAATTACCAAGAAGATAGAAAATAGGCTAGTTCTCCACAAAATAACACCAAAGAAACTAGAATGATATATGAACTTGGGGATGACCCAAAAATCCATTAACACGTTTATAGCATGAGTCCATTAATTCAAACAAACATACATCCCCAATATTTAGGTCATTTTCACAAGAAAAGGTTCTTTATCCCCGAGAATCCTACAAACACACCCAAACAAGGATGATAGACAAAGAATGAACAAGGGAGTACTTGAAAATTATAATGGGTTGTTGTGATATCTCAACCATAAATGATTTATTCTCCCAAAAAAACCCATATTCCAAGACTCACAAAAAGGGAAGGTCATTATTACCTCATTAATAAATCCCACTCCCATGTCTCATGGATATCCCATCTGTATTGCCACAGTACCCAAATAAAAGGAATAGTTTTACCATGTGGTACCTTCTCTAGACAATCCATAATCTAAAATGGTTGCCCAATCATAGAGGTGTCAGTCTTAAGATCAGCATCCTCTCATCTAATCACATGGGAAGAATCTAGTATATTCCTCCTCAATAGGGAAACATGAAGCACATCATGGATAGAAGTTGAACTAGATTGATATTCCATATGATAGGCCACCTTTCTTAGTTATCCAACTATCTCAAAGGGCCCCACAAACGTTAGGGATAACATACCCTTATTACCCAAGTGGCAATGTCCTAAGAGAGTTAAAAACTCTATGAAAAACCTCACCACCTACCTCAAACTCCAATGACTAATGAAGATGGTCCATATAAGATTTATGATGACTATATTCTGTAATCAATCTCTTCTGAATCAACTTCATCATCAATATTATCTCCTTAATATGGAATGGCCCACCCAAGGACCACTTTCCTAACTTTTCCTTGCATAAGAGAGATCTATATAGACAGTCATACAAATTCTCAAAGGGATCCATATTAATAAATTCTTTATAACTATAGTTATCGGAAAACTCAACCAGTGGTAAATTATTTTCCCAAGAGCCTCCATAATCAAGTACACAAGATTGAAACATATCCTTAAGAACATGGATATCCCTCTCTATCCTTCCATCTATCTTAATATGATAATTCATGCTCAATATCATATGGGGAACCTATCACCTCCAATAAAACTTTCCAAAACCTGGATGTGAACCTTGGCTCCCATTCAAATAAAACCACAGAGGGGACCCCCTGAAGCCCCACAATATTTTAGACATAAAAATCCCCAAGCTATTATAACTTCATCATCTCCTTTATATGTAATAAATGCGTAAATTTTATTAGTGCATCAATTATAACTGAAATAACATATTTCTCACTAGAAGTCCATTAAAAACCAAATATAAAATCCATAGAAATATCATCCCATTTCCATTTGGAAATGGGTAAGGTATGTAACAAAACATCAGGTCTCTATTGTTCTGCAATAATTATATGAAAAGTAAGACACCATCAAACAAATTCCAAAGTCGACCACCCATCCCCTACCACAAAAAACAATTTCGTGTGTAATGACACAACTTGGTAGTCCTTGGGAAAATTGGCCAACAAGACCAATTTCTACTTTTCATTAACTCCTGCATCAAGTTAAACAGAACCACTAACCTTCTATCACAGCACAAAGCACCACTGCGATACTGATACCACTCAATCAATGTATCCCTATTATAAAGTATTTTACCCAACCATTGGAACTTTTTTTTTGACACCTAATTTAGATGAAATTGGTCATAAAAAGATGATTCAACTTTCATCGAATCCAAGAACACCTATCCACCAACTTCTTCTACTCCCAAGCTCATCTTAGTAAAACAATTCCACAGAGACCACTTCTTAACCAACTCTTTCACAACTTATGTTGGTAATTTTCTTCTCAACACATCACCAACCACATTTCCTTTCTCAAGGGTGTATAAAATATCCAAATAAAAAGTTTGAATCTACTCCACCCAATGTCCCTATAGTAAGTTTAGATCCCTCTAAGTAAAAAATATATTTTAGGAATTATGATTAGAATACATAGTAAAATACTCCCTAAAGAGGTAGTGTCGCCACATTTTAAGGTCATGCATAGCCACTTCCAACTCAATACTGTGGGTGGGGTAGTTCTTCTCATGAGGGTGTAACTGGTGTGATCCATAGGCGACTACATATTTTTACTACATCAATAAACATCCCAAACCCATACCAGAATCATTATAGAAAACATAATAACCCAAAATTAGTTTCAATATAATAAAAAATAATTCTGAATTCAACCTCACTATCAAATCCTCAAAAGATCATTGAAATTTATCGTTCCATACAAACTTTACACCCATATGGGTTAAACTAGTTATCAAAGATGCGATCATGGAAAAATCCTAAACAAACCATCTATATTTATTAGCCAAACCATAGAATATTTAGATATCAAACACATTTCTGGGATGCTTCTAGGATATAAAATCCTATATCTTTTTAGGATCTACAGAAATGTACCTCTTAGATATCACATTCCCCAAGAATTTCACTTCCCGGATCAAAAACTAAAATTTAGAAATCATACCATATAGAAGATGTTCTTTCAAGGATCGAAGAATGGTATTAAAATAGTCTATGTGCTCCTCCTATGACATGGAGTACACCAAAATATAATTTAAGAACAAAAAACAAAATATTCCAAGATCCGATGAAAGATCAAGTTTATCAAATACATAAACACCATAGGAGATTTAGTCGGACCGAATGGAATAACCAGAAACTCAAAATGCCCATACCATCACTAAATTGTTGTCTTATGTATATCCTATTCAAGACCCACAACTTGTGGTACCCTAAACATAGGTAAATATTTGAAAACCAACATACCCCTCAAAGCTGGTCAAAAATATAACCAATCTTAGGAAAAGTATATCTGTTCCTAATGGTCACTCGGATCAAATTTCAATAGTTAATATAAATTCAAAGATTATGATATGACTTCTTAGAAATTAGGATAGGTGAAACCAATGGTGACATGCTATAATGAATAAATCCTTTAGCCCATATCTCCTCAAGATGGACCTTATGTTCCACAAACTCAGTAAGTGTCATTTGATAAGATGGCATAGAAATATAAATCATACCAGGAAGAAGGAATATAGTAAACATGACCTCTATAAGGGCTAGTAAACTAGAAAAATAATCCCAAAATACCTTAGGGTATGCACTCACTATAGTAGGAATTAGACCACCCAAACATGGTTTAACTTCATTAAGAAACATCTCTGAAAAATGGCATGAGATTACCCTAACATAATGAACAATAGGCCATATCCTTATTGATATAAAGTCCCACTCACCCAAAAAAACATGGGTGACCCAATTAGTAGATAATAACTGTACCCAATAGTGAAAATAGTCTATCTGGACCTTAACACTAATCATCTAATCCCTGATGATAATCAAGTTTAATATTTCAAGATTAAGTATTAAAAATTCCCACTCACCTCAAAGTCGGTTATCATTTCCCGAGACATGGGACACTTGAAACCTTGTTTAGAATTATTTCACAAAAGAATAAAAAGATACAATAAGAATATAAGAAGATCCAAACATGTCAACTAACTCTAATGATATAAAATAATGAGTAGCACCTGTATCATACAAATATAACACCATAGAAGATAAAATAGTCATTGTACCTCTAACAGTAGTTGGGTCAACTTCATATTCTAATTGAACAGACTCATTCACATAAATAATTCTATCCTTATCCACTTGAACATCCCCCTTGTCCTAAGGATAAGACCCACCACCCTTAGAAGAATTTGTACAAACCTACAATTCCTTGGTGAAAGTGGATCTTTCATTACATCCCTAGGATATCCTTTCACTAAAACACTTTAGAAGTCCGGATAATCCATAATAAAGAAAATAATTATGATACTATATAAATTTGTGCTAGATATGACCATTCCTCCCATAATAATAGAATATGGCCTATAGTTTTTTTAATAAATCCCCTATAACTAGTCCATAAGAGAACTGAACACTTTTTGTTTCCTTTTATGGACAGATGACACACCCTGGCTAACAATTTCACCAACTAAAGCTCAACCCAAAACATTCTTCCAAGATATGTATTTCTTATACAAAGATTCATTTTCAACTACATCCACAAATATCGGAAGGCACATGAGAGTCAAAATTGACCTAACATCCGGCCTTAGACCCAATGCAAACCTCTAAACCTTTATGTACTCATTAATTAAAATCTCCAGTACCAGATGCACCATCTTAGAAAAACTGGTAGAATACTTTAGAATAGTATTATTCCCCTGCTCCAAGGTCAGAAACGCTCAGGTATCTTCCACATGTAAAATCTCAATGAAAAACTACTGAATAAATATTTTCCTGAAAGAAACCTAGGTAATTTCCTTGTGAAAAGTATCTTGTAAAATGGATTCCCACCATCTCCTTCCCAATTACATGATCAAGTACATGGAAAACCCCACATTTAAGACTTTGGGAGACTTCAAGATGTTTAATATCATCCCAATCAATGAAAAACACTCATCAGATTCCTAGGGTCATTTGCCACCATGGAATATGGGTGGATGCTTCTTAGTAAAATCATATCAATGATCCACCAAACGTTTAGGTTTCCCAACACTGACTTGACCTAGAGTCTGAATAGTTTAGATTACTACTTCTACCCAAAAAGTTTCTATAGAAGGATTATCATATAGATCATGTCTTGTAGCTTCCTCTATAATATTTGGCATAGATATTGTCAACATAATTTTCTAATAAACCTAAGATAATAACCAATTAGATCATGAGTATATTCTAAAATCTTAAGATAACTTCTAGAATACAAACCAAGGATTTTACATAATGAAAATTTAAAGAAATTTTGAATTGTACTAATGAAATATATTACATAAAAAATAATAGATCTGTTTAAAAACATCCCATACAATTCATTAAAATGGCCTTAAACCCCAAGTCTCAAACCTGGTAAAAGTCTATAATCACACATGGAAACTTGGGTTCAGTTTTGTAAGTGAGATGTCAATGACACTTTTCTATACTTACTATCTGAATTTTGATGATCCTTACTTCCTCCTACCCAAGACATAGATCTAAACTGAGGCAGTGTTAACACACTTCATGTTGGTCCTTTACTATGAAAAAAAAAATTAATAAACCAACCTGGGTCAACTAGACAAGCCACCGGAGCTGGAGAATCATGGTGAGGTATAAACAAGATAAGGGAAAAAACTCTCATATATAACAAAAAAATACATATAGCCAGTGTAAAAGTGTAAGAAAAAGATAAAACCAGATCCATTCAATCAAATCCAAATCATCTAAACCATAATGTGTGAAAAAATAAATTACAACAATTCTCCATGTGAACAAGGGTCACCTCTATACCAATCGGATCTGAAGGAAACAACAAAAAGGGAATCCATTATCTTACAAGATTAAATTATCTTTACCTAAATCCTATAATACAACATATACAACCAACCAAATTCAAAAGTAGGGTGTGATAAAAAGGACTGATATCAGACCCCCACATATTCTATAAAAGTTCTAATATCCAGAATACAACAATTATATATTTTAAAACAAAAACATTTTTACAAAGAATTTTTATAAATCTAATACATTTGTAAATTATTTTCCTTTTGGTTTTTCATAAAATCCTTTAATATTTCCAAATCTGAAAATAAAATAAGTATAAGTGATAAAACGGTAATGTTTATACATACATAAATTGGTAAGAAATTAAACACATATCCATGAAAAAACATTATGAAAATCCACATGATACAACCTCATAGTAAAAACTAGAAAGAAAAATCTTTGATAAAAACCCATCATACAATAAAAAAATCACATATGAAAAAGCACCTTGTAATTGTCCCTAGCTTATTGGAATGTGTAATAAACTAATAAGAGCCTAAACGGGCATAACATTGGATGAAAAATATTTTTATAATGGATGAGGTAGATTAATATCTCACATACAATAATAATAGTTAAAATATAAGGAAAAGACCATGGAGAAAAAATATAACAAATATATATAATTACTTTTTATCTAATATGAATTAATTAAATAACAGAATAAACTATTAATGAAATAAGAAAATCAGTGCACCTATAACTACATCTAAATCACAAAACACGGTGTTTATAGGGTATTTTTTCCTCACGTCCCCAACTTACTTGTGGAAATCATTTTTAACAATATTTAATAATATATGTGACGTAAACAGGTGTTGATAATCTACTTATTTTGAAATGTTTAAGGGTGAAATTAAGTGTGACCTATATTTATCACCACCCACCCATAGATGGTAATATTTAAGTTGGTACCCTTCATAATACACTATTATAGGAATATTATGTGAGATTTGGGATTCATGTAGCACTAAAGTCTAAAGAAAATATACCTATTCCAATTGATTATATTAATAATCCAATGGATGAAAAATCTATTAGAACTTTATTACCATAAATAGTATATTTTATAAAGACACTAGAAATTAAATAGGTATGTTACTGTTAAATTATATTATATTAAATATATTTTATAATGGATAAGAATTTTTCAATTAATCTATGTAATGATAATAGTGGACATAAAAAACCAAGTCATGGAAATCAAAGGGATCAACTGTTACATCATAAAAGGGGAATATGGACCCTAGTTTTTTCCCACCACTAAAACTGAAACATTTAATAAATTTAAAGGCTCTTGAAAAAATTATTTAAAGAATTATAATACTTGTGAATTTTTATTTGGATATGACATACACAATGTATAGAGTGTTGACTTTATTTTTCTTTAGAATGTAAATAAAATTCTATAGAAATTTTGGTTATGATCCTTTGTTATAAATGAATACATGAGGTATCTTATCAAAGTTATTGTGTCTATTCATTTATATAATATTTTGATTAAAATTTTAAGAGTGATATTTTGTTTCAAAATATTCATATTAAAATTACACATTCATTAGAAAAGGTATTCATCTTTTTAGATTTGTAAGTCCCCCTATTCATTTTGTAGAAAAAAATATGATATATCTAAATAAAATTAAATTTAAAGAATGATAAGTTTAAAATGTGTTTGAATAAAATGAAACTAATGATAGGATATTTTTAATACCTACCATGGAAGGGTAAAACTATAATATTTGATTACAATTCAGATAATTTTTTTAATATGAAAAACTCATTAATTTTCTATTTTTTATAGGGATTAATGGATGATAATATTAATAAATATATTTTCTCCAATTATATATTTTATAGATCTAATTCTTTGATATATAATAAATCAATCACACGTGAGTTCCCTATTTAATTATTGATTATTATATTTTCAATATTTTCTTGTCTTTCAATCATATGTTATATAATATGCATTGACTTTCATATTTTATTTGGTTTTGCAGTGCGAATGTATTAACCAGCTAAACTTTTAAGGAAATATGACTAAATAAAAAATTAATTGATTAATATAGATGGAAATATTTTCAGGTATATATACTCATAGTTCAGTATTATAACATATATCAAAATAATGTTTTTGCAATTATCAGCTTTTTCACAATCTATAAAATAATAAAATGGATACAATTGGGGTCACAATATTTATGAATTTATAAATTATATAATATCACATAGAAAATTCCCTTAAAATTATCTACTATATTTTTCGTTTTATTAATATATACACTATCATCTAAATTATTTATTAATAATTTCCTTACTTTTATTTTTTACTAATATTAGGTTGTTATTGATAAATCATTTCCCAAGCTTGAAATTGAACCATTTAGGGATTAATAGGTAGGTTATAATCTGTTATGAAGTTTAAAAAAAATCAAGAGGTATTTCTATACATCCAATTTATTTAATTTTTAATATAGATTTTTAATTGTATGAAAAAATTGCATTATTACTTTTGGGAAAAGTAGATCATATTTTCCTGATATTATAGTAAAATTATGATCGCTTCATTTTTTTACCTCTATAAATTAATTTCAAATAATTTAGATGTAATGCGTGGTCAGAATTACCATAAGTGAATTTTTTTCAATTTAAGTGTTATATAAGTTTAAATCATATGCCACGTGCTCCAAAATTCAGCTTACATGCATGGTTTGACAAGTAACTAAATAAAAATGATGTTAGGTTCCTCTATGAAATATAATGATTAAAAATATATCATTTCACTACATGGTTTTGTTAGAATGAACGAAAATATATGTTTTGAGTTTAATGGATATATTTTAATTAAAAATGAGAGTCACATGATTAAAATTTATCAAACTTACTTTTATTATTGTAAAAATATTAGAAAATCATCCTTGATTTATTTATGATATGTAAAAATAAACATCAATTCATTTTAATGCATGGGGTGGTTATAATGACCAAAATTTCATGTTTTTTATTTAAAACTAATTTTTTCGTTAAAAATATGATTCAAACACTCAAATCTATTAAAACCTGTTCCAAATTTCATGAAACTCTAGGAAAATAAGTGTTGATTCAATTGAAATATTTATGAACGAATTGAATTATATTATGATGTGTGGTGTGGTTGAAAAGAACAAAAATATATTTTTACTTTAATTATTATCTAGGTTCAAAAAAACACATCACATGCTCACAGTTGAGAAAAAACACTTTTCCTGACATGAAAATTTAGTAAAATCATAAAATATATATTTATGACATGTAAGAATTAATCACATATTATTATAATGTGTAGTGCGGATTGTATGACTGAAAGTGCATGTATTCAATTTAAAATTAATATTTTAGTTCAAAATAAGTTTCAGATGCTCAAAAATGATTAAACAGAACTTGATTATCCTTAAATTCTTGTAAAACTAGTGAAGATTCATTTATAGCCTCTAGGTATGAACCATGCATCATTACAATGAATGGTGGGGTGGGAATGGCCTGAAGTATATATTTTCATTTTTAAGTATTATGTAAGTTCAAAACACACATCACATGATCAAAACCAAGAAAACAATATTTTTTTCATGAAACTATAGTAAAACTATTTTATAGTCATCTATGACATGAAGAAATGAACTACATATCATTTAGATTTGTGGTGTTTTTAGTATGACTAAAACTATATATTTTGAATTGAAAAAATTATATTTCAATTAAAAATACATGGTACATGGTCAAAATCAAAAAAAAACGTTGATTATTGTGAACCTCTTTGATAATAATCATAAATTCCTTTATGTAATGTTGTAATAAATATTAAGTAATTATGATTCTTGGTGTGTTTAGAATTACCTAAATTTGATTTTTGTATATATAATTATTTTTAAATTTGAAAAGTGTTATTAATTAAAAGAATATTGTTTATTATTACTTATATATGTCTTGTTTCAATTAAAAGTTGATTTATTTGGTAGGTTAAAGTCAAATGATTGTTCATTCGTTGATAATATTTTTTCCACCTGTTCTATTATGTAAATTTTTTATTTATAAATATTGTAACAAAAATTTATAGTTTTAATATATAAAAATACTGTTTTTCATGAACCCCTCCCCCCAATGGTACCCCTCTTAGACCGGCAATGATATATGGGATAAAATGACGCCTGAAGCTCACCTCCAATAGGCCATGGGTGAGAGACAAGCACTGAGGGTATACCATGCACACAAATAGGAAGCATTACCCTCTAAGAGAACATAAAGAATGAGGTAAGATGAAAACACCGTATAAATCCTTCTCAAGATACAAAATAAAATATCTCAAATATGGGAATGTAAAGTCATACAATTCAAAACAAATGAAAAAGATAATATAAAAACAAAAAAGTAAAACCTCAACAATGAACTCCAAGATGAAGTAGATTCTGAATAACTCCAAAAGCTAGTAATATACAACACAGTCTCCTGCCAACTTCTACATTCCTAAAAAAATTATATATACTTAGGATGAGCATAACTTGTATAATCAATAGGATATTCCATAAAACCAATCATTGAAAATATAAATAAATCATACTAATTCCTAGTGAATAAACATATGATGTTAACTCAACACCTAATTAGGTATACTATGTTCACGTCCTTCCTGTGGATCTATCACCAAGTATCACAAAAAATTAATAAAATAATATCCAATATAATGTTTAAATAAGTTGATCCACTACCACATACCCATTGGTTTTCCTCTCTTCCCCGAAAATTCACATCTTAATCCATCTCTCTCAAAAATAAGAAAGTAGGATTGAAAACACATAGTAAAATTTACCATATCATGGACCCCATTAATCATATTATCTCAATATCAACATCCCATGCACTCAGTGTATCACATCATCTCATCATCAACATATGCATATTTGGATAGTAACTGAGTAGTATCTACGAGTCACCACATCATGTACATTTTCCATTATACCTCATTCCATAACAACCCTTACACAATATACCTATAATAATCCATACGATACTTTATTTGGAGATAAATGTCTATGAAATAAACATAGACCATTATATCTATCTAAGCACATATATTGGAGTGATAACCACCATACATACTAACACATAATACCACTAGGATAAGAGACAGAGGAATGAAGGGATAGTCATTCATCAATTCCCATATAACTTGGATGTTCGTAAAAACACCATCTATAGTCCACTAGTTTCCATCTCCCAACTAACATTGGTGGGGTAGCTTATGAAATCGCATAACATAAGAATATATATAGCTCACATGTAACACCCCATGATTTTAAAAGAGGAACCTCATGTTCGATAGAATATATGAAACCAAACATTGAGATTATATGAGAATGCATCACCCCTAGATTTTAAAATATATTTCTTTTTAAATAAATTAAATCTCTTTGACAACTTATAGAACACACAACCTCGATTCTGAATAATGCATAATATAGAATATCATTATAACATATCCACTAAATTATATGGTATAAATAAGAATAAATAAATTATGAAAATCATATGGTTTACACATGTATAAAATAAATTAAATATTTTAAATTTAATTATAAATAAAATAAGAACTATTTGAAATAAAATTACGTTTTTTCTAAAAAAAATATTTTTCTAAAAGGTTGTTCATTCATGCTTTGCGTACAAAATTTAAAATTATTATTTTTAAAATGAGAAAATTTATTTTAAAAAATTAAATTCATATATTAAATAATAATATAAAAATTTACTTAGGGTGAAATTTTGATCCTTTTCAAAGAATATTGATTTTCAGTGAATTGTGAAAAATAAAGATTTTAGAAAAACTGCCATTTCTTTACAATAAATTAAGAAATTTGAAAGTACCATTATGATTTCATTTTTATCTCATGTAACAAAAGTATTATTTTTTATATTTAATCCGATTAATTACATTCTAATATCCTTTATGAAATATATTTTTATAAGTCTATTTCTGGGTTTAAAAACATATTTTTCTGAAAAATATTTATAATGCATAATGTTCCCCCATTATAATTAAGAAAAATAACCTCCAATTAGGAATGATTTAAATAAATTTTATATATTATAAATATACCATTTTTATTTTAATTTTTTATAATGATTATTTCTATTCATATAGTTAATATAAGATAATTGTTTCCCTGAAAATTACATTTCTTGAATACCACTTTTTCGCCATGTCTTCCGAAATAATTTAAAATTAAATTCTACCAATTATTTGAATTTAATTTGGAAAAAAGGATTAAATATTTTGGAAAATAATAAATAATATTATATAATAATGTCAAATTAGTTGTTTACCATGATGAATAGTAAAAATGGTAAAAATTAATTACTGTTGTTAGGGTAAAAATGGGTTTACTAACGGTTAAACTAAGAATATAAGGGTAACAATGAACTAGAAACTTTTCAAAAACACTTTTTATGGATATATATAGACATTATATGCTATAATGTTAGATAATGGACCATTATGGATTCTTTAGATAAAAGATAAACATGGGTATCACTTTTTCTTTTTAAAAATTCTTAGTGTGTCCTCTCCCCCACTTATAAAAGGTCACCTCCTCTCATCTCCTCTTTACACATCAAAAATACTTTTCTATAGACAATAAATACCCAAATATATTCTTTAATTCAATAACCATATCCTAGACTCATTTTTTTATTATAAATACCTCATAAGAAGTATTTAGTTATAAACCTAATGAGGCTCTCCGAAGAAGAGGTGAAATTATTAAAGGTGCGCATTTGTTTTATTTCTTCTTTCACCTCATTAAAAAAATATTAAAACATTATACTATAACAAAACTAGTATAAAATATATATTTAAATTTTATTATTTTAATGTTATATCTAATATCCATATCCACTTCTATCAATTGGGAAATGAAACCATCGATTGTGTGTACGGGAGACTACCGTCTCTTGGAAAGATGTAATTCGTTTTCCGTCACCACAATTAAAATATGGATATAATGATGGATTTGAAATATTTATATGATATATATTAAATTATTATATTTATTTAATTATTATATCAAATATATCATCTTTATTTCCATTACTTGGGGGATACGATAAGGTCGCTCATGTGTACTATGTACTACCGCCTCGCGAAGTGATCTGGTTCATTTTTTACGTAAACTTTACATGGAGGGTATTAAGGATAAATTTTATTAATATATTTAATATTTATGAAATAAAAATAATTCTAGATATATAACATCACATATAAATTCCTACCTTCCCATCCGTTGGAAAACATTAACGCCGCTCATGGGTACGTGTGGACCATTGCCTCCCCAGAGTGATGTCACAGTTTTTGTCATTTTATTTTTTCATGGATACTAATAGGGATTTATTTGAATATTATAAATGATATATATGACATAATATATATTCTTTAATGTCTAATTAATATTTATTTTCCTTTCGTTCAATCCCATAATAAAAATAGAAATAGTGTTCATGCATACGTATGGTCTACCATCTCTATAAATGGTTTAATCCATCTTCTATATCTAACTTTATAGATTAATATAAATATGTATATTATTAATATATATTATATTTATATAATGGATAAATTATGGAGATTATTTTACAATGATTAATATAAAGGGATAGAAATTACCAAACCAAAACATACATGAAAAATGAAACAATTATTAACTGAAACAATGAATTTAATAGAGAATTTTTAATAAAAAGGTCATAAAAGAATATAAGTAAAGAATATATGGTTTGAAATATATAATTATGGTTATATAATGGATTTATATTAAACATATTTTTTAATATATGAGGTTCAGACACCTAATAAGGAATCCAAACATAAGGTAAGGGTTTCTTGTCTCACCTTTACTTCCGTGAGACACATGCCATATTCACCACTTATTCTTTTGGGTGGTGTATATATTACAATTTTTTATATGTCATATCGTGAATATATTTCTATTAATATTATTTAAATTTTAATTTGAATTCATTTCTTTCATTCAGATTATTATTCAAACATTGCTAAATTGGTAAGGGAGTATTTCATAATCTCATCATTATTCGAGATTGTTTATTTTTAAGTATCCCTTTGGGGAATTATTTAATATCTAGTAGAATAAATATATTTTTCTCTCATCTGGTTATTCTAGAACTTTTTCAAGTAATATTTCCATTTTCCTTTCTTTGGTACTTAAAATAATGGAGAAAATTCTTTTAAGAAAATCCAAATTTATTTCCTTCTTCACGTAGAAATTATTTTTCTTAAAAATCCATGTTTTATAAAAACTGTTTTAAATATTTTTTTTAACATTTTAAAAATTATTTATTAAAGAAATGTTTACCCATTTTTTATTTTTTAAAAAAAATTGAATGTAATCTTGATGTCGTCTTCCAAACAAGGCTCATTTTCCTTTAGGAAATAGGGAAAATAAATCTTTATTTTAACATGTATGACATGATTGGAATTTTCTACCATAATGAAAAAAAATTAAGGATTACTTTATTTGTTACAAAGTTTATTTTCAAATAAAGGTATTTTCAAAACAAATTTGAAAATTATTTTTAAAAAGTTCATTTTCAAAATATAAAGATTATTTTCATCAATAATGCTTTAATAATATCTTTATGGAATTTATAATCATCAATGACAAAAACCCTTCTTCTACATTTGATTTACTAGGGATATATTTCAATAATAACATGCATTTTTATTTCACCAGATGTTTCATGATTAGTTTGACTTGTGATGTAGTATTTTGATATCATTCTCTATATTACTTTGTATGGTTAATGATTATGTTTATTGATTGAGGAAATTATTAACATTTCATGTACTAATTTTTCAAAATTAATGTATATGTTGATTATATTTCTCCCCTTTAAAATGAGTAATGCATTGGACTTAGTATGTGAAGTGGGTTTCCTAGAATTATATACCCCTCTCTGCACCCATAGGTCTTATGAGGCAAATTAGTTAGTTAAATTAAATGTGTTTTTACCCATATATTTAAATATCCATGTGAAAAATCTTGATAGTACGTTTTTGAGGATTATAATTACGAATTCCCTCATTAAAAGATTAGTTATTTATATCCATATGATTATTCTATTAGTTAGAATATCAATGTATAAGTTTCAAGATCATGTGATTATTTATATGGCTTTATTTCACCATCCTTTGTTTCACCCATGTTATGCTCAGTTTATTGTTCCAATGGAATTTATTTTAGTTATTTACCTTTATATATTTATTTTTCTTATTTATTCATGATATCTTTTGTTATATTCATACCCATACTAAGAATCATAGATCACCCCTCTCTTATTTTTTATTTTCCCTAGGATACCAAGAAATGTTTTCTGATTGATAAGAAGGGTTACGCTAGAGTAAATAATAATAATCTCAAGTAAAGTACTATGTTGTATTATATATTTTCAATTGAAATGGGAGATTAAAGTGTGTATTTAGATTACCAAGACTATTAAACTATTTAGACCTTTGGGATGTGATTCCTTGTATTTAATGAAAATTTTATAAAGTAACAACTCACTTAGGGCTATTAGGGTGGTGGTATTTATTGTTGGTATCATATAAATATTAGTAGAAAACATGGGAACTAGATTTAGAAAAACATAGATTAGACAAAATAGGATTAATCTTGACTTTGATTATAATATTACAATAATATATTAATGTTTAATAAATGAAGAGATTATGTAGTTTTTCCTAGTGATAAAACCCTATATGGATACTACAAGTTGATGTGGTTATGGAACAGATAAACCAAGGAGTAATAACACTGAAAAGGGTGTGTCGGGATTAACTCGAGAATTACCTAGTACACAACAACAGAATTTAATATTCACCTGGTTTGACACTCCCAAGGTATATTATTGGCCCAGTTCACATTCTATTTACAAACCATTATAAAGGATTCAAAAAAAAATTATGGTTTGAAAATTTTTCCAATGAAACTATGTTTATGATTCTAGGATTATTTATGCATAAATTTTTCAATTTATGTTATTTTTTTATCTAGTTTGGGGATTATAAATTTTGTTTCATAATGGTAGGATCGAATAAATTTTATGCCATTATTTATACATTAAATATATTGTAAGGAATGGTAATCTTATCAAGGCACATATTCCAAGTAGGGATTCTCCTCTTGGGAAATATAATGATGTTGGAGTTGGAACTAGAGCCTGAGCTAGTAAAATTATAACCATATTGGGGTAGAAGACACAGGTGATGAGAAATAAACTTTCCCATATAGATTGGAATACAGATCCACCACATGTTGTCACAATGTTATACCACTTTATATGTTATAAACCATCATAATTAAAAGGAACTAGGAATCCATTTGTAGTTGATAAATTTATAATTTCCATAAAGAAGATATTTCTCTCTTTGGGAAAAAATGAAAGGGATAATGTTGTAGTGAAAATTTATCATCTCTTAGGGGATTTATATAAATGGTGATAATTGATTCAAAACACTAAAGATTAATAAGAAATATAAAACATGTAATAGAAGGATTTTAAGGTGCCCTTTTAGAAAATTATTTTCCTTGTGAGAAATGAGCAAACAATAAGAGAAAATTCATGAGTCCAAGATAAAAGGAAGAGGAAAATGTTTCTAAGTATGAAGAAGAGTTTGCAATTTTTTCATGGAATTCTATATACTATTTATACAATCTAAATAGAAATATTGGCCATTTATTTGATGGGTTAATGCCAATTATTTTAAGGGAACTAGCCTCCTAAACCTTCTCATCATATGAGGACATAGTATCATGTGCTATTAGGATAAAGAAAAAATTCACCAAGCCTTGTGGATTCAAATATGATAAGGAGATAATAAGGATAGTAGAGAAAAATATAGATAAGTGGAAGAAGTGAAAGGATGATTTTTCTACATGCTATAATTGTGTAAGGAATCACCCTATCACTTTCTTGAAGGGAATGGGAGTTCGATACAAGTGTGTAGAGAAAGCGCATTATGCTAGTGATTGTAAGGGAAAAAAATAAACATCCAATGTTTAATGCTACAACTGTAAGGATATGGGGAACTACACAAACAAAGGCCTAAATAGTTAAGGGAATATACCTTAGTATAAGCTACAAATTCAAGTTCAAGATTATGTTTTTACTACAGTTGAAGTTTAATTATTAAATTTACTATTTTTTATTCAATAATTATAATATATATGTATTTTATAATTAATATTATGGTTAAGAGAATCATGAAACATATGAGTATGGTACTATAGTAGTATTTCTTTAAGAACATTCAGGAATATATTAAATGGTGTCAATGAACAAAGAAAAGTGATTCAGGGGAAAGATGGTATTTTTGTAAAATAAATGATTGAGGGGAGATAACCCTTAATACATGCCCAATGTTGTGATAATAATGATAAATATATGTTTATATGAGAGTATTGGTAACCCTGAAATTGATTAGTGATTTGATGGTTTATGTTATCTCTATTTTAGTTTACGAAATTCTTTTAATTGTGGAATAAATTCGATAATTTGAAATTTAATTTAAGGAATAAGGAAAAAAAATTGGAAGCATTCATGTTTTTATTAATTTTTTATGGTGATAAAGGTATTAACATATTTGTAATGTGATATTATGAGCCACTTTATCATTTCTAGGGAATATAATACTATGTCGATTAGTAACTTCCCTTAAAATATTTTTGACATTTAATTTGGTTAGACATATTTTGGAAGGGTCTTAATGTTAACTATTTATGTAATGGATGAAGTTTAAATTTTCATGTTGTTGGATAACTCATGCTAACGATTTGGGTTTTTGAAAATTTTGGAGGAAGGACTTTTCATTTTCATATGGACATTATGACCAAATAAAAGTTAATTTTAATTCCTTAGGCATAAAAAATTTAACTTGAATAGTAATTGTTTGGAGGAAAATATTAGATTTTAATGGAAAATTATTAATGGATGAAATTATATTTTTCAAGTAATTATATTTACTTATGTTCATAGCTTGGATAGTAAAGTAATTCCTCAACTCCAGAAAAATTATCTTTAAACAAAAATGTTATCCAAGTACCTTTATTTTTTATGAACTGAGGGTATTTTCAAAATTTAAAAATTTATGGTTTTGTGTTCGTTAACCTTATCTATATCACCCACTTTATTGTAATCAATGATCTATATCACTCTCTATAATTATTTACACATTTATTTCATGTCCATAACTTCACTTCCCACCAATGTTCTCATATTTGGAAATTTAGTTATTTGTTAATCCAGATGAACATTATATTCCCCAATCTATATTATCAATATAAAGTTTTATTAACCTATTTTTAATGTGGGTTTTTTAGTAAAGGTATTTTTAAATGTCAAAACCATGATTACCGAGATCAAATTTAAATTGTGAGCACACAATTTATTAAAGGTGGGGAGAAGTTAACGCAATGAGATTTTAAAATACGAACCTCATGTTAAATTATGTATATTAAATACAACAGTGATATTATAAAATAATTTAACACCTCTGTATTTTTAAAATATATTTCATTTTAAATAAACTCAATCTGTTTAATTACATGTGGAACATGCAACCCCGAGTATGAATAAACCATAGTATAGAATACCATTATAAACTAGACATTAAATTATATGGTATAAATTAGACTAGAATACTTATAAAAATTATATGGTTTAAACATGAATAAAATAAATTCAATGGTTGTCAATTGATTAGAAATAAAATAACAACCATTTTAAATAAAAATAATTCTTTTCTAAAAAACACTATTTTCTAAAAGGTTGTTCAATCATGCTTTGTGATAATAATTTAATATTCATTTTAACCAATTTTATAAAAATTATTTTAAAAAAAATTAATTAATTATCGAAATCATTATATAAAAATTTACTTAGGGAGAAATTTTGGGTCTTTTTTGAAAATATTGATTTTTTAGTGAATAGTTAAAAATACTACTCACATCGATTTTTATTTTCAAAATAAAATAGGTTTCAATATAAGGAATGAATATTGAAACATGTCCATGTGAAGAACAATAACTAAGGAGGTTTAAAAGAATAAAGAACATGTTTATCTACTTCCACTAGATTCACCCCCTCAACCAGAGGAGAGCTATTATTTGAGAAGAAATAGGTCCCCTATGGATGTCCCTCCATAGAAGAAAGAAATCTCTATACTTTTTTAAACTCCATCCATGTGGGGAAAACTTTTGTCTCATTTCCAATGATACTGCTTTACCTTCTTATAATATAATCAATCAACCAATGAACATTACCTGAGTCAGGAAGGGAATTATACAAGAGGATGCATCTTGTTTAAACCACTGCCATACTAATATTTTCTTATTTTGATAATAGAATCAGTATGAGAAAAGCCTTTGAATATAATTAAAGAAATTCTATGGTGAAAAAAACTGCAATGAATGAAAGAACGATATCCCCCTATTGATCCTACACCATTTCTCATCCCCTCAGGACGCCTGAACTGAATGAACCATTCGTGTTGAATTTTAATCCAAAATGAGAAGGATTCCATCATTCCCATCATCCCTGTTTAATAATTATACCATATTGATTGTAATTCATAACTGTAATAAAAAAACTTGAGTAGGGATGTGTCTTCCCATGCATGAAGGGTCGTCGACCCAATCATTATTTCATGCCTTCTAGATGATCTAGTATCCTACAAAGAGAACCATATTTCTTTCTTTCCTTTTTGATCCCTCTAAATCCACGCCAAAAAACCAGTAATCCATGAAAGTTAATCATTGTTCATTTTTTCCAACAAAACCCATGAAAACCCCAAATGTAATCTATACTGAATGAGACCAGTATCTTTCAAAAACCAGTTTCTCAGAACTCTCCTTGTTTTAAAGAATCCTGATTCTGAGCCAGAAATTGAATGCCAAAAATATCATGAGAAACAGGTCAAAATATGGAAGTGATATAAAATAAATAAATAAATCAGCAGGCAATATTATTTAATGTGGAAAAAATACTCTGATGTAGAGGATTAAAAAACCACGGGGCAATCCCCAAAAATATCCACCATGAATCATAGAATACAAGAACCCATGTAATGCCCGAACTTGAATTACAAATGAGGGAGCCTAGAAAACCTGTGTGAAAACCACACCCCGATACACCTCTACCTTCCCTCTGATAAACATCCCACTGACACCATGTATTGGATGATTAATCTATGACAAAAAGACACCCTTCTGTTGAAAAAACATCACTTCCTCAGATATATTCACCCGAACATGTGTCAGCCTCACACCAGATTGCGACACCCGAATGATCTCTCCATCATGATGTAACATTGATCACGAACTGGGACACGCCACCCAATCACCACTATCTGGAAGACTTTCAATATGTTTCCCCGATCATCAATTTCATCTTCGTTGCTCTGCACCAATTAAATTTTGATGTGTCACACATGATACCACCGACGTGGTACCCCCTTCTTACTCCTTGTGGACAACATCTTGAATATATTTAAATAACCTCTCAACATGTGTAAGATAATTGTGTCATCGTCATCGTGTCACACAGGCCACCGCAAACAAGGAAACCCCGGTGTCCCTTGCCAGCTACATATTTCCAGTACACCCTTTAAAATATGTTGTTACATCCTCTTATATAGACACCAAGTCCATAATCCCCAATTAATGCAATAAACATCCATTATTCCATCCATTAATATTGAGAATTAAATTTCCATTAATGTTGAGAGAAAATACTCAATTAATGTTGATATAAATCTCCTCATTAATAATTTTTATCTCTCATTAATAAAATTTATGAAGACCAACAATCTCTCCCTTCAACGCATTAATTAATGGAAAAACCCAATAATCCCATTTGGAAATAAAATAGTTCATTATCACACCAACCATCATCAACTGCAGAAAATATGATGATGTCCTTTTTCACTTATAATAAAAAAAATATCAACTCCCCTTCAAAAAAGAAAAAAAATCCAAAACCTTCATCACATCTACCTTTGCACCGTCCCACTGAACAAGAAAAGAACCAAAAACATACGACTCCCCCATAATAGTGTTTACCGCATAATTTGGAGCACCTGTAGGAATAAACTACTCCCCTGCTCATCATCCCTTGTGTTGACATGTGCATCATCTCTCTCAACCTGCTTTATTTTATAAAATTTATTCTACTCCTTTCACGCATCAGTGATCCTCTCAAAATCTTCCATAATTCTCACATTAAACTACAAGCATGAACCTACCTCCTATGGTACCACTTTTTATCAAGAATCCCGATTCTAGGTTGGAAATTTCTTACCAAAAATATCATGAGAAACTTGTCAAAATATGGAAGAAATATAAGAAGAATAAATAAATCATCCCGCATGATTTTTTAACATGTAAAAACCCTCCCATGAGGAGGATTAAAAAGCCACTGGTCAATTCCCAAAAATATCCACTACAAATCAGAGAATACAAGAATCCAAGTAATACCTAAACTTGAATTAAAAATGAGAGAGTATAGAAAACCTATGTGAAAACCAAACCCTGATACACTTCTTCCTTCCTTCTGATAAACATCCCACTGACACCATGTATCGATGATCAATCTCTGACAAAACCACACCCTTCTATTGATGAAACATCACTACCTCGAAGATCTTCACATAAACATGCGTCATCCTCACACTAGCTTGTGAAACCCAAATGATCTCTCCATCATGATGTACCGCCGATCATGAATCGGGACACGCCACCTGATCACTGCTATTAGGAAGACTTTTGATGCTTGTCCTTTATCATCAATTGGATCACCGCTTCTCCACACCTGTTAAATGCTGATGTACCGCACATGCTACCGCCAACACGGTAGCCCCTTTTGCACCCAGTGGATGAAATCTTTAAGATCTTTCAAGAACCTCTCCGCACATGAAATATAATTGTGTCGCTTTTATCGTGTCGCACGGGCCACTTCAAATATGGAAACCCCTTCCTGGATCTCCCTTGTCAGCTACATCTTGCCGGTACGCCCTTTAAAATATGCGGATGCATCCTCTTATATAGAAACCAAGTCCATAATCCCCAATTAATGCATTCAACATCCAATATTTCATCCATTAATACTAAGAATAAAATATCCATTAATGTTGATAGAAAATACTCAATTAATGTTGATATAAATCTCCTCATTAATAATTTTCCTCTCTTATTAATAAATCTGATGAATCCTAACACTTCTGCCTGCAGTTACTACAAAAAACGCACCTAGATACCATATTAATACCTAAATGCTTGATATTTTCATCAATTGGTTGATCATGGTTTTGTATACGCCACCAAAGGATGTTTTATTTTGATAAATATTCCTTTCACTATAGAGTTTCTCCCCACCTATCAACAGTATTAGAAATGGTCGACTCCCTACCGAATTCCTTCACCAAAAATCCTCCTGAAGATAATTTCATAAAGACACACATGTCTGTTTCATTATTCAAGTCATTGATATCAAATATATCCTTGTATTTCATGTTAAATGTTTCATTAATTAAGTTTAGATACATGGAATCACTCTTGAAGGAACGTTTTGGGACTAGGCATCCTAGAAACCCAATCTTTGAACCATCCCAATTATGATGCCCATACGAAATATCCCCCTTGCCTAGAATCCACCAGGTATGGCCTTGGAGATTCCTGATGTATTTTTTTATTAAAGATCAAAAATAATTAGGGCCACATATCACCCTATCAATATTCCCTCTATGTTTCCTTACTATGAACCTTCTATAGAGAGTATGTTCTTCAAGAACCTCCCATTCCAGTTTTTCATGAAAATAATAGAGCATATCCAAGATATTTTTCTCATTTATGCTACCCTCCTTCACTGGTTTGTCCATTCTATTCTAGGATTCCCAATGGTTCTTAGATTCTAAGTACATATACCAAATTAATGAATATATAATATTGTAAATGTGAGTGATGACAGACTTTGGAATCTTCATAGTTGAGAGATCGTGAATTGGTACAGAGCTGAGAATGATGTTCACCAGAGTTATTCTGCATCCAAATGAGAGGAATCTAATTTCCAATTTACGATCCTACTAGAAGTATTTTCTATATTTTTTTCAAAGTGATATATAATGGACCTTATATATGAGATATATACAACTATATAGTCCATTGGAAAGTTTTTCCTATGAATATAAAGATCATTGATGAGCTGGGAAGTTCTTATGTCTGAGCACCTCCAGGAGATATAAAAGCTACTTTTAGATCAATTAATAGTCTATCCAATCCATTTAAAATAGTAATCTTGGAATTATTTTCATTTCATATACTGATATATTATTTTAATTAGAAAAAATAATTGCATAATCAATGAACATGAGGTGGGAGATGGTACATGATCATTGTTTGCACTGAAAATGTTGCACCTCCCCTTGGGTAATACTCATGTTGATGAGGCGACAGAGAACATATTAAGTAATATTAAACATTATATGATAGAGAGGATCACCTTTTATTAGACCAAGGGTAGCATTGAAGAAACCATATTTTCTCCCCAAGAAGGATATTGAGATCCATGGGGAGCTAATGTATCTGAAGATGAGATCAGTGGCCTGAGGAGAGAAACCCATTTTATCCAGCACCTTGATGATAAAATTCCACTAAACCAAATTTTAAGCTTTTTCCATATCCAATTTGATAACCATTTTTGAGTAGATGAGCTTTTTTTATGTCACTAATCACTTCTTGACCCATTTCAATTTCTCATTGGATGGATCTCCATTTAACAAAATCGTGTTGTTCCTTCGATATCCATTTGTTAAGATTTTTGTATATCCTCTTATTAATCACCCATGTATGAACTTTGTAAGTTAAATTAAATAAGATTAATAGGTGGCAATGCAGTATATATAAGGGATCCTTAATATTGGGAATCATCACAAGAGTGGTATTACTTTCCACATGAGGCAGACTGCCCACCTAAAAAAAATCATGCATTGTAGACACCACATCCCTTTTGAGAAAATTCTAAGAGGCCCTGTAGAGGGACCCCGGAACCCATATAGTCATAGAGAACACTCTAGGTTAAGTCCTATAATAGCCTCATAAACATTATCCTCATCAAGGATACCTTTTAAGAAAACATTATCTGAACAAGAAACCTCGTGTGAGACAATATCCAAAATGTCCTCAAAACCCCTCTGGTAATAGTAAAAAATATTGATTTTTGTAAAACTATCATTTCTTTACAATAAATTACGTAAATTAAAAGGCCCATTATTATTTGAATTTTATTTAAATTAACATAAGTTTTATTTATTAATATTTAATCCAATTAAATCCATTCTAATCAACTTTATACTATATTTTATTATAAGTCTATTTTTGGGTTTAAAAACACATTGTTTTTTAAACTATTTTAAAGTGAAAAATGTTTCCTCATTTTAATTAATCATAAGAACAACTAATTAGGAATTAATTAAGTGATGTTTTTATATAATACATCTTCCTTTTTAATTTAAAATTTATATAATGATTATATCTATTCATACAGTTAATATAAGAACACATTTTCCCTGAAAAATACATTTCTTGAAAACTATTTTTCCATCCCATGAGCAAGATTAATTTTTAATTAAGGTTTTTTAATTATATGAGTTGAATTTATAAAAATGTATTACATATTTGGAATTAGAATAATCAATATTATCTTATAAATTTAACTTATGTTTTGACCATAATGAATAGTAAAAATAGTAAAAATCGATTATCTTGGTTAAGGTAAAAAAAGGTTTACTGGGGGTAAACTAAGAAAAGAAGGGTTAAAATGTTATAAACTTAACCAAAATAAATTTATTAACATATTCATAACTTATATAATCAAATTTTATATAATGGCCAATTTTTTAGGCTTTTAGAAAGATAAAATCATGGTTATCACTTTTTCTTTTCAAAAATTACAAGTGTGTATTCTCCGCCACTTATAAATGGTCACCCACCCTCATGTTCTCCTTATGCTTAAAAACCCTTTTTTATAAAATAAATATCCAAATATCTTCCTTAATAATCTCTCTACATAGTATTGTAATTATTTTTATTATTAATCCCTCTGAAGAATTATTTAGGTATAAATATAAATAGGCTCTCTGAAGAAGAGATAAAATTATTAAACATGTATATTTGTTTTATTCCATCTTCCACATCCTTCAAACAATCATAAAATATGATAAAATGATAACCATATTATCCCATATATACTTATATTTTATTATTTTAGTGTAATAACCCATTTAATTCTCAACTTTCAACAAATTGGAAACAAAATAATCGATTATGTGTACGACAAACTACCACCTCACGAAAAGATATAATTTGTTTTCCATCACTACCTTTGAAGGATTTATATAATGATGGATTTAACATGTTTTAAATATATTTATGATATTATTTTAACTTTTTAATTATTATATCACATATATGTTATTACATTTCATTATGTGGTGGATACGATAATGTAGCTCTTATGTACGGTGGACTACCACCTCACCAAGCAATGTCATTCATTTTTCACTTACGCTTTACATGAAAGTTAGTGATGATAAATTTAATGAATATATTTTATATTTATTAAATAACTATACTTATTTAAATATAATAACAAACATATTTTCAAAACTTCCCATCTGTTGGAAAATAATAATGTCACTTGTGCGCGTGTGTGGATTTCCACCTCCACAAAGTGACATGAAATATTTTTAATTTTATTTTTACATAGATGATAGTAAAGATATATTTGATTAATATAAATTATAAATATGAAAAATATTTATTCTATAATGGTATTTTAATATTTATTTTCCTTTCATTCTATCCATCAAGAAAAATGGAAATATTTTTTATGCATTCATAAGTCTGTCATCTCCATGAACGGTGTGATCCATTTTCTATCTCTAAATATTATTGGTTACTATAAATAAATATATTATAAAAATATATGATATTTATATCATAGTTAAAATTATTTATATTAATTAACCATGATCAATATAAAAGGAAAACAACTACTTAACCAAAACATACATGAAAAATAATGCAATTATCACTTAAAACACATATTTTAACCAACAATTGTTAATAAACAGGTCATAAAAGACTATAATTAAATCACATATGCTATGAAATGTATTATTATGATTATTTAATAGATTTATAACAAATTTATTTTTTTATGAAAGAGGTTCATACAAATATAAAGGAATTTGAACCTTATGTAAGGGTTTTTCGTCTCACTTTTATTTCTATGAGACATATTCCATATTCAACAATTATTCCTTTGTGTGGAATATATGATTCCAATTTTTATATGTTATATAATGAATATACTTTTCTTAATGGTATGTAAATCTTCATTTAATTTTATTTCATTCATGAGGATTACGATTCAAATGTTTCCAAAGTGGTAAGGGTGTATTTCACAATCTCATCATTATTCTTGATTGTTTATATTTAAGAATCCCTTAAGGAAATTATTTGATATTTGTTAAATTGAATTTTTTATCTTCTCATAATTTTATTCATTAATTTTTTCAAAAAAAAATAGTACCATTTTTCCTCTCTTTGGTCTTTCAAATGATTTAGAAACTATTTTTAAGAAAATTTGACCTGAGTTCTCTCTTCGGTCAAAAATACTTTTTCTACCAAATCCAGGTTTTATAAATATGTTTCTAAAAATATTTTAAACATTCACAAAATTATTAATTTAAGACTTTTTTACCCATGTTTTACTTTTTTACAAAATGTTTTGAAAGGATTCTTCAGGATATTTTCCAAAAAAGGCTTGTTTGTCTTTACCAAAAATTTGAAAGGAATATTTGTTTTAACATGTACTTTTTGAAAGAAAATTACTACCATCATGAATAATAAATATTTTAAATCTTACATTATAATTTTCAAATTTTATTTTCAAATAAAGTTTTTTTAAAAAAAATTATGAACATTTTTATTTAAAAAGATTATTTTCAAAATATAAAGGTTATTTTACTCCAGAATGTTTTAATAATCTAATTATATAATTTATATCCATATATAACAACAACCGTTATTATAATTGTGCTTTATTGGGGATACATTGAAATGATACCATCCTTATTATTTATCCATAGTATTTAGGATCAGTTTGATTGTGGATGTACTATTTTGATACCATGCTCTATATTACATTTGACGGTTTATGATTATGTATATTGATTGAGAAAATTATTAACATTTCATATGATCTATTTTCGATAAAAATGTATATATTGATTATGTTTCTCACCTTTCAAATGAAGAATGCATTGGAATTGGTATGTGATAGGTTGGGCCCATAATTATATAGCCCCTTGATGTATGAGCAAGTCTCATGAGACAAATCAGTTGGCCAAATTAAAAGGTTTTTTACCCATAGATCTAAATTTCCTTGTGAAAGGACTTTAAAATATGTTTACAATGTCTGAAATTATTCATTACCTCATTATAAGACCAATTATTGATGCCAATGTGATTATTCTGTTAGTTAGAATATCCCTGGATAAATTTCAAAATCATGTGATTGTTTATATAGATTTATTTGATCATCCTTTATTCCTACAATATTATGTTAAGGTTATTGTTTAAATGGAATGTGTTTCTGTTGTTAACCATTCTATATTGATTATGATTTTTTATTCATGATAGCTTCGACTGTATGTATACTCGTACTAAGCATTAGAGCTCACCCTTTTCTTATGTTTTATTTTCCATAGGATACCAGGAAGTGAATTCTGATTGTTATGATTGTTTATTCTAGCAGAAATAATGATTAACTTGAAAAAAATTCTATGTTGTATTTTATGTTTTCAATTATAATATGACATTCAAGTATTTATTAAAAATACTACTAAAATATTTGTTAATTCTTGTTGAGATTCCTTGTATCTTATACAAATACAATAAAGTAATAGCTGACTTTGGGATACTACGGTCGAGGTCTTTACATCACAGTCATGCTATTGTAAACTACCAAGCCTCAAGATCGACTATAGATATCCTCTATCATACACCTAGATTCAAATGATAAATACTAGATATCCTATAATCACACATGCATATCAAGAATAATACTATTTAATTCTTTCAATTAATTAATTAACATTTTAATTGATAATAAACCAATATCCATGCACTTGAGGAATAATCCAACTAATCCAACATTTTCTCAATATTTTTCATCAATTATATTTCTTTCCAATCACTAACACCATGGGTTAAAACATTTAACATTTAGTATCATTCCATAATTCTGGGTACTACAAGACACATCCTAAGTTACTATAAAAGGGATAAAAAACCACATAAAGACAACTTCTTCAAGTAGTAGGGAATGGAAAGTAGAATTAAGAAACATGGCCATCCAAACATTAATAAAAAATCATTAATAAGAACTAGAGAGGTTTTGGTGGTGCATTCTCTAGATTTTAGGTGTTGTTGCTTGTGGGTTGATTTCTCGGGAACCCTAATGGTAGGTGGATTCTCTCTCAACTCCACTTGGTTAGAACTAGTGGTTATTTATCACAAATAATTTTTTGTGCGGAAAAAATTAATTGTGATTTTTTGTGTGAAATTGGTTGCAAATACCTTGGGCGATGTTTTGGGGATTTTTGAAAAAAAAGGATTTATGGTGAAAGGCTCACGATGTGGATTTTAAAATAGAGATTTTAAAATGGGTTGTTGAGATTTATTTGGGAAAATTTTTGATTAAAAATGGTTTTCAATCCAAGATTTTTTTATTGAAATGTGGTTTGGCATGGAAAATGGTTTTCGATAAATGGATGATTTATTGAAGTGGATTGGTATGTGATGGAATTGGTTTATTGCTTGTTGTTGTAACATTGGTGGGTTGTGTGTTTGGTTGTGGTTGGTTGAAATGTTGTGTGGAAGTGGGTAAGAAGTATCACTATAAAAGGTGATGGATACTGGTCGGAAGATCCACCATGTAGGTTGTGGTCAGGAAGTACTGCTAGTTGTGAATGGGTGAATAGTTTGGGTTGAAGTCCCACTATTTTGGTTGTTTGGTGTGAATGGGTGAATGGGTTGGGTAGAAGTCCCACCATTTTGGTTGTTTTGGTGTGAGTGGGTGAATGGGTTGGGAAGAAGTCCCACCGTTTGGTTGTTTGTTGTGCATTGATTTGCAAGTTGGAAATTGTTGTGCTAGTATATAAATGAAGAAATGGCTTGTGGCTTGTTTGTGTGGCTTTCCCTTGGTTTCTTCATTTGGGTGTGATGGATTGGTAAAGGCATTTTTGGATTATGGGAATGGTGGTACTTTTGGTTATTTTATATAAATTTTTTTATATAAATGTGCTAACAGTTTTATCCTAGTGGTGTGTGTAGAGAAGTCATTTGGGGAAAACCTACTGAATTTTAGTACTCATCCCCAGCTATGGCACTGTGGTGTCTTTTCAGATGTCGTGTACTGTGACGTGGGAAAAGGTAAGGCATCACCCTACTTTAGTGGAGCATTGTGATTTCTTGGTGGAGCTTTGAGCATGGAGCTCGGTGTGGAGACAAGGGGTGTGTCTTGACTTGTGTTGGGTTTTGTTCTTTAGTTTCTGCTTTGTACTCTGATGTGGTATAGACATGTCTAGCTATATTGGTTTTGGGATTTATTATGGAAAACTTGATTATCTTTCGGGAATACATGCTGGAATATTTTATTGACATGCATCATATAGTGGATGTTAATGGATTGTTTGGTTGGTTTGGTCTTAAGGGAAAACTGTTCCCCAACTTGTTCTTGAAGCCCTCGCCATTTATTTCCAGCTTTTGGCACCTTGGGAATGTCACTTAAGGCCAAGTAACCCTCACCGTCTCCTCAAGCTAATGAGTAAGGGAGGGGTGTTACAAATGGTATCAGTTTGTTCGGTCCTTATCTTTCAAGTGATAGCAGTTGTTCGGTAGCTTTGGAGCCTTGGTTTTGGAGTTGACATTCATTGTGGTATATTCCTTGATTTGGGATATTAGTAAGGCATAGGATTGTTGGAACTTGGTATGTATAGCATAAAAGGACATAGCTAACCCTCTTATTCTGAAATTCAAGTTACAAAGGAGATGGGTACATAAGTGTTTTGGAGAAACTTATAGGCATTTAATATCTCATTATCGTGGGTGTAGCCAATGAGATTAGCATGGCATGCATGGTAGAAATTAATTCCCTCTAGGGTGAATATTTCATTGGGCATAAAGATTTATGGGCTAAATTGAGAAATGGTTTTTCAAATGTGTGAAATTATGATGTGAATAAATTTGGTCTTTTGTAAATGGTATGATTTTCAAAAATGGTGAAACATGGAAAAAGTGGAAAGGTGGAAAGCCTCATTGTGATAGTGTTGTGTAATGCGATGTGAAATGGGAATTCTTGATGTCTATGTAAGTGAGACTCATGGTTGTTTGTTTTTTGTTTATAGTAATTTCACCGAGTAGGCGTCGTAGAGACCAACCGGAAGTGGCTGTTGAGAATGTGGTTGCACTTGAGCCCCAGGTGAACCATAAGTTAGTGGAAAGAACAGTGCAAGCTTTCTAAGCTGTGGAAAGTAGAAATAAAGTGGATGAACCAAGGCATGTTGATCATGCATTTTAGTTTCAGAAGCATAATCCACCCATCTTTAGGGGTGATTCGGACCCAGAAAGGGAAGAGGCGTGGTTGTCCAGAATGAAAAGAATTTTCCAATTCTTGGGGCTGCCGGTAGAGTTGAAAGTAAAGCTAGCGACGTATAAGCTAGAGTATCTTACTCTTTAGTGGTGGGAGTTGGTAGTCCAGGCGGGGATGGAATAGGATATGACGTGGGAAGACTTTGAGGAATTATTTAATAAACAATTCTACCCACATACGTTCAGAATTCAGCGCACAACTGATTTCTTCAGTCTAAAGCAAGAGCATATGTCTATGATGCAGTATGCAGCTAATTTTATGAGCATACAGAGGTTTTCACCTGAGGTGGCAGGTAGCATGTCATTGAAGGAAAGGATCTTCGAAGCGGGGTTAAGGCAAGAGATCCGTTCAAAGACAGTAGTGTTATTTATTGGTGATTACACAGCGATGGTGAATCATGGATCGATGGCTCAACGGGATCTGTTGGGAACCCCAGGTTGAGGAAGCATGGTGCTGCCCATGGGAAATAGGGGTAACTCTAACGTTGGGTTCAAGCAGAGGAGGGACACTTATTCTTAGGGTGGGAAATCTATTGCTGCATGTGTGGTTTATTTGCTGGGTTTAAGGGTAGAAATTATGCCTTCGGTTTTGAAACCTCAAACCTTTCTAGGTCAAAGAGAGTGTTGACCCTTCTTGTATAGAGCATGTAGTATTTTTGTGGGTGACATTGAGATAACCAGGAATTTCTCAGTGCTAGAGATGGATGGGTATGATGTAATCCTGGGAATGGATTGGCTGGTGGCGTTTAAGGCCCACATCGACTGTAATCCACAGAAAATGGCTTTTACAACACAAAATGGCATTCTATATCTCTTTAGAGGAGAGAGGCATGAAAGGCAGGGTGCAATGGGTTTGTTGGCACCAGTAGTGGGCACAATATTGTATTAGTTTGTAGTGTTGTCATTGGAATCGGTAGAAGGTGTTGAGCAGAGTGTATTTCCAGCAGTGGTGGATCAGTTCATGGATCTTTTTCCTCAATAATTCTATGGGTTTCCTCCCATAATAGAAGTGGAGTTTACAATTGATCTCCTTACGGGGACCAGTTCTATCTCACCTCCATCTTATCGGATATCCCCTACTGAATTGTGGGAATTGAAAGTCCAGTTGGAAGAGTTAGAAAACAAAGGGTTTATCTGACCTAAAACATCCCCGTGGGTAGTTCTGGTGTTGTTTGTGAAGAAGGTGGATGGGACTTTGAGGCTCTATGTTGATTATTGTAGACTTAACCAAGTTATGATAAAGATCATATATCCACTTCCACGAATTGATGATTTGTTTGAGCAGTTTAGGGGAGCACAGTGGTTATCCAAGATCGACCTAAGGTCGGGATATCATCAATTGCGGGTGAGGGAGGATGATATTCCTATAACAGATTTCAAAAGTAGATATGGACATTATTAATATGTGGTTATGCCCTTTGGTCTAATTAATGCGCCAGCGATGTTCATGGAATCGATGAATCATATATTTTAGAGATATTTGGATTCATTTGTGGTGGTGTCTGTAGATAATATTCTGGTGTATTCAAAGACAAGGGTGGATCATGAGAAACACTTGGAGACAATCCTAGGGATCTTGAGGGATATGTGGCTGTATGCCAAATTGTAAAAATTGTGACTTTTGGATATAAGAAGTTCTTTTTCTTGGCCATTTGATTTCTGAAAGAGGTGTTTCAGTAGATCCGGAAAATATAGAGGTTGTTATCTTGTGGAAACCACCAAATAATGGGTTTTAGGTATGGAGCTTCCTCGGTCTAGCTGGGTATTATCGGTGTTTTGTTCATGATTTTTCACGTTTGCTTCACCGATGACAGCTTTGACAAGAAATAATGCTCCATTCTAGTGGAATGAATAGTTTCAATAGTGTTTTGAAGATCTAAAGGTTCACCTTACATCAGCACCAATCTTGGTTTTTCCATAACCAGAAAACGGGTGTGTGGTGTATTGCGATGCATCGGGATCAGGGTTGGGGTGCGTTCACATGCAAGGGAATCATGTGGTTGCATATCTCTCATGGAAGTTAAGGGTGCATGAGAAGAACAACCCAACTCATGATTTTGATTTGGCAGTATTGGTCCATTCTTTGAAAGTGTGGCGTCATTATCTATTCGGTGTGAAATTCATGGTATATACAGATCATAAGAGCTTGAAGTATATTTTCTCACAAATGGATTTGAACGTGAGGCAAAGGAGTTGGATGGAATATCTCTAGATGTTTGATTTTGACTTGATGTACACACTGGGTAAAGGAAATTTGGTGGCGTATTCCTTAAGTAGAAAATCATATGCACATGTTGTAAAACAGGAATCGGACCAGTGGCAGCTGATGTAGGTTATAGCTGACATGCGATTGGAATGTGAACACCAGGGCGATACATCAGTCTTTTTTATAGTTTTTTTGATTCCTGACTTGGTTGGTCTTGTTAAAGAGGCACAAATATCTGATTCTGAGTGTGTGACCATGAGGTCGAGACTCAATGGTGGGGAGACCATTGAGGGTTGGAAACTGAATGGAGATTCAGTTTTGTGTTTTTGGAATTGAATGGTTGTACCAGTTTCTTGTTAGAAAGATCTTCTTAGAGCATATCATCATTCCAGGTGGGTTGTTCAGCCTGGAATTCAAAAAAATGTATAAAGTGTTGAAAGCACAGTTCGGGTGGGATGGTATGAAAAGATATGTGGCTGAGTTTGTTTCGACATGCTTGACTTGTCAGCAGGTCATGGCAGAGTATCAAAGTCCAGCGGTAATTTTGCAGTATTTACCAATCCCTGTTTTGAAGTGGGAGAAAATAGTGATGGATTTTTTCACAGGTGACCCAAAAATAGTCAAAAAGCACAATGCCATTTGGGTGATAGTGGATCGGCTAACATTGTCGGCCCATTTCATTCCGATTCGTGAATCTCATACGGTGGAGGATCTATCCAAAATCTTTATCTGGGAGGTGGTAAAGAGGCATGGTGTTTTAGTTTCAATTGTATCAGATATAGATCTGAGGTTTACATCTCATTTCTAGAAATCCTTATGGCAAGCCCTTGGTTCACAGTCAACTATGATCACGGCGTATCACCCTCAGATAGATGGTCAATCCAAGAGGATGATACAAACTTTGGAGGATATTTTGCGGGCTAGTGTCATGTATTTTGGTGGCTCGCGAGAGGACCACTTGTCATTGGTTGAGTTTCATACAATAAAAGCATCAGGCATCCATACATATGGCTTCATTTTAAGTTTTGTGTGGGCAGTCGTGTCGTTCTCCACTATGTTGGGTGGAAACTGGTGAGTCCTCGATGGTTAGACAAAGTCTTATCCAGGAGACTACGGAGAAGATCAAGTTGATCAGAAAGAGAATAGAGACGACTCAGAGTCGTCAGAAATCATATGCGGATCATCGTCGATGGTCATTGTCATTTGAGGTGAGTGATCACGTTTTCTTGAGGATCTCTCCTGGGTTGGGACATCGTCGGTTTAGGAATCAAGGAAAGTTATCTCCAAGGAATATCGGACCTTTTGATATTCTTGAGCAGGATAGTGAGGTGGATTATTGTTTGGCTTCTCCACCTAGGTTTAGTGCGGTGCATAATGTGTTTCATGTGTCGCAATTGAAAAATTATCAGCCGGATCGTGACCATGTGATTCGATGGGATCATGTTGAGCTAGAACTGGATGATTTGTTGGTGCATGTGCCAGTGCGGGTTGTGGATATGCAAGAGAAAGACTTCCATGGTAAAAGCATTGGTTTAGTTCGTGTTTTGTGGCAGCATGGATGGATTCAAGAGGAGGCTTGGTAGTGGGAGAAAGAGATGGTCGAGCTATGGCCCGAGCTCTTTCGGCAAAGGTTGGGTTCACTACTTTCCGAGGACAGAAAGACCAATGGTGGGGAGAATGTAGTACCCCCATTTTGATGTATGTGGCCTTTTTTATGCATTTTTTTGTGTTTAAAGAGCATGGGATTAGTTGGTAAGAGGTTGAGAGTGTTTGGAATGGTTTTTTATAAGTTTGGAGTCTTTTCTAGGGGAGCACGGTTTGAGCACAGTTAGGGGAAACCATGCGGATGCTCCAGGAAACCATGAATGGGGAGACATTAGTCTTCGCATGGCCAGTGCATGGTTTTCCAAACCATGTGAGGCAACCATGCAGACCCCTCCTCTCAAGATAGTGTTGTGCGCACGGTCAGCGCGTGGTTTTTCAAACCATGCAGGTTAACCATGCGGCCACTTAAAAGTAGGGTTTTTAAATCTGGGCTCCCTCAGGCTTGCCTCATTCCTCTCCAAACTTCCTCCCACTCGAGCCTCACTCGGTATTTCGGGTTCTCAAGGGTTGATAATTATCTGCCACACGTTTCGGAAGAAAATCAAAGAGGTTTCAAGGAGTTTTGAAGGTGGTTTCTCCCAGGTAAGTCTCTCCTCTTAGTTTCCTTATGTTTTCCTCTAGATCTACATCGATCTATTTCTTGGTTTTCTAGATCAATACTTGTTGTGTGTAGATCTAGGGTTTTGGTTGCCTTGGATGTTGATTTTAAGGCTTTTGAATGTTAGGTAAAGGGATCTAGAGAGGTTTTGGTGGTGCATTCACTGGATTTGTGGTACGGTTGCTTATGGGTTGATTTCGCAGGAACCCTAAAGGTAGGTGTCTTCTCTTCCGACTCCACTTGTTTAGAACTAGTGGTTCTTTGTTACAATTAATTTTTTGTTTGGAAAAAATTAATTGGGATTTGTTGTGCGAAATTTTTTGGAAATCCCTTGGGCGATATTTTGGGGATTTTTGGGGAAAAAGGGGTTTTATGGTGAAAGGCTCTTGATGTGGATTTTAAAATAGATATTTTAAAATGGGGTGTTGAGATTGATTTGGGAAATGGTTGTTGAAAAATGGTTTTCAATAAAAGATGTTTTTATTGAAATTTGGTTTGGCATGGTAAATGGTTTTCAATAAAAGGATGATTTATTGAAGTGGATTGGTATGCGATGGAATTGGTTGATTGAATGTTGTTGTGGCATTGGTGGGTTATGTGTTTGGTTGTGATTGGTTGAAATATTGTGTGGAATTGGGCGGGAAGTCTCACTATAAAAGGTGGTGGATAGTGGTCATAAGAACCACCATATGGGTAGGGGTCGGAAAGTACCGCTAGTTGTGAATGTGTGAACGGGTTGGGTGGAAGTCCCACCTTTTTGGTTGTTTTGGTGTGAATGGGTGAACGGGTTGGGCGGAAGTCCCACCGTTTTGGTTGTTTTGGTGTGAATGGGTGAACAGGTTGGTCCAAAGTCCCACCGTTTGGTTGTTTGTTGTGCATTTCTTTTAAAGTTGGAAATTATTTTGATAGTATGTAAATGATGAAATGGCTTGTGGCTTGTTTTTTTGGCTTTCCCTTTGTTACTTAGTTTGGGTTTGATTGCTTGGTAAAGGCATGTTTGGATTATGGGAATTGTGGTACTTGTGAATATTTTATATAAATTGTTTTATATAAATGTATTAAAGGTTTTGTCCTACTGGCGTGTGTAGGGAAGTCATTTGAGGAAAACCTATTGAGTTTTAGTACTCACCCCCTTCTTTGGCATTGTGGTGTCTTTGAAAATTTCATGTACCATGACATGGGTAAAAGTAAGGCAACACACTCCTTTAGTTGAGCATTGTGATTTCTTGGTGGAGCTTGGAGCATGGATCTTGGTGTGGAGACATGGAGTGTGTCTTGGAATGTGTTGGGATTTTCTGTTTAGTTTCCGCTTTGTACTCTGATGTGGTATAGACATGTCTAGTTGTATTGGTTTTGGGATGTATTGTGGAACAACATGGTTTTCTTTCAGGAATAAATTCTTGAATATTTTATTGACATGCATCATATAGTGGCTGTTAATGGATTGTTTGGTTAATTTTTTCTTAAGGGAAAATCATTCCCCAACTTTTTCTTGAAGCCCTCGACATTTATTGCCAGCCTTTGGTGCCTTGGGAATGTCTTTTAAGGCCAAGTAACCCTCATCGCCTCATCATCCAAATGAGGTAGGGGTGGGGTGTTACAATACATATCATCATTCATCCTGCTGTCACAGGCGTCAGCTACTACCATAATCCTGGGCCTCCCCACATATATATCATCAAACCACCATCCATCCTATGCTCACATCATGTCATATACAAAGTATCCTCATCCAGATGAATCCGATAAGGATATAGGGAAACAACAAAAAGTAATAGGGAAACTAGGTCCTAGAACTAAGGCATCTAGGCTTCATAAGTAAATAATCTCTCTTGACAACAAACATTTTTCTTTGTAAAATAAAAGGTTCAATACTGTCTTGAATTAACCAATTCATTTATCATAGGTTACAACCACATGTAATATAATACATCTTCAATCAAAAAATATATGATATTTAATCATTCTTTAACCATAACATCCAATTTTAATAAACTATGAGGAATAATGATATCTTTTAAACATTCCCCAATAAATATTTTATATCCATAAAATTATAGGGAGCATTGGTTTCATGTTTAACATGCCAAGTTACTATTTATCCATCAAGAATTATGGAATTTACATAATTTATTCAATTTTTATATAAAATTTTTTTTTCTAAACCACAACATAGATATAAATAACATACTCTGTATAAAAATAAGAGGTAAATCGTTAACACGATAGAATCACATGAGATCAAAACTACCAAAAACTAAGTATCATTATTTGATCGGGTTTTATATTCATTAACGTTAATTCAACCATCACCAAAATATATAAATCATGATAAATTTATGATTTCACATAAAAATAAGGCAAGTAAATAAATCTTGTACCTCAATTTCGAATTTTAATATTCTAAGCATAGGAACTGACGATCATGGATTAACCACTAACGGAAGAAACAACATCAAGATGATTGAATACTAACTGTAATATAATATCTATTAGAACCCGTAAATCCATGCTCAGATATCATCAAAAACACCATGGGTATTTCTACATTGATCACCCAAATAAAAGGAAGAACGAATAAAGATAGAAAAGATAGAGGAAAAGTGGTACCTTGAACCAAGATCATTGGATTATCCATGATCTAGGGGTTAAGATCTTCATATATTCCTTCAAATGGAACCTATGTATATATATCCAACACTTGTCAATGATAATTGTTTTCAACATAGCCATAATGTGAGAAAACATCTAATCCATGACCTAGGTTCACTAGAGTATCTGGAAAATGAAGGAATGCTCAAAGGTGGTGCATGGATTGATTAATAAGGGGAAAGAATGAAATAAAACATAATTTAAATACCTTATAATTTTTCATGTGTTTAAACTGTTTAACTATTATATATCTTTGATTAATGGTGATGGTTTCAGCTATTTTAAAATACTCCCAATAAGTACCACAACCACCCCCATGTCATGGTTGTGGTCATGGTGTTTTTGAGCACTACACCTTAAACAACTTCCACCAAGGAATGTTTCCCTTCCCTAAGGTGTTTTTTACTCACCAAAATTAAGTTCACAGTGTGTTGATCCTCTCTTCCCTAGTTCTTATAGATGTTCACCCAAGGTGACACTCCTCGTAACACACCCTCATTAGACATTTCCAAACTAGTTGTTTCAGGAAGTTTGAGACCAAGACCAAAAAACCCCAAATATTCGTACAATCCATTTCCATTGTTATAAAACACCCCAGAACCACATGGTTAACCACTGAGAACCCAATTCCAAAAATGGCATCCACCACTAGGGTGTGGATACCCCAAGAATGTCCAAGGATACTCCCCTAGACTTCAGAACACCTCTTAAATCCCTCTTGACACCACCAATCCTCAGGAAAACACAAAGTAAATGTCGAGAAGTTATAAACCATTGCTTTAGAAACCCCTCAAACAATTATTTCCCACAATAATTAAAAATAAACCCTAAGAGAAGAAAAGAGAAGGGGTAATCCGAATTTCCACCCTATGACGTACCTCTCAAGAATCTTTCCATTACAAAATCAAAACTATCACACTAAAATAAACAAGGTGAAATGATACACAACACTAGAAACTAGCACCCAAACACCCTCCCGAGGGAGATACATCTCAAACAAGATCAAGTCCAAAAACAAGGAATCAAATAAGAGAAAACCATATCATAATATAGATGAATTTAATAATCCGTAATGCATAGATACAAAATAATATCTAAGAATCAAAGAACACATGGGTACTAAGAATTTATTTATGACTCAGTTTTCCAGGTTCTCTTCTCCATACTACTGCGTTTCCATAATCAGAAACTAAGGGTATCATTCCCATGTAACAACATATCTTAGAGGCCCTGGATCACTATATAATACTCCTAAAAGGTCATATCATCATCAACATCAATCTCTCCCCAATCAATGATGTTACAGTCATTGTATAGATATTGATGAAGGTACAACACAAGAAATACCTCATGAATATGGATCATCTATAGGGGAAGTTCTATATAATATGTACTGGATATGATACAATATAATAACTAGAAATTAAAAACTAACCATCATAGTAGTCAAGGTTTAATCTTAAGACTATCATAGTGAACATAGTCCCTTTCTGAACTAGGTTTACTCCCTATTCTAATCTTGTTTATCCCATGAGATATCTATCTATACCTAATTCATTAGAGGGCTATATAATTATGGCCCCACATATAACATATTGAAAATCAAAAATTTACGTACTATAAGATCATAAAATGTCAACATATCATAACTCGTGAAAAGAAATGGTTTTCATTAACATTTCATCATTGAATAACTTGTGAAAATAAATCAGTATCATAAAAATTTCATCATAGTATAACCCATGAAAAAGGAATGGTTTTCATAAATATATTTTCATCACAATCATAAACCATATAGGGAAATAATACGGGTAGTATCATTTGATCAATCCCTATTAATTTTTGGGAAACATCAATGGATGTTGTCTTATATGGAAAATTATTTCAATGGTTACTTAGAATATTTCTTGAGGAAACTATCCTTTTTACATTGAAATCAATTATATAAAATATAAATATTTCCAAAACATTAGAGATAAAATTTTATTTGAAAATTATTTAGAAAATTTATAAAGGAAACTTCAAAGTATTTAGTGTTCATGGTGTCAAGAAATTATGTTCATGCCATATAAGTTAAATGAAAAAATTCCTTTCACAATTTTGTAAAAAGTCAAAAAGTACCTCATTCAGAAAACAACATGAATATTCCTTTTAAAACATTTTTTAAAAATAAAACGTGGGTAAAAATATATTAAAAAAAATCATAGTATATTATTAAAACCATTTGTAAAGATACTTTTAGAAAACATGGATATGGAAGAAAATGTATCTTCATCTGAAAAGGGAAATAAAGTCGGTTTTCTTTAAAAAATGATAAAGTAACTAAAATGAGGATAATGAAAGTAAAACATGTATTATTAATAAATAACCATATTATAAGAGAATTAATGAGTTTTTCTAGAGTTATATCACAATATTTTATCATCAGTAACTTAATCATAAACAAGTCTGATAAAATGAAATTATAACATAAAACCCTTACCACTTTGGTAAAAATTGAATCATAAGACCCATGAAAGAATAAATTCAAATGAATCATTAAATAGAATTAAAATAAGGATAATTGTGATATAACATATAAAAGGAAATTATATACATCTCATAAAATAAGATAGGTGCATGACATAACATATGTCTGAAAAAAGATAATTTGTGACGATAAACACTTACCTAATGTTCTTGTTTCTAGAAAGCACTCTGACCTATTGTATAATAAATTAAAATTTATTATATTTCTATAATTGAATCATGTAAAAACTTATAATATCATATTTTATCACATTATAACATTTCAACACTAATTTATCAATAATTGATTACTAAAATCATTATTTTTGGTTGTTGAAAATTTCATTTATCATTAGTATTTCAATTCATCCATTTCATTAATTATACTTTATCATGTTTCCATTATCCCAATAATTTTAATAATGATATAAATATCATATATACTCATTATATGTATATATTTATTGTATTCTTTAAAATATATAGATATAAAATTGAATTACACCATTCATGGAGATAGTTGGTCGTATGCACGCTTAAACGCTATTTTAACTTTTCAACATGTGGAATGAAATAAAGGTAAATAATAATTTATCATTATATAATAATTATTATATCATATATATCATATATATTTCTACCATCCAAATACAAAGTAAATGAAAAATAAATCGCATCACTTCAAGGGGGTCGTAATCCACATGTACGCATGAGTGATGTTATTCTTTTCAAATTGATTTAATAAATATCGTATATAAACATTAAAAGCATCATAATAACCATCCATAAAATATGGTGATGAAAAATAAATATTATTTATATGTGGAGATGATAATTCATACATACACACAAGTAATACTTTCACATAATATTTTATGGGAAAGATAATCGAAGCTGGTGATTTCATAATCATAATAAAATTTTTGTATATTTAGGATATTAAGTTTATAATTTTATAAAAAATAAAAAATATTTAAATAAGTTAAATAAAAGAAAAAATAAATTGATCAATTAAGGTGATTATTTCTTATTTGAAATAACTCTTTTATATATCCTCATAGGATATTAGGGTTATCCTATTGAGAAGAAAATCACCTCTAGAATGTGTATAAGGATGTTATAGAACAGTTTTTTTTTAGTTTTTTGTTGATGTATGAGGCTCAAATAGTGTGAATTGGTGATTGGAGGAGGTCCCCTTTTATAATTGAAGTAAGAAGCACTTTTGTAATTTCATAAAATATTAAATTATAATAAAGTAATATTCAAGTAAAATTATTCCAAATGGAAATAAATTTGAAGAAAAGGTAGTATGTAGTTGTAAACCCAATAAACAATATAAGTATTATAGGTTTAAGTGGTGTTTTAAAATGTATTTTTTGTTTCGACACGTTAGTTAACTCAATTTAACCATAACCATGGTAACAAATGTTTCACACCTAAACGGTTATAGTTTTACATATAAGATAATTATTGACTCATATATGGCAAATTATAAAATTTTACACCATATATTATCCTAATTTTTCTCTTTCATTATTTTTACAACTTTAAATAATTTAATAAAATACTTTTTTGATAAAATCCCATTAATATAATTTTTTACACTATTCATTTAATTTGACTTTTAAGGACATCAATACAAAGATGTAATTAAATTATAAACCATTAAACATTCATAATAGGAAATATATATCTTCAAAATTAGTGGAACATGCTAATTTTTTCAAATCAGTATACATTTAATATTTTTAAAATAATTCATTTTATTTTTCTTTTAATTGAATAAATATTAAATTAGTATTGTGTAATAAGGTAATTATTCCATTCCTAAAAATTAGAAATAAATTACCATGATAAAAAATAATTTATCTTTAAAATACCCATTTGTAACTGAACTTATAATTTTTCCCCTTATGTATTAATTTAAGAAATATTAAAGTAAAGAGAATGAAATTTTTGACTTTATCTTTTACATAAATATTTTAAATATCATTATAAAACCAAAATGGAACTAAAATTTCCTATATTTGAGACTTGGATATAATTTAATGAAATAAACTAATAAAATACGATAAATTCAGGTTTTTGATTGATTTTGACACCTTTTAATATATTTTTTAACCATATTTAACCAATTTTACCATTACCATGATACTAAAATTTTACTATGGCTATAATTCATTATGACCAAAAGTAAAAGTGTCCTATTTAAGAAATTTATTAATATTTATTCCAAATATAGAATCCTTTTTTCAATAATAAATTTCTATATGTGTTAATATTTAATTTAAAAAATAAAAATAAAAATGTAATGAAAACAAGTTATTTAGAAAAAATGCACTTTAATTATAATAATGTTTTTATATCATATTCAAGTATAAAATTCATTCCAATAGCCATAATTAGATTTTGGTTAATCAAAAGGGACTAATTATATTTAAAACTAATTCAAAGTAGAATTTTACTTTCTAAATAATTAAAAATAAAATTCATTTTTCAATAAAAATCACAATATTCCACTGTTTATTAAAAAAAATTAGCCTTTCAGAAAATTATAAAAAAATAATAACAAGTTTATTTTGGTATGATATGTTAAAAAAATTATATTCTTTTTATCAAATAAAAATTATTAAACTTACATAAATTAATTTTAATATTTTCTCACAAAAATCAATAAAAAACATTTTAGAAGAAAATTTAAATTTGTAGCATAATATGGTTTTACTAAAAATTCAATACTCATTTCCTAATAATTAATAAATAAATATTTATTTGGTAGGTCCTATATAAATCAATATATATATTATAATGTTATTAATCATATTCAAACCTTCCTATGCAATAGCTTGGCTATAATGATTATATTTCATGGTTCTTTTATGCTTGGTGTTGAGTATCTTTTACACTGTCAAACATTGTGTTAAATTGAAATATTAGGGTGTTACATTATCCCCCATTTAAGAAATACATTCTCAGAATTTTAACTTTTTCTCGATATCCAAAGGTTTGATATTTTGAAATTTCTTTTTGTTGAAAACCCACATTGTAAAAACGGTTAATATAACATTATCTTGAATATAGGAGAAATATGAAGGTCATCTGAAATAACAAAAATCAAAGTTTCTGAATAAAATAACATTAGTTAGAATTTAAAATAATGACATGGAAGATAAAAATAACACCCAAGTACTAATATAAAGTGATAGAGAACTTGTTCAGTAGAAATTTAACAACCATAAAATCATTAATCTATTATGGGAGAAAATATCATCAATTCAACAAAAATAAATTTAAGAGTATAAAATTTTATTTCAAGATCCTTTTCCTAATCATTAGTGATTATTTTATAGTCAGGAAAAAGAACATGAGAAAATATAATTACTTGATTTATTTTTAAATCCTAATCATAATTTAATCCTTTGGTTATTCTTTGTTCGGTTTCCTCTTCATATATTACTCCAAGAAATGAATATGTAAGTTGAATTTTTATATGGACCAAGAAGTAAAATTAACACTCAATAGATCATATGATCCATAAAAGAATGAAAAGTCATTACACATGCCAGAAAACATTTACCAAAATCAAAAATGGTTAGAATAAGTTATGATAATTTACAAAATGAATAAACCTTGAAATAAGACATTTCAGTCCAAAATAGCCATAATAAAAAAGTTTTTAATTATATCATATCATAAATAACCTCAACATTAAATAATTTTTTAACCTCAAAGGTGATCTTGTACCTTTCAGATCACATCCCTAAAAATTTAAATGCATTCTTCCCGATTAATATTTCATTTCAAATCACATGACAATATTAAGAGTTACATATACCTCCACCTAATGAAACGGCACTCAAAATATCATTAATCACCATGATATATCATATAATTTTGTGAAATTCACCCAAATATCATGAATCAAATTTAGAGACTAATCTAAAATTTAATCCTTATCTTGACCACAAATATCTCCAAAAATATTTCCTTGTAAATGAATCAACTTTAAACCGTCAAAATTATCTATATCCATTTATCCAATACACCATAATTAACTTAACATCAAATCGTATACTAACCCAAAGGGTTATTTAAACCATAATATATTATTCTTCCTGAAGCCCAGTAAAAGTTTCAAATCATCTCAAAATACGATCACATTAAAACATAAAAGGGGGTGTCGAGGCTCTTAATCCTATGAACCCATGATAGTATCCTTAAATATAAATTTTACCTCACATGAGAACATGTATGCTTCCACAATTTTTATTCCTCAAACAAAATAATAGTACAAAAAAGAAATAAACATCATCAAAGATTAAATAATCACTTTATTGTAATATCCCTAACCACTTTCTAGGTCACCAATAATATCACATTTACTTCATCAATGTAAATCATTTATTTATCCTAATTAAAAATTATCAGCATACCAATAAATCAATCTTCATGGATATGCATGCTATTAAACATATATTTTCAAATCTTTAAAGAAAAACTACTATGGAATAATCCTTAGAATTTTTATGATTCCTATATCCAGAATATCCTTGATATAATAATTCTACAACATAATTCCTCAATATTGATAAACACTTTAATCCTTCCACTTCAACGATTAACATATCATAGATCCTTACTTAGTTTAGGATTTAACTCCTGGATTTGGGAATTATCTCAGATAATGTCCACATTCCCCACACATATGACATTAAACTATAAATGGTACCTTAGGAAGATCTTCATTTCCCTCTATTGAACTTGTAACAGACCAATATAGTCCAACCAGACAAGTCTCCTAAACCATCCCACTTTGGGGTGGGGTAAAATATAGATAAAGAAACAAGTCTTGAATATAATAAAAACAATACATACAACCAGAGTATTGTGCGTAAACAAATTAAAGATACAACTAATCCAAACAGGCTAAACTATAAGAACATGATAAGTCTAGAAAATGATTTTTCATGTAACCAAGCATCAACTCCACACTATCCCAAAAAATAGCAACATAATGAGAACATTTCATGCTATAGAATGCTCTTACCTTTACCAAAATCCTGAAAAACAATGTCTACATCCACCCATATAAAGAAATGGTGTGTGAGCAACAGAGCCCACTAAGATACCACCAAAATATCTAAACAACATCAAATAACAAGAAGGTATAATTCCAAGCATTAAAACATATAAAGTTTTAGAAGAAGCTTAATAGAAAAATCAATTTGAAGTCCCTTTTTCAAAAAAACCATTATTGTTTCACAAAGTGCATGTTGTAACTACTAAATCTAGAAACAAAGAAGGTAAATATATTGAAATGTAAAAATACATGTGAGACCAAATCCATGAAATAAACTATTATGAAATAAACAAACAGAAACAAAAATGAACATACAATTCATACTTTAGCCTATGGGACGATGCGTACTAGACACTCATAGTCTAAAACAAGACATAAAGTTAGATTTGAACTAACATCAAGGCATGACATAGACCATCAACATAAAAGAGGTTACCTCCTGATGGTGTCGCATACACTAATGCTATATGTGCCTCTATCTTGACATTTCCAAGGTTCTTTCTTTGTTTGTAATGTTTGTAAATTTAGTTTTCAAAAACCAATATCACATTTTTATTAAACAATTTCATATCCAATCCAATCTATTTTAGGGTTTGAAAATATATTTTCCGTTTTAAATCAATGAAATTCTATTTTAAAGTCAAAACTTTCTTTAAAACATGAACCCACTCCCCTTTCAATTTCAAAAAAGGCAATTCCATTTCAAATCCCAAGGAATTCAATAGCATATTTAATAAATTTAATAAATTATAATAATTGAAGAGATCCACTGACCTCAAGAGTGTAGAAAACCTTACCATATTTGACCACGGGGATTAGAAACCATAGGATCTACCTCTAGAATACAAGGCATGACTAAAGACTAAAAAAGATGTATATAAAACACAATACAAACAAAAATCCCTACAAAAATGGTGTTGCAACCACAAAAAAGAGTAAAATAGAGAGGAAGGATTTTCCAAAGAGATGAAGTGTCGAACTCAGCTGATCAATTGGTGAATAATTCGATACAAATAAAAGAAAGACACCAAAAATCACATAGGGTAAGAGTTATTTCTATGTAGAGGAGGATGAAAAAAAACAAATGAGTCCTCAAAAACATTCAAAAACCCATAAAAACTAAAACTCATTGAATTATATGATTTTTAAACTTTTACACATTGTGAATCCCATTAATTATGAGTTACTCTGAAAAAAAATCACCTTTTTAAATTAAAAATAGGATTTCACATTACAGAATGTGTAACCCATACACGATGTGTAAAAATTCACATTGTGAATTCAACTCACAAGATGAGTATGTTTGGTATTACACATTGTGAAACTATACTACATGTCATGTAACTACGCAGGGAATAGTAGAAAATCCCAAGGAAAATCGGAAAATCCAAAAAATATGTGACTTCTCCATTATAGTTTTCCTCCCAATTTAGGGCTGAAAATACTCTCAAAATGAAAAATAGGAACCTAATAAAACGATCAAAAGATACTTGACTAAAAGGTAATAGGTTATTATAATATCCACACCATAAAATATTTATATCCCCAAAAAGAGATAAATATCCCAGATCCGCAAAAAAAGTAGGGTACTACTGCCTCATCAATGAATCATGCTACCACATCTCATGGAGATCCTATCTGCACTGTTATATTACTCGGACTAGGGTAATCATTTTACTGCACAATACCTTATCCTAGAAAACAATAATTCCAATTGGCCAGTCAACCAAAGTAGTATTAGGCTCAAGAAAAACATCCTCCATTATAATCACATGGTAAGGATCTAGAATAAATCTCTTCAACTAGGAAACATGAAACACATCGTGTATGGAAGTCAAGCCAGATAGAAATAGTAAATGATAGGAAAACATCCCCATTTACTCAATGATCTCAAAGGGGCCCATAAACCTTGGTTCCAACTTACCCTACATACCAAACTAACAATATCCCAAGTGAGGTGAAACTCTGGGAAAGAAATAATCACAATAATTAAACTCCAATGTCTGACGATGATGGTAAACATAAGATTTATGAAAACTCTATGTCATGATCAAACGCCACAAGATCATCTACCCTACCTCTATCATCTCCTAAAAAAACTCGACCCAACCAAGGATATCTCTCACGACTCTTCATAGTATAAGGGAGATTGACATGGCTTCTCATACAAGGCCTCAATGGACACCAACCTGATCAAATCCTAATAACTATTGTAATAGAAAAACACAACTAAAGGAAAATTTCTACCCCTAGATCCTTCAAAATCAAGCACACAATCCCAGAGCATATCTTCAAGAACCTAGATAACCCTATCTATCTTTCCATCCATCTATGGATGATAAGTCATGCTTAGTTTCAACTGGGAACCCATTACCTCCTACAAACATTTCTAGAATCAAGATATAAACCTCGAGTCCTTATTAGAAACAACTAAATAGTGAAACCAGTGAAACTTCAAAATAAATTTTATGTACAAGTTATAACACCCCAATATTTTATGGTATGTGTCTTTTTAAATTTAATCTCTTTGATAGGTTATATTGCATGAAAAATGGAGCATAAAAAAACCACAATATACGATTAATATTATTATTTAAAATTAAATTATCTCTCAGCCGTTAAATTGGTGGTAATGAATAGGATTAAGTAAATTATGGGAAAAATTATTGAATTCATTGGTTACTAATTAATTAAAAAATAATATAAAATCCAATTTAATATAAAGAAAATGGTTTTATAAAAACAATTTAAATGTGCACCTGTGTTTTTTATACCAATAAAATTAAAAAAACACACTTTTGGATTTTATTAATAAAATACTTATATATAATATATTCACTATAATTTTTGAAATTTTACCAATGTGTTTTCAAGACATGATATAATTACAAATCCAATTTTATGCATAAAATATGTATTATTTTAAAAATACAGTTTTACCACGTTTAGATGGCACACTTGTTTTAAATATATTTTTTTGACACTTTTATAAATTATATTTGAAAAAATAATCTTATTATTTTGAATCAGAGAATCAAACTTTACTTTGGTTGAATTTTTTGTATTTTTCTGATAAGATTCATTTTTTGATTAATAGGGGAAAAAATATTGTACTTTTATTGAAAATTGATTTTTAGTATGATTTATTAATATTACTATATTATATTTTAGTTTTTGAAAATTATAACTAAATTTTTATTTTAAGTATATTGGAATAAATTTTTCATTGAATTTGGAGATAAAAACATTTCAATATTTTGGATATTTTTACTTTAAAAAATCGTTTTCTCAATCCGTCAACATGATTATTTTTTTATTAATTTCTGTAAATTTTATGTTTTAAATATTAAAAAATGGATTCCATATTTGGAATCCAAAAAATCCAAATTGAGTAAATTGGTTCTTTTTATTTTGGGACATTATGAATAGTGACATTAGTAATTGTTTATTAACACAGTTAAGGGTAAATCGGATAATTGAGCGAAATATAATATAATAAATATTAAAAATTACCCAAAAACATGTCCTAATTTTATTATATGATTATTTTTCATCCCAATTAATTAAAGGATCAGTTATGAGAGAATTTGTGGAATTTTGGATGAGAATATAACCTTTATAATATTATATTCAAAGAAAAGCCAATTATAACATACTTTTGTTTTTAATAAGAGAAATATTTTTAATATATGGTTATATAAGAGATATTTTCAACAAGAAGTAGTATTTAGAAAGATAAAATTTTAATATTAATCATGTTAATTTATTTATAATTTTTAATGATAAAATAATTACCTTAAATGGTGACATAATGATGATGCAATAATTTTTTAATTAATGTAAGAATCAAATAAAAGATATTAAAAATATTAAAATAAATATAATTTAGTATAATTAATGTCAAACATGAATATTTTGGATTACTTTGATATATTAATGATAAGTTAAAATATTTGGTTCTAAGATATCATGTAGTTATGATATTTTTGAAAAGTCATGTTATAAATAGTGTCAAAATTGAAATTATCAATATTTTAAAATAAATAATATTTTATTAAATGAAAAAATTCCTAGAAATTTAAAATTCCATAAAATGGTTGGTAGAAGTCTTAAAATATCATCAATGGCTCATTTATTGGTCCTTTATGATTTTATATTATTTATATTAACCCTTGAAATCTAAATTACAAAATATCACGGTAAGAATTAACAATGTTAGATAAGGGATAAAGGCAAAGGATAAGGATAAGAATGTGACTAAAACTTGTCCAAAATTTATTGGATGAAGATGATTAAACCATTATCACCTTAAGATCGAATTTGAGTTTTCTAATAGACATTGTTTCATGAAAATAACTTATATGTTATTTAAATCAAATATAGTTACCAAATCTCTCTCTTTTTGTATTTAATATCATTTATGTGTCGACATAGGGACAAAATCATGATATGAACGAACCTAATTGTATATGTTGATATTAATGAAATTATTTTCATTATAAAAAATTATTTTTAATTTTTATAAATTATATAATAACCTTAAATGCTTCTTCAATTCCAAAACAATATTTATTTAATTAACCCAAAAATAAAATAATTTATTTTAAAAGTGTTACTTTTGATATATTTGGGAATAATTTATGATTATAATTAATTTTCTAGATATATTTGATATATTATAGATTTTTTAAAGAATTTTATTTGAATTCTCACTCTGTCTTGATGTATTGAAAGTCAAGTTAAATGAATAGTATCAAATTTGACAATAATGATACTTTATTGAATTAATATTTTATTAAATTATTTAGAAATTAAAAAAAATCACCAATTGGATAATATGTGGTCTAAAATGTATTCTAATATTCATTTATATTCCGTTTTTAAGTCTTTTTATCTATAATATATTTATTATATTTTAATATTTTAATTATTTTTTAAAGTGATCATCACCTCAATTATAAATGTGAACCACCTCCCTCACTTCCTCACACCAATTCAAGTAATATAACTTGACCAAACCCTCAAAATTACTTTTAAAAAATACTTATTTAAGTTCTGGAGGTTACTTTTCTTTGAGAAGAACTACTCTAGGTATCTTAAGATAATTTATAAAGGAAGTCTGTCGAAGAAGAGTTAATCATCTTTATTAACTCTTTCAAGTTTGTTTCTTCTTCCACTTCCTCTTCATGTGTGTTTCCATTATAAATTAATAACTCGAGTACCATTTATATACTAATATTTTATTATTGTTGTTGTACAACTATATTCCACCTTATATTCATAGTAGGATAAATGGAAGTATCGCGCGTACGAACGTACAACTTGTCGTCTCCACGTCATGGTGTAAAATATTTTTCAAAACCACTTTACTTGGATTGGTATAATGATGAAAATAATGGGTATAAATGATAATTATGAAACAATATAGATTTTTCAAAAATTAATATACCATACACTTCCTTATCCTTTCACTTACTAAGAGAATGATATCATCGCTAATGCGTACGTACGGCCTACTATCCCTATTATGTGATGCGATACATTTTCCATATCCACCATTCGATAATTGCTCTAAAAATGTATTTATTGGTAAAATATGGTATTTATAACATTAATTTAATTATATATATGTCTGATATATATCCTATGAAAATGAACCAATACTTTCCGGACAAAACATGAATAGTAAAATGAAGTAGTTAACCCCAAAACAAGGGAAACAACAACAAACGGGTGATAAGATAATATAAGAGGATCATATATTATATCATAAATATGGATATGGTTTTATTAAAAGTTAATAAAATTCTTAAAACCATTATACATAAGTTTAAATCATGTTCTACTAAAAGAATTGTATGTTAAGGATTTTCTCATCTCACTTTTACTTTTGTGAGATATATTCATTGGTCACCACTTAATACTTCTGTGTGGTGTATGTAATGCCCATTGATATATCATATCATGAATATCCATATTCTCAAGATATTATAAGTGTTATTTAATGTTATTAATTCTTATAAATTTTGATTTAAATGTTTCAAAGTGGTATGGGACACTTTGGGATGTTTAAATATTATTTTCCTGAAGAAGTTTTCAATGGTATCATTTAAAAGTATCTTCATATATGTCAACATCCTTTATTTAATGTTATAAAAAAAATTATCAATTAATATACCATATAGAATATATTATTTAAGGTTTTATTATCTTTTTAACTGTGTATGTGCTATTTTGATACCATTCATGGTTTACGGTTAAAGTATTCACATTTTTTTTCTAGTTTTTCAATACAAAAAATTATTTTGTTTATGTTTCACCCTTTTCATATGAGAAACATATTGGAATTAGTAAGTGAGAGGTGGGGCCCTCTATAGTCCCTCTATGAATCAGTAGATCTCATGAGACAAATTAGAGATGGATTTGGCAAAGTTCTTACCCATTTAATTTTTGATATGGATTTGGCGGAGGCCTTAACCATTTATTTTCATATGTCCTGATCAAGGAATCAATGGTATGTTTCAAATATCCACCATTATTCATTCCATCAATATCTTATTAGTTATTTATATTCAATTTTATTATTCAAATAGTAGAATATATATGGATAAGTTTCCTATCTCATGTGATTATTGAAATGTCATTTGTTTTAGTTATTTACCTTTCCATATTATTTATGCCATATATACTCATAGATTGCATTATATGTTTACCCTTACTAAGAATTTGATCTCACCCTTATTATGTATCCTTTCCTCAAGAATCCAATAAGTATATAAAGAAATATATGCACAAAATATTCTAATTTGGAATAAAGTTATTATCAAAACAATATGTTGTAATTATTGTATTCTTTTGTAATACAAGACTCATGTATCTAATCTGGTTTTTCAAAACTGTTAAAATATTTTATCCTTTGGGATTTTATTCCTTGAAATAATTCCAATATAATACAATAATTAAATGGGTCTAGGATTTTGGGGCCAGGTTGTTACAGTTGGTATCAAATGAAGTTTAGAAGGAACCTTGGAAACTAGATTTAGGAAATCATATATTTGAAAACATAACTCAATGAATAACTTTGAGGATAAGTCTAAGTATAGTATATCATCATATATATTAGGAAATACCATGGATATCCTAGGTTAAACCTAAGGATTCACATATTAACAAATTTTCATGATTAAGATATCCTATAAATGATTTCTCTTGACTATATCACTTTGATTAGGGTTTCTCACATTGTGTATTGAGTTTTGGTCAATTGTAGGAATTATTAAGGTCATACAAGTAACATTTATATTATCGATGATGAAGAGACTAAAAAAGAAAAATGAATGGAAAGAGGTACTATGAAATAATATAATGAAGCGTAGTTAATGGTTTAAGAATTAAGTAGAATGATTAAGGTTATTATGTATTTGGATTCAAGAATTATTTCATCAACAGTGCTCTAGTTATAATAATCATAAGATATATAAGGATTTTATTATAGTACTTCTTCATTAAGGATTTGGAAGCATAAATGTTTTTATTAAGGTTTTTAAGGAGATCAAATATTTGGTATGTGAGAATAGTACTACATTATGTAATTTTGGGGGAAATTTGATGTTAATTTGATTTTGGAAATTTAGTGACAATCCTTCTAAATCTTTGGACATTGAATTTGGATATATGTATTTTAGATGGGTTTTAAGTTTGGAATGGATTAAGTGAAAAGTTATATATTATTGTTTGGGGATAAAGTATAATTTATTGGATAATTTTTACTAACCATTTTTGTTTTATTAAATATTTAAAGGTTGGAAGGAATGAATTATGGATATTTTTATAGATGTGCTTTAGGTATAAAATTAATCTTAAATATCCATCTCTTGAATTAAGGGATTAAGTAAAAATATATTGAATCCCAAAAAAAGGATTACATTATGACACAAAAATAAATCATGTAAGTTTTATTGAGTTATTTATCTATATAGTAAAATACTCCCTCAAATTTAGGAAAATAATTCTAAAACAAAAAAATTATACATTTACTTTTCTTACTAAGAAATCAATGATCTTTTAACCAATCACAAGATTTGAGGTTTTGTGATTGTTAACTTTCTAATGACCATGTTCTATATCACTATCCCTCGGAACTTATTATTTAGATTCCTCTTCTATTTCCCTGTTTCCATATTCCTCTATGTTTCTTTTATTCAAATGCCTCATTTTGGGGTGACCTTCACATTTCCCTTTCCCTCTTATTAAGAGGATGGTTTATTAACCCTATTTCTAATGTGGGTTTCCCACAAAGGAATTTTCAAGTGTCAACCTCTTATTTTTTGAAGTGAAATTTTAAATTTTGAGGAAAAAATTAATTGAATGAGGGGAGAATTTACACCCCAACATTTTATGGTACGTATCTTTTTAAATTTAATCTCTTCGATAGCATACATTGTACACAACATTGAGCTTAAACGAACCATGATATACTATTAATATTATTATTTAAAATGACATTATCTCTTAGGATTTAAATTGGTGGTTATGTATAGGATTATATAACTTAAGAAAATATATTATTGAATTAATTAATTACTAATTAATTAAAAATAAATATAAAACCAATTTAAAATAAATAAAATCTTTCTATAAAAACTATTTAAATGTGTGTAAGTATATTTTATACTAATAAAATAATAAAATCACACATTTTGGACTATGTTAATGAAATATATATATAATATCTTAAATATAAGGTTTAAAACTCATCTTATTTGTTTCTTAGCCATGATATAAGTACAAATCCAATTTTACACATAAAAAGATGTATTTTTATAAAAAAAAAGTAGTTTTACCGCCTTTTGATAGCTCGCCTATTTTAAATCTAGTTTTTGAAACTTTTATAAATTATATTTGACCAAATAAAAATATCATTTGGAAGATTAATATCACAATTTTCTTTGGTTGAATTTTTTTTTATTTTTCTGAAAAGATTCATTTTTTTGATGAATAGTGAAAAAAATACAGTATTTTAATTGAAAACTATTTTTTCATTTGATTTATTTATGTTGATAAATTATATTTTTTATTGGTTTAAAGTTATAATCAGATCAATATTTTTTTATTTACTCCAATTTAGGTCATTGAAATTAATTTGTCAATGAATTTGGATGTAAAAACATCTCAATCTTTAGGATGTTTTTTACTTGAAAAACATGTTCTCACATTTCGTCAATGGGGTTAATTTTTAATTAATTTATTTAAGTTATGTTTTTTTAATTTTTAAAAATCGATTTCATATTTTTAATTATAAATCCCAAATTTAGTAAATAGTTTCCATTTATTTTTTGATATTATGAATAGTAACTTAAGTAATTTTTTTATTAACACGGTTAAGGGTAAATTGTGTAATTGAGGATAAAAATAAAATTATATATATTATAAAATTACCCTTACATTAGTATTAATTTTATTAGATGACTATTTTTTATCCCTATATATTAAAGTATCGATTATGAGACTATTTATAGCCTTTTAGATGAGAATATGACATTTATAATATTATATTCAACAGAAAACCAATTATGTCATACTTTTGTTTTTAATAAGAGAAATATTTTTAATATGGGTTTATATAAGATATATGTTCAAATATAAATATTCTTTAGGAAAATAAAATTTTAATATATATCATGTTAATTTATTTATAATTTTCAATGATAAAACAATTACCTTAAATGGTGATATAATGATGATGAAATAATTACTTAATTAATGGAATAATCAAATAAAAGATATTTAAAATATTGAAATAAATATAATTTGATATAATTAATGTCATACATGATTTTTATGGATGAATTTGAGAATTTATTGAAGATATAAAATATTTAGTTTGAAGATATCATGTTGTCATGATATTTTTAAAAATTCATGTTATGAGTAATGTCAAAATTGTCATTAAAGATATTTTAAAATAAATAATATTTTATTAAAAGATATAAAATTCAAAAAAAAATTGGATAAATGATTGGTATAAGTCTTAAAATTTCATCAATGACTCATTTATTGGTTGTTTTTTATTTTGTAATAATTATATTAACCCTCAAAGTGTAAATTACATGATATCACGCTAAGAATTAAAAAGGTTAAATAAGTGTTAAATCCAAAAGACAATGATAATGTGCCCTAAAATTGTCCAAATATTATTTTATGAATATTATTTTACCATTATCTCCTTAATAACGAATTTTATTTTTTTAATGGATACTTTTCCCTGAAAATAAGTTACATATTATTTAAATCAAAGATAATTCCAAAATGTCACTCTCTTTACATTTAATATCATTTATTTATCAACATTGGGAAAAGTAGTGATATGAACGTACCTAAATATCTATTTTTATATTAATGAAATTATTTTAATCATATAAATTTATTTTTAATTTTTTTTAAATTAAATAATTACCTTAAATGCTTCTTCAATGCTAAAGTCGTATTTATTTAATTAGAAGAAAAATAAAACAATTTAATTTAAAAGTATTAAATTTCATATATTTGGGATTAATTAATATTTATAATTAATTTTATAGATATATTGGATATATTATAGACTTTTCAAATAATTATATTAGAATTATCACTTTGTGTTGATGTATTGAAATAAAATTAAATGAATAGTCTTAAATTTGACACTAATTATACATTATTGAATTAATATTTTATTAAATTATTTAAAAATCACAAAACTATAAAATAATAACCAAGAGAATAATATATGGTATAAAATTTATTCCAATATTCATTTATATCAAATATTGAATTCTTTTTCTCTATAATATCCTTATGAAAATTTAATATTTTTAGGATTTCTGAAAGTTGCCATCATATGAATTATAAAGGGAACCTTTTCTCTCACTTCCTCACACCAATTTGATTCATATAGATTGGTAAAAGCCATAAAATTTCTATTCCCAACATCCTTAGTAAATTTTTGGAGGTTCTGGTTCTTCCAAAAGACCTACCCTAAGTCTCTTTTGAGAATTTATAAAGGAAGTCTACTGAAGAAGAGGTAATCATCTGTATCGACTCTTTCAAGTTTGTTTCTCCTTTCATTTAATTTTAATGTGTTGTTTCCATTATAAAGTAATAAATATAGTATAATCTATATTATTATATTTTATTATGACTATTTTACATCCATACTCCTCATTATATCCATCCTATAAAAAATGGAAGTACTGCACGTGCATATGTACAGCTTACTATCTCCATGCCGCGGTGTAATCTGTTTTTCAACAACACTTTACTTGGATATGTATAATGATTAAAATAATGGATATATAAAATAATTATGAAATTATATATTTTCTATAAAAAATAATATACCATACACTTCCTTATCCTTTCACTTATTAAGGGAATGACATCGCCACTCGTGCATACGTATAGCCTACTATCTCCACAACATGATGCGGTTCATTTTACATATCCAACATTGAATAATGGATATAAACATATATTTAAATTTTAAATATTATATTTATAAAATTGATATTATTCTATAAATTTTTTATATATATCTTATGCAAAATGAATGAGACTTTTATGACAAAACATATATAAAAAATAAAACAGTTAACACCTGAAATAATCGTAACAATAAAAAATGGGTAATATAATAATATAATACGATCATATATTAAAGAAAAAATATGTTTCTGGTTTTTTTATAATTTAATAACAAGATTAAACACATTATATTAGAGTTTAAATCACATTCATCTAAAGGAAGCGTAAGTTAAGGGTTTTATCATCTCACTTTTACTTTTGTGAGATAGATTCCTTTCTCACCACTTATTCCTTATGTGTAGTATATGTACTACCCCTTAATATATCCAATCATGAATCTCATTATTCTCATGATATTCTAAGTTTAATTTAATTTTATTCCTTTATAGTTATTATTATTTAAATTTTTCAAAGTGGTATGGGTGACTTTGGAATATTTAAATATTATTATCCTAAAGAATTTTTTCAATGGTATCATTTAAATGTATCTTCATCTATGTCAACATCCTTTTTTAATTTTGTACTTCACTGAGTTTTATCTCTTATGATACCATATACCATTTTTTATTAATGGTATTTGTATCCTTTTGACTGTGTATGTGATATTTTTATACCATTCATGGTTTATGGTTAAAGTATTCACATTACATATGCAAGTTTTTCATTACGAATGTTTATGTTGTTTATGTTTAACCCTTTTTATATGAGACTTTATTGGACTTATTAAGTGATGGTTGGAACCCACCTTACCCCTTTATGCATTGGTATGTATCCTGAGATAAAGTATATATGGATTTGGTCGAGGCCTTATCTATTTATGTTTAGATATGTATTTGGTCGAGAAATTTTCCTTTTATTTTCAGATCTATTGGTGAGGGCATTGATGGTATGTTTCAAATGTATAGAATTATTCATTACATCATTATGAGATTAGTTATTTATATTCCATGTGATTTTTCAATAAGTATAATATTAACGGTTAATTTTTATAGGTCATGTGCTTATTTGAATGTCATGGGTTTCAGTTATTTACCTTACCATTTTGTTCATGTCATATTTACTCAAGCTTCCACTGTATGCTTATCCTTACTGAGCATTTCAGTTCCCAATTATTTTGTTTCCTTTTCATAGGAATACAATAATTTTACTAAGAAATATATTAAATGATATGATAATCAAGAATGAAGTTATTATAAAAAATGATATTGTAATTAGTGTATTAATTTGTAATACAAGATTCATGTATGAAATCTAGTTTTCCAAAATTGCTAAACAATCTTGTACTTTTGGATTTGTTTCCTTAAAATCATATCTATGTAATACAATAATGCACCAGCTCTAGCATTTTGGGGTCGGATCATTACAAAATCCAACAAGATATTTCTCTTTCACCATCTCCTTAATTCATAAGAAATGTGATAATTTAGTGATTCTATCAACAATCTCTCAAATCATATTTTTCCCGCAAGGATTCAGTGGTAAACCAACAATAAAATACATTGAAATATCAACCCACTTTTATACCTAAATGGGTAAATTCTTTAGGAAACCTACAAGTATATGGTGTTCCACCTTAACTCTTTGACAAGTGAGACACCGTGATACAAAATTTTCAACAGACCGCCTCATCCCTGGCCACCAATACTGATGTCTCAAATAAAAGTACATCTTTTTATCCCCAGGGTGAATAGAAAAATAATACTGGTTTCCAATATCAAGCCACCCATTCCTCAAGGAAAATGAAACAACAAATATTTTATGGAAGTACAAAGCTCCACTGTGAGACCAAGACAACTCGCATGAGGTCTCCCTACCATTTAGGACTTCTCCTAGGCATCGGCACTCAGTGTATATCATTTGATCAAGTAGAAATCATTCACCAAAAGATGACTTAACTTTTATTGAATCCAAGAACTCCTGTCCCCCCCAACCTCCTCCTCTCCCAAACTCATCTCATCAAACAAAATCATCAAATACTACTGCTTAATTGATTCTGTCACATCTTGTGTCAGTAATTTTTTTCTCAATGAATCAGCCACCAAATTCCCTTTACTGCGGGTATATTAGATATCAAAATCAAAGGTATGAAGATGATCAACACAGTGCATCTATCGTAAGTTCATATCTCTCTGATTGAATATATACTTCCTGATTTTGATATCAGAATACACTATAAACCACTTTATAAAGAGATAGTGATGCCACATTTTGAGTTCATGCATAATTGCTTCAAACTCAAGATCATGGGTAAGATATGTATTCTCATGAGGGTGTAATTGGCTTGAGCCATAAGCTATAAATTGTTCCCCCTGCATCAAGACTCATCCCAAACCCATACCAAAATCATCATTGAAAACATCAAAGCCCAAACCTTGTTCTAGAAGAATCAAAACTGGTGTTGAATTCAACCTCATATTCATCTCCTCAAAATATATCTAACACTTATCATTCCATTCATAATTTAAACCTTTATGTGTTAAATATGTCATCAAAGATATGATCATTGAGAAGTCATGAAGAAACCATCTATAATAACCTACCAAACTGAAGAATCTTCGAATCTCAAACATGTTTCTAGGATACTCTGAAGACATAACTTCATACACCTTTTAGGATCAACTGATATTCCCCACTTAGATACCACATGCCCCAAAAACTTCACTTCTCATATCCAATACTCACACTTAGAAATTTTACCATATAGATGATTTCCCCTCAAAGTTCGATGAACAGTATTCAAATGGTCTCTATGCTCCTCCTTTGTCTAGGAGTACACCAAGATACCATTTTCGAACACAAAAACAGAGGAGTCTAAGAACTGAGGAAAAAATAGGTTCATTAAATCCATGAACACTACAGAAGCGTTAGTCAGTACAAATGACGTAACAAGAAACTTGTAAGGTCCATATCAACTTTGAAACATTGTCTTGGGTATATTATCTTCTCGAAACCTCAACTGGTGGTATCGTGATTGTAATTCAACCTTAGAAATCCAACAAACCCCTATCATTTGATCAAAGATATAATCAATTCTAGGTAAAGGATACTTGTTCTTCATAGTCACCTGATTCAACTTTCGATAGTCAATACAATGTCTAAGAATTATGTCTTACTTCTTAGAAAAGAGTACAAGAGAATCCCATGGCGACACACAAGGATGAATAAATACTTTCACTTCTAGGTCCTCAATTTAGAATTTATGTTCTACCAACATTGCAGGTTCCATTCATTAGGATGGAATAAAATGGGATTCATACCCAAAAACAAGTCAATATTAAACTCGAACTCTCTCTTTGGTTGAAATCCATAAATACCTCAAGGTATACACACAAAACAATAGATATTTTACCACCCAATCATGGTTAAAATATATCTAGAAACATTTCTAACAACTAGAATGAGATTAAACCATCATAAGGAATAACTAGTCCTACCCTTCCCGATCTAGAGTCCCACTCACCCTTAAAAAAATGTGTAACCCCATTGGTAGATAAGAACTGTACTCGATGAAAATAATTCTCTATATGGACCTTTACACTAATTATTTGATCCGTTTATTTGATCAATTCAAAGATATCAAGATCAATCACGAATAAATTCTAACCCACCTCAATGTCTCTTATCACCACAAGACGTGTGGGAAATTTAAATCCTTGTTTCGGCTTTTTTCCCAATGGTATGGAAAGATCCAACAATAATGGTGTAAGATTTGAATGAAAACCCAACATTCCAACCAAATTTGACAATATAAAAGAATTATGATCACCTTTATTAAACAAATATAGCACCATAAAAGATGAAATAAACATTGTACCTCTAACAATAGTTGGATATACTTCATATTCCTCTAGATCACACTCAACTTCATAAAGCCATCAAAACATAGCCACATGGACATCCCCCTTAGACTAATATTGTGACCCACCACCCTTGGTATCATCAACATAAACATTTAGCACATTAGTAAAAGAGGATCCCACCTTAATAGCTTGGTAAATCTCATCATAGAAACACTTCAATTAGAAAGATCACCCATAATGATGATAAGTTTTAGGAGCCTTATATGACCACGCATCCCACACTGGTTGCAAATAAACTATTTCTACCCTATAGAAGCCTCTAAAACTGGCCCTATAGAAAACTTTCCACTCTTTCGCTTTATTTTCTGACCAGAAGAAGCACTCTAGTTAACCGCTACACCCATTGTAGCTCTTCCCAAGACTGTCCTCCCAGTTATGTATGAATAATCCAAAGCTTCTATATCCACTATGTCCATAAAGGTTATAGGGAATATAAGAACAATCATTGACCAAGAATCAACCCTCATCCCCATCTCAAACATTCAATCCTTGAGGTAATCATTAGTGACAAGCTATGATGTCAGATTCACTAACTCAGCAAAGCGGTTAGAGTACTCCAAAAAATTATTCTCCCCCTGCTCCAATGCCTAAAACTTCTGAGTATTTTCCACATGTAAAGTCTTGGGATAAATATGTTGATTAAAAATAATATTGGAAGAGACCCAGGTAAGACCATAGTGAAACTTAGATTTAACTATTGAGTTACACCATCCTCTTTATGTTCCACAGAGTATATACATGGAAAACCCCACTTGATAATCCTCATGAGTATTTAAAAAGTTGAAGATCCTCTCAATCCATTCGAGACACTACTCTTACTCTTTTGGTCCTTTGTCACCATGGAATATAGGTTGATGCTACTTGGTTAATTATGAACCATGATCCACTGCCCATCTTGGGTTCACTATGCCCACTAATTCTAGAGTCAGAATTGTGTGGATCACTAATTCAATAAAAGAAGGGCCCATTGGAGGATCCTTCTGCAAAACCTTCCTTATGGAATCCACTCTTATATTTGGAAGAGCTCTTCGAGGTAGCATTTTTTAACACAAGACAAAAACCAATCATCCATGAGAAAATTACAAGACCATAAATCCAAAAAAAGAGAATCCAAAACCATTCTTAGAACATTAACAATGTAAATCAGTTATGAATCCTATCACAAAAAAATAGCTTTTTAAATGAATGGTTCCATCCAAATAAACTCCCCGCTTAGTTTATTCAAATGACCAGCCACCCAAAAATTCCTCATACATCATAGATAGGTTAATTTCAATTATATTCCCATATAATTTAATCAAATAAACCTAAATTTCAATATTATACATTTTAAGGATTTTCTTACCACCCATGGAAACTCATATTCAGTAACAGCACTGAGATAGCTAGGCCCCATTTCTACACCTACTATATGAATTTCGATGATCCTACTCTATTCTACCCAAGTCATAGAACTAACTCATGTAGTGGTAAAACACTTTATTCTAAGTAACTCCTCTAATACCAAATTATAACAGACCAACTTGGGCCAACCATACCAGTCACCCGAGCTATCCCATTATGTGGTGGGGTAAAATAGAGTTAAAGAAACAAGTCTTGAATATAAGAACAACAACACATACAACCAGAGTACTGTGAACAAAAAAATGAAAGATAAAACTGATCCAAATTGACTAAACAAAATAACATAAAAATTCTAGATAAGAAGTCTCCATGTGATCAAGAATCACCTCCAAACTATCCCAAAATGAAACAACAATGTGAAGAGAAGACTTAATGTTATAGAATGATCTTCTCTTTACTTGAATCCTATAAAATAAGGTTTACATCCACCCATAGGTTGAAGTAGGGTGTGAGAAACTTATCTTAGTATGATACCATAAAAATATCTATATAAGAACTAATAACAATAATATACAACAAATATTTAAAACAAAAATAGTTTTACAATCATTTTTTCAGAAATTTCATGCTATAACTTCCAAATGAAAAAACAAAGAAGTGAACGATACTGAAAAGTAAAAAATAAATGTTATCTGATATCCATAAAATAAAATATTACATAATAAGGAACTAGAAATAACAATGCACCGACCAACCATGCTCTATCCTATGGTACAATACATACAAAGACTCTAACAAGCCCAAACAAAGCATAAAGTTGGATATAAACTAACATTGAGGCCTATCATAGACCATAGACATATAATATGTTACCTACAAGTTTTGTCACACACATAAGGATAATCAGGTCTCTATCTTGATGTACTTAAGATCCCCGTTGTCCAATGTTTGTCAATTTCTATTTCAAAATCTCTGATAACATTTTTATAAAATTATTTCAAAGATAAAGAAATGTACTTTAGTTTTTGAAAATACATTTTACATTTTAAATCAAGGAAATTTCATTTTCAAGGAAAACCACCCTTTAAAAAATGAACCCAGACCACTTTCAATTTCAACACATGCAATTCCATTTCAAATCTCAAGGAAATCCAAAGGATATTTATGCAATTCAAAAAAATTGAAAAATTGAATAGATACACCTACCTAAAGAGCATATAAAACCTAACCACATTTGAAAATGGGTATTGGAAACCATAAGATCTTAATTTAAAAGAAAAGGCATGAACAAACACTAAAAAAGATTGATAGAAAACAAAATCCAATCAACAAATCTTACAAAACATGGTGTTATAGCCATAAACGATAGTGAAACTGAGAGTAAGGATTACCCGAACAGATGAAGCACCTAACCATAATGATCAATAGTTGAAAAAATCAATCCATATTCAAGGAATACACCAAAAATCACCTTGGGTAAGAGTCCTAGCCGAATGGAGGAGGGTGTAAAAACAAATGATCCCTCAAACACCTTCACAACACACTAAAAACTAGAACTCAAATAATTACATGGAATGTATTCTTTTATACATCGTGAATCCCTTTAATTTTGAGTTACAAAAAAACATGTCACCTTTTTAATTAAAAATATGATTTCACATTAAATGAAGTATAACCAGTACATGAAGTGTAAAAACTCAGGCTATGAATTCAAATCATGGGATGATTTTCGTAGGAATTACATGTCATTAAACCATACTATAGGTCATGTAACTACCTATAGAATAGTAGAAAACCCTAGGGAAAAGCTATAAATCCAAAAAATATGCAACTTCACCATTATAGGTATCCTTTCAATTAAGGGATGAAAATACTTTCCCAGTGAAAAAGGGAAACAAAAGATAAATATTAGAAAAAATTAAATGATAGGTAACAGGGCATTACATAAATATGATTTTTTCCTCAAAAATTACTTACCGTATGCCCATATTTTTTAAATAGAAAAAAGTTTCTTATTCCTCTAAGACATTCACTTATGTGATTATTCCCACATTCTCTGTAATTCCCTTGACCAAGGATACCTAGAATTAGTGCATTATCACATTATATTCGAATGATACAAGGAATCAAGTCCAAAAAGACCAAACATTTAAGAATCCTTGGAAGTACTAGATACATACATAAGTATTACATTACATCATGAAATAAAAAACATTGTGTCCCCTTTGAACACACTTTTATCCCTCAGCTTATTCCTATAAGTTAATCCTAATACACATCATTGTGTACTGGAAAAATAAAACATAATAAAAGGGTGATCTCAGCTTCTCATTAAGGATAATAATATACCAGAAACTGTTATAAATAATAATAAACATTTAAGGAAGTGTATAAGACGAGAACACAATACTTTTAAACTTAAACTTCCATATAATATATCAAATATAAATGAAATAATGTCATTTAATTATTCACATGGATATTATACTAGTCGAATAATCACATGTAATATCAATAGCCAATTTCATAATGAATGAATGCATAATGTCAGACTTCATAACCACATAGTCAAGGCCTTTTTCCAAGACTACAAAAAAGATTTTGTCAGGGCCTTGTACCAAGACACTAGTTTGTATCATGAGACCTACCAATACATTGAGGAGCTATAGTGGGCTCCACCTGTCACATAGTAAGTCCAATTCATTCCTCATATTAAAAGGTTTAAACATAACATAATCATTCATCTTAAAACTAGCATATGAAATGTCAATACTTTATCCATAAACCATGAATGGTATAAAAATAACACATCCATAGTCAAACATATCACAAAACCTTCAATATAGTATGGAATATTTGTATCATAATAAGTCAACCTTGATCAAGAATAATATCCCATAAAAGATGTTGACATAGTTGAAAATGATCAGAAAATATATTTGAGAGAAATATCCTTTTTTATGAAAACATTTAAAAGTATCAATATTTATCAAGAAGCTATTTGAAATAGGTTTTTGAATCAAAGTGTCCCATACCACTTTGAAACTTTTAAAAAGGAATTTAAATTTTAAAAAATTAGTTTCCATATAAATAAAACCTTAAAACCATTTTTAAAACATCGACATTAAATAGAAAGATTTAGAAGAATAAATTTTTAAATATTTAAAATGATATTTTAGTTAGAGTTCCTAACCAAATGAGAGATGCTTGAATATAAATAATTGAGATAATCAAAACTTTATAATATCATGAGAATAAAAGGATTCATGATATACTATGTCATAGTACAATATATACACCAAATAAAAGTGAATTGGCGCATAACAACAAAGAAGTCTCAATGGAATGTAAGTTGAGATGAATTCCTTTATAATGAATGTATCCTTATGTAAAGGAAAAATCAATGAAATAATTATATGTGACAAATATAAATACACTCAATATGATTGGATATTCAGTGTAAATCAATCAAAGGACATTCACACATATTCTTGTAAAAACAACACCAATGACTTGGATGTTTAACTCAATGAATAGATATTGAGTTAAATTTACTCTTATTGTAACGACCCAAAGATTTTCAATGGAAATTACCTTCTTATAAATATGTCATAAAATAACATGAAAACACAAAAAAATGAACTACTAAGTGATAAGTGACCTGTAAACATATGTTTGTCACTTCTATGTTTGTAATTTTCAAAATCCGACATACACAGTTGTGTTCAAGATGATTTTTGGAGTCTAATGAAACAAAAACAATTTTTGGTGAATAGTAACTTACCCTTAGGAATAGTAACATACCCTTATGAATAGTAAAATGACCCTTATTAATAGTAAATCATCCAACATAAGAGTAACATTACCTAAGAATAATAAAATAAAATTTAGACATCTTAGAAAGTGACAATTTGACCTTAGTAAACGTTTTTGGTATTTTATAAGTCATAAATAATTAATTATAATTAATTAATTAATATTAAAAGAATATTTATTTCACTAAAATGTATTAATAAATTATTTAATCAATGTCTAATAGTTTTTATATAATGTTATGAGACCCTATGTAATTTTTGAAAGAACTATAAAATCAGTTTTAATCTTAAAATCTGTTTTTTAAGTAAATTATGATTTTAATTGAATATTAAATTAATAATATTTAGAAAATTATTTTCGAAAATTGGAATTCATTTTTGGATTCTACATGTCGAAAAATGGTTGGGGTAAATGTTTGGGATTTTTCTGAGATACTTGAATTTTTTATGAATAGTTGAATCTGATAATTCACAATAAATGCTAAATAATGTATTAATTGAGTCATCGATGATGTTATACTGATGTAATCCCACTTGGTTAGGGATTAAATTATAAAATTATTATTCTTGGTTGTTCAAGACTCAGTATTCCTTGTCTTAGGTGAAATTAATAAACTAATCAATTTTATATTAAGGAAACACATCTCCCCACCACTATAAAAGCCACCCTTCACTCCCTCTTTTCCTCACACCTATCAAGCTCCAAGACTTATCTAAAATCTGCCCAACCATCTTCCCTATCCCCTCCCCCACGTCCAAAATCTTCTGGTCTCATAAAAATACCAAGACTAGCTTCCTTAAGGGGGATCTCAAGAGGAAGATTTAAGAGGTAATTTCTCTCCCTCTTCTCCTTTAATTTTCTTTCAAGTTCAAGTTCCTTTCTTGATCTCTCCCCACCTATATTCAGAAAAATTGTTTTGTAACTCTATTATTATAAATATATTGTAATTTTATGATTATAATGGGATATTATATCACCCCACACCCTTTCCCGCTTCCTTTTATTTCGTTAAAGAGAACATTGTTCATGAGGTGTTAATTTATCATCTTCAAAAACGACATGCTCTCTTCTTCCATTTCTACCTTCAGATATGGTCATGAAACCATTTTTATGGTTGAACTAGAATATTTTATCTGTATTATTTTCTATTTTAAGTTCTGTAAATATCTTATGGCCATATTACTATGTGAAAAGTTAAAACAAGTTCGTTGTGATCCAAAAACCGCTCAAATTAACCCAAATAATCACCATTTAATTCTTATCTAATGATTCATCCACATGGATATAATGTGATCCATTATAAGATCACTCAAACTCCTGTAATATCATTAATAAAATTTAATATCAGTTCTGTATGTCTACTCATGTTCTACCCAAATGTCAATTTAAGAATACAATTGAACCACCCAAGAAAAACCATAAAAACGAACATCCCCGAACAATGTTTTTAAACTCTATAAGTCATCCAAAGGAACATAATACGACATAATGAAACCATAATGAACCCTATTAACGTACAAATGGTTATGGATTTATAATTAATGAATATAATTTCATTATAAAGGACATTAAAGAGAAGGGAGCATTCAGGTACAATGTAAGGGGAAATTCTCAAACTCAACTTTCTTCCTTCGGGTTCTACCTCTTTCACTCTGTTTTTGATATGGTCACTCCTTAAATATCATTTGTTCATATTTTTATTTCCTTTTCTGGGATATATATGTTTTCTAATGAAGTTTATGTCAATCCAAATGTTTTCCGAAAGAACTCTTCTCTTAAGAACTCAACCTTTACCTCTCATTCAATGTTGATGGTTCTTGTATAAAGTATGTTGTTCCATATTTCTTTTGGGAACCCAAAGTTTATGAATGTGTACTTATGAGATGAAAAACATTCCTTTTAATGGGTTAGTTATGTTCATTTATGTTATATTTTCATTGTCTCATGCATGATAAATGATAATGTTATGATGTGACGGGTGCGCCCAGAATTATATAGCGCAATATGATTGTTTAAATGTGACGGGTGCACTCGGAATTATATAGCGCTCCAATGCATTGGGTAAAGTTACTTATCTCATGATTAAATGTGAAATTATGTGTGAACAAGATTCTAGCTTGGTTCACAAATATTTGTGGTAGTTAACCACTGAGACATGATGTTTCATTTTTATGCATTGCCACATTTCAAGTCTTTTATTTATGCTCCTCTCATGTTCATGATCTTTTTCCTATGTTATGACTATGCTCACCCCATGCTATATTGTTCTTATATATCATATTAATGGGATTCTAGATCTACCCTTTTGATATATATTTTCAGGTGGCTACATGTACTAAGGAGAGGACAAGTTCCACTAAGAAGCTAGTGAAGAAGAAATTAAATAAATGTTTATGTTTGATGTTGTATTTTTTATGTGTGGTCCTAGTTTTCCCAAGACACTAAACCTTTGGATCCTCTATGTGTAATACTATTATGTTTTTTATTTTTGAAATGATGTAATAGTAACTTAAGAAAAGGCGGGGTTGCTATAGTTGGTATCAGAGGAAAGGTTTGGTTAATTTGGGAATTAGGATTAGTGAACCCTAGAGAAAACCTCTAGTATGGGACCTAGTTAAAATATGCACACAAGAATATTTACTTAGGGATACCATATGTTATGTTTTTGGAACAATTTTTTAAATGAATAAGTTATCCATGACTTGTTTAGTTATGTTTTTTTCTATTCTTTTCTATTTTAGAAAATAGTGGGAACTAGGAGAAATCAGGCCAACAACTCATGCGAGGGATAATGCAACGATTGCCCGAACGACAACCCCAATGATTTCAGAGGTGGAGTTCAAAACTTCATGGCTATGCTTACCCAATTATCTCAAGTTATGAATAATAACCATAATAATGGGGAATGTCCTCCTTCACCAAATAGGGAGCAACTGGCAATCAAATGTTTTATGCGGCAACGACCACTGACGTTTTTTGGATCTTCTGATCCACTAGTTGCGGAACAGTGGGGCAACTCCATGGAAAAGATCTTTTATGTTCTTCACTATTCTGAGACGGAGAAGGTGACTCTAGTTGTTTATCGTCTAGATGGAGAAGCTGATCAATGGTGGGCTTTGATTAAGAACACCAAGCCAAGGGAGGAAATTGAAGAGAAGGAATTGGAAGACTTTAAGACAATTTTTCTTAATAAGTATTTCCCAAGAACTCTTCGCACGAAGATGGAGATAGAATTCATTGAGCTCAAGCAAAAATAAGAAGAATCTGTCACAACCTATGAAGCGAATTTCACAAGGCTTTCAAGGTACACTTCGGGTTATGTTATCAAAAATGATAGCAAAATTGATAGATTCTTTAGTGGATTAAAACCACACCTTCAAAAGGCTCTTGCGATTCGAGACATTGGGAGTTATAAAGAAGTTGTTCAGTGTGCTCTCAAAGTGGAGATGGAGTTTAGAGAATGGTACCATGGCTATGGCGATAAGAAAAGAAAGATGGATATTCAAGTTGGTGGATCTAATGACAAAGGTGGGAAGAAAAATCAACGACCCACATGCCAAAAATGTGGGAAGTTGCACAATGGGAACTACCTCAAAGGGACGGGAAAATGCTTCAAGTGTGGGAAAGAAGGACACCATGATCAAGAGTGTCGAAAAGACATGAAAAGTAAAGAGAATGTAGTCGATGAATGGAGAGAACCACCCATGGTTAAATTCTACAACTATAGGGAGATAGGGCACTTTGCAAACAAGTGCACTAAACCTTGAGCTCTCGAGGGTAATCAGTGTCATCAGCCACCAAAGCCAAAGGAACAAGGGACAGATTATGCCATCACTGCTACGGAGGTGGAGCATGATAATGAAGTCATACAAGGTACACTTCCTATTCACTCAAGAATGGAAAAAAGTCTTATTTGATTATGGTTCTACACATTCCTTTATATCTTGAAAGTTTTCTTGAACTATAGAATCGAATCCCCAAAACCTTGAAGTAGAGATATCTGTAAAAACACCAAGTGGTGAAATCATTGCAACCCAAGTGTTTGCCTCTTCTCCTATTGACATATGTGGGAAGATTCTTCCGGAAAATCTCATAATACTTCCCTTGGTGGAATTAGACGCTATAATGGAAATGGATTGACTCTCATTATATAGAGCACATATCAACTGTCGGGAAAAAGGAAATATCTTTTCATATTCTGAACCATCCCATGCTCCTCTACAGATGCAAGGAAGATCATGAATCTCCTTTGAAAAATTCTTCAATGGTTTGGGTGTTGATTCCCTATGAAGAAGCATACCTCGCCCAAATGGTTGAGTCAAAGGAAAGTTCCAACCTTGAGTAAATTCCCATCGTGAGGGAATACGGCAATATATTTACCGAAGATTTACCCGGAATTCCCCCGGATCGTGAGGTAGATTTCTCAATTGAACTCATACCTGGAGCTACTCCTATCTTGAAGTGCCCCTATAGGGTGGCTCCTATCGAACTGGAGGATTTAAAGAAGTAGCTACAAGACCATCTGGACAAAGGGTTCATACGCCCTAGTGCATCACCTTGGGGTGCGCCAGTACTCTTTCTGAAGAAGAAGGATGGAACCATGCGGCTGTGTATCGATTATCGGGAACTCAACAAGATCACCATAAAGAAAAAGTATCATCTCCCAAGGATTGATGACTTGTTTGATCAGTCAAGAGGAGATCAATACTTCTCAAAGGTGGATCTTCATTCTAGATATCATCAAGTAAAGGTGAATAAGGAAGATATTCAGAAGACTGCCTTTCGTACAAGGTATGGGCACTATGAGTTTTTGGTGATTCCCTTTGGACTTACTAATTCCCCTAAAATCTTCATGTATTTGATGAATAGAGTCTTTAGACATTACCTAAACAAATTTATGGTAGTCTTTATCGATGATATTCTCATCTACTCCAAGATCAAGGAGGAACATGAAGAACATCTAAGACTTCTGTTGGCGACATTGAGAAAGGAGAAGTTGTACGCCAAGTACAGAAAGTGTGACTTTTGGATGAATCAAGTCACGTTCAAGGGACATGTGATCACAAGTGAGGGAATTTTTATGGATCCTTCAAAGACAAAGGCGATTAAGGAATAGCCCAGGCCCTCCAGTGTCACAGAAATCTATAGTTTTCTTGGATTAGCTGGGTACTACCGACGTTTTGTGAGAAACTTCTCACGATTGTCAAGCCCGCTAACTAAGTTAACAAGGAAAGGGTTAAAGTATTTCTGTACGGAAGAATGTGAGGCAAGCCTCATGGAGCTAAAGAGAAGGATGATCACTGCACCTGTACTCACACTACTGAAAAGTGGAGAAAGTTTTGTGATATATAGTGATGCTTCGAAGAAAGGCTTGGGTTGTGTACTCATGAAAAATGATAATCTGATAGCCTACACCTCACGACAGTTGAAGATCCATGAGTAGAACTACCCAATGCATGATCTAGAGCTAGCAGTCGTGATTTTTGCCTTGAAAATCTGGCGGCACTACCTTTATGGTGAGAAGTGTGACATATACACCGACCACAAGAGCCTGAAGTATATATTGACAGAAAAGGAGCTCAACATGCGTCAAAGGAGATGGTTAGAGCTAATCATGGATTACGATTGCTCTATTCACTATCATCCTGGAGAGGCGAACAAGGTAGCTGAAGCTCTAAGCAGAAAAAAACATGCTACACTATCTATGTTGAGGATTGAGAAAGACCCTATCTTTATGGATGCGCAAAGGATGGATTTGGGAATCGTAAGGGCAGGGGATACAGCCTACCTTGCCCAAATGATTTCACAACCATCCATTCAATAGAAGAATAAGGAGGCACAAAGGGATGATGTGGAGATACAAAAGAGGGTGAATGCACTAAAGGAAGGGAAGCTGCAAGAGTTCCATATCGACAATGATGGTGTGATTCGATTTAGAACGCAGCTTTGTGTGCCTTCATTACCTGGGATAAAGAAGGAGATATTGGATAATACACATAGCTCAAATTTCTATATCCATCCTAGGAGTACCAAGATGTGTCATGATCTCCGAGAACACTTCTGGTGGGATAACATGAAGAAGGAGATTGCATAATATATATCAAGGTTCTTGGTATGTCAGTTAGTTAAAGCTGAGCGAAAAAATTCCAAGGGTATGATGCATCCATTGCCTATACCCATGTGGAAATGGGAAAATGTTACTATGGACTTTGTCACGTGTCTCCTGAAGACATCAAAGGGAAATAATGAAATATGGGTTGTGGTTGATCGACTCACCAAGACTGCCCATTTTATCACTATTCAGGAAGAACACTCGCTTGAACAACATGCAAGGATATATGTGAAGGAAGTGGTGAGACTGCAGGGTGTTCCACTCTCAATTGTCTCTGACCATGACCCAAGGTTCACATCTAAATTTTGGAGGATCCTTCAACATGCTTTGAGTACTAAATTAAATTTCAGCACGGCCTATCACCCCCAAACTGATGGCCAGTCCGAAAGGACTATTCAGACACTTGAAGATATGATAAGAGCCTACTCTCTTGAATTCAAAGGTGGTTGGGATCAGCATCTCCCATTGGTTGAGTTGTCATACAACAATAGCTTCCACTCAAGTATTCATATGGCTCCGTATGAAGCTCTTTATGGGAAGCGATGTAGAACTCCAACCTGTTGGGATGAAGTTGGAGAAAGAAAGCTACATGGACCTGATCTTGTTCAAGAGATGACAAAGAAGGTTCAATTCATCCAGAAACACATCAAAGCTTCTCAAAGTCGGAAAAATAGTTATGCTGACAATCATCGAAGGGACTTGGAGTTTGACGTTGGAGATAAATTCTTCCATCGAATATCTCCATGGAATAGAGTCATACGATTCGAGAAGAAAGGGAAGCTAAGCCCAAGGTACATTGTCCCCTTTGAGATCCTTGACTGCATAGGAGCCGTGGCCTATCATCTTGCACTTCCACCGAATATTTCTCAAGTTCATGATGTGTTTCTTGTATCACTACTGAGGAAGTACATATCAGACCCATCACATGTACTAAACTCAGAGTTGGTGCAGCTGGAAGATGATCTCTCATATGAGGAGCAGCCGATAAAGATTTTAGACTGAAGTGATAAGGTTCTACGCAACAAGACAACCCATCTTGTCAAATTGTGGTGGAGGAACCATAAGTTTGAGGAAGCAACTTGGGAACCAGAAGAGGCAATGAAGGAGAAGTACCCTCACCTGTTTGTGTAAAGTGAAATTTCGGGGGCGAAATTTCTTAAGGGGGGAAGAATGTAATGAACCAAATATTTTCAATGGAAATTCCCTTTTTATAAATATGTCATAAAATAACATGAAAACACAACAAAATGAACTACTAAGTGATAAGTGACCTTTAAACATAAGTTTGTCACTTCTATGTTTGTAATTTTAAAAATCTGACATACACAGTTGTGTTCAAGATGATTTTTGGGGTCTAATTAAACAAAAATAATTTTTGGTGAATAGTAACATACGTTTAGGAATAGTAACATACCCTTATGAATAGTAATATGACCCATGTGAATAGTAAATCATCCAACATAATAGTAACATTACCTAAGAATATTAAAATAAAATTTACACATCTTAGAAAGTGACAATTTGACCTTAATAATGTTTTTGGTATTTTATAAGTCATAAATAATTATTTATAATTAATTAATTAATTTTAAAAGAATATTTATTTCCATCAAATGTATTCATAAATTATTTAATCAATGTCTAATATTTTTTAGATAATTTTATGAGACCCTATGTAATTTTTGAAAGAACTATAAAATCAGTTTTAATCTTAGAAATTGTTTTTTAAGTAAATTATGATTTTAATTGAATATTAAATTAATAATATTTAAAAAAATAGTTTTTGAAAAACTGAATTCATTTTTTGATTCTAAACGTCGAAAAATGGTTGGGGTAAATTTTTGGGATTTTTCTGAGATACTTGAATTTTTTATGAATAGTTGAATCCGATAATTCACAATAAATTCTAAATGATGTATTAATTGAGTCATCGATGATGTTATGCTGATGTAGGCCCACTTGGTTCGGAATTACATTATAAAATTATTATTCTTGGTCATTCAAGACTCACTATTCCTTGTCTTAGGTGAAATTAATAAACTAATCAATTTTATATTAAGGAAACCCCTCTCCCCTCCACTATAAAATCCACCCTTCACTCCCTCTTTTCCTCACGCCTCTCAAGCTCCAAGCCTTATCTAAACTCTACACAAACATCTTCCCTAGACCCTCCCCCACGGCCAAAATCTTCTGGTCTCATAAAAAGACCAAGACTAGTTTCTTTAAGGAGTATCTCAAGAGGAAGATTTAAGAGATAATTTATCTCCCTCTTCTCCTTTAATTTCCTTTCAAGTTCAAGTTCCTTTCTTGATCTCTCCCCACCTATATTCATACAAATTGTTTTTTAACTCAATTATTATATATATAATATTATTTTATGATTCTAATGGGATATTATATCACCCCACACCCTTTTCATCTTCCTTTTATTTCATTAAAGGGAACGTTGTTCATGAGGTGTTAATTTATCACCTTCAAAAACGACATGATCTCTTCTTCCATTTCTACCTTCATATCTGGTCATGAAACCATTTTTATGGTTGAACCAGAATATATTATATGGTTTATGTTCTATTTTAAGTTCTGGAAATAACCTATGGCCATATTACTATGTTAAAAGTGAAAACAAGTTCTTTGTGATCGAAAAACTTCTCAAATTAACCCAAATAATCACCATTTAATTCTTATCTAATGATTCATCCAAATGGATATAATGTGATTGATTATAATATCACTCAAACTCCTGTAATATTATGAATAACATGTAATATCAGTTCTGGATGTCTACTCATGTTCTAACCAAACGTCAATTTAAGAATACAAGTGAACCACCCAAGAAAAACCATAAAAACGAATATCCTCGAACAATGTTTTTAAACTCTATAAGTTATCCAAAGGAACATAATATGACATAATGAAACCAGAATGAACTCTATTAAGTTACACATGGTTCTGTATTTCTAATTAATGAATATAATGTCATTATACAGGACATTAAAGAGAAGGAAGAATTCAGGTACAAGGTAAGGGGAAATTCTCGAACTCAACTTTCTTCCTTCGGGTTCTACCTCTTTCACTCCGTTTTTGATATGGTCACTCCTTAAAGATCTTTTCTTCTTATTTTTATTTCTTCTTCTGGGATATATATGTTTTCTAATGGATTTTATGTCAATCCAAATGTTTTCTGAAAGAACTCTTCCCTTAAGAACTCAATCTTTACCTCTCATTCAAGGATGATGGTTCTTGTATAAAGTATGTTGTTCCCTCTTTCTTTTGGGAAACCAAAGTTTATAAATGTGTTCTTATGAGATGAAACCCATTCCTTTTCATTGGTTAGTTATGTTCATTTATGTTATATGTTCATTGTGGCATGCATGATAAATGATAATGTTATGATGTGACGGGTGCGCCCGGAATTATATAGCGCAATATGAATGTTTAAATGTGACGGGTGCGCCCAGAATTATATAGCGCTCCAATGAATTGGTTAAAGTGATTAATCTCATGAGTAAATGTGAAATTATGTGTGAACAAGATGCTATCTTGTTTCACAAATATGAGTGGTAGTTAACCACTAAGACATGATGTTTCATTTTTATACGTTGCCACATTTCAAGTCTTTTATTTATGCTCCTCTCATGTTCATGATCTTTAGCCTATGTTATGATTATGCTCACCCAATGCTATATTGTTCTTATCTATCCTCTTACTGGGCTTCTATCACACCCCTTTTGATGTATATCCACAGATGGCTACATGTACTAAGGAGAGGACAAGTTCCACTAAGAAGCGAGTGAAGAAGAAATTAAATAAATGTTTATGGTTGATGTTCTATTTGTTAAGTGTGGTCCTAGTTTTCCCAAGACACTAAACTTTTGGATACTCTATGTGTAATACTATTATGTTGTTTATCTTTAAAATGATGTAATAGTAATGTAAGAAAAGGCGGGGTCGCTATACTTATCAAGTTTATATCGATGAATTGATAATTTTTCAATGGAATGATTATGTGTATCAAAAGTATATCCCCACAAAGGGTAGAGGAAGTTACTACATAAGTTAATAAATAGTTATTTCACATATAATCTTGGAGTAAAGTAATCAATGAAGTTTTCGTAAAACCGAATGAGTGTAAACTGAAATTTGAAATTCCCATACCGATTTGGTAACATAAGAAAAATACACCCCATGAAAGAAGGATCATCCAATGATGGTGTAAATTCCCATAAATTAAAGTATATTATGCAAACAATACAATCATGGGAAGTACATACACCACACAAAAGGTAATAGTGGAAAATATAGCATGAATCTCACTCGAATAAAAATGAGATGAAAACTCATTACCTTGTACTTTTACTTAGTATAGGGTAGGTTAACCTCATGGATAATGGTGAAATAATTGTTATTAAATTATACAATAACCAAATACATGATTATGATATCATATATAATCTTCTAATATTGCTTTGTTAATGATATTTCAATAGTATCATTGCTTTGGTTGTTAAATGATTTGTTTTAATTTTTATGTTTTGTTACCTAAGTTCTGTTTGTTATGCATAGGTTGTATTTGATTCATATCCAGAATGATATTAAGTTCTTAAAATTTATTTTTAATCATAAATTGAAAATTATTCTTGAATGATTACAATGAGGAATGAATCTCATCTTGTTCGTTGATACGGTAATCAGTACGTACGCACGAGTGGAAATATCATTATATTGATGGTGAAATCTTATGTAATTGGATGGTATATCATATATAAAGAATCATTAACATGGTATATTTATTATTTACATCAGTAATACTCATTAGTATACCCATCCAAATAATGAAGTGTTTGAATAACAAACTAAACGACGACGTGGAGATGGTAAGTCGTTCGTACGCACATATGGTGACTTTGTCATTCATATGATGGATGGAATAATGAATAATGTTGTACCATTTTTATAATAACATCATTGTATATAGAAGACACTGGATTTATTTTTTTATAATGGAAACAACAGAGAAAGAGGAAGTGGAAGAAGAAAAGAACTTGAAAGAGGTGATGAAATATTTACCTCTTCTTCGGGTTCTTCCTATTGATTTGATCAAAAGGGATCCTTAGGTTGGATTTCGGACCAAATTAAGGCCTCTAGAATGAAGCGAGAAGTTGGGAGGATATTTGGGCAGGGTGGGATGATCCACATGGATTTGGAGGTGTGAAATTAAGATAAGGGGAAGTGCTCTTTTATAAGAGGGGTGGGGGCACTTTAGGAAAATCTTGAAATATTATTTTATAATAAAATAATTTTAGGTTTCTAATGGATCAAAAATGATTCATTTCATGGATAAAGTGGATATGGGTCTAAAACCTTTCAACCAATAGGTTTTAGACATGTTTAGGTCACCATATTGACCTTATCTTTTAGATTTACTTCTTAGTTAAATAGTTTGACATTTACCATGTCTCTTTTCATTTTTATATTATATGTTTAAAAAACATAATATAACAAGCCAAGAGAACCCCTAGTGGTTAATTATTAAAAAATATAACCTTATCTAAATCCTTTTTCTAAACCTTATATTTTTAGGAATATTATTCAATTAATAATATATTATTTGTTTTAAAAACTCAATTATGTCAATTTTGACACTATTTTAGCATTTGATTTTTGTGAATGCCATAAAAACTTTATCCCTTCAAATAAAATTTATTTAATCCACTCTAACATGTCATATTAACCTATAAAATTAGTTTAATTCCTCATAAGTCTCAATTTGCATTTATTTGGATATTTATAATATCAATTATTTTAATACTTCATTAATAAGGTAATTACTGCATCATCATTGTGTCAAAAATATGTAAAATTATTTAATGTCTAAAAATTATAAATAAAATACCATTATTTAGGAAATATTTGAGCTTACTAATGAATATTTATAGTTTAATTTATCTTATGTGTAACCCTATATTAAAAATAGTTTAGTAATAAACTTTGAATTTAAAACTTTTAACTCTTCTTTAAATAAAATAATAATAAATATCCTAATCTAATCCAATTGGACCTAAAGGATCATATTATATTTATAAGGTTTTTTTCGGTCTAATTACACTTATCCAATAGAATTAGGACATGTGTTAGGGTAATTATAATATCATTTTTACTCTTAATTACCATATTTACTTTCAATCGTGGTAAATAAAAGTCAAAAGTTACTATTCACCAAAAATTATTTTCATCTTAATGATCCAGATTTTAATTACTAATGTTAACTACCTCTCTTGGATTTTTTAAATTCAACTCACAGAAGCAGTAAAATTATGTTTTATGCAAATTTTCAAAAGCTCCTAAAAGATGGGTAAAAGACGGTAAAAAGTTCAATAAAATTTTATAAATCTCATTTTATTATAAAATGACTCCAATTAATTACATTAAACTTATAAAGTTATTATATATCTATTTTGAATTAAAATAAATTTAAATATAATAAATAATTATTTAAATAAAAAGTCAGTTTTAAAATATAACGTAGTGTTTTTCACTATTCATCACAAATTGAATGTTTTCAGAAAAATACCAAAAAATCACCATAAGATAATTTTGATATTATGAATTCAAGAATGAATTCTATTTTACCAAACTAAGAATAGAAAATTTTCATTTATTAATTTAAAATTAATTCCTATTGTCAAAACCAAAAAGCATGTTTTTAAATAGTAAAAACTATCAAAAGATTGACATATGTTTATATCAAATTTAACTGTGAAATTACTTATAATGACCTAAATTGTATTAAATGATAAAAATATAATCTAATTATACTTCAAAAAAATTCAAATAAATAATTTATCACTACAAATTATTTTGATTAAAAAAGTTATTTTCAATTTAAATTTAGTATTTCTCAGTATTCATCAAATTATGAAAGTTATCAGAAAAGTACCAAAAATTTATACAAAATAAATTTTTATGTCCTGATTCTAAAGAATAATTTAATTTCATTAAATTGAATATATAAAAGTTTCAAATATTGGTTTTAAAAATGGTTTTCCATTAAAAGGTGGCAAAATTTCATTTTTTTTTAAAATGCTTCTTTTATCGGAACAAAATGAATTTGTTCTTGTATTATGTCTAGAAAACACATAGTATAGATTCTAAAATTATATGGAGTATATAAAATTAATAATTCAGTTAACAATATTCATAAATGCTTTTTGAACGGCTAGTTTGGTAAGTCCTGGTGCGCTCGAACTCGGTGTTAAGTGAAGTGGCAGCTACTGAATTACATTAAAGAAAATAACTTATTATGAAATCTTGGGGTGTTACATTCTTCCCCCCTTTTGGAAATTGTGTCCTCGCAATTTTAAAACTAGGATTGGGAACTTTACTGAAAGTCCAACATCGGAAAAAGAGTCAATAAAACTATTACTTTAAAAGAAATAAAGAGAAGTACAAAGGTCACCCGAGATAACCCATAATAGAATTCCATGTAGGAAAACATGGATATGGAAGATAAAATAAGTGTCAAGTTCTGATGGAGAGTGATAGAAAACATTATTATGAGATAGTTAACAATAAGAAAACCACAAACTTGTGATGAGATAAATGGTCATTAGTTTCTTAGTAGGAAAAGTAAACGGACAATGTTTTTTTTAGGTTCCATTTCATAAAGTTGAGGAATTTATTAATGAGTTTGAATAAGAACATGAAGAGATATACTTAATTTTTAAGTAGAGTTTTATCCTTTAATAAATTTCTTCCACTAACTCATCCTTTTTTTAAACGATGAGTATTCAAGATGACTGGGTCACACCAGAATTTCTAGAATTAACATCTATAGAATCACATAATCCACAAAGGATAAACTATATATTTACCTTGAATTTACAGATTAACCAAAACCAAAATAGTTAGTACAAGATCATATGATCCCCAAAAAGGATAATCCTTTAGAGAAAGAAATACTAATCTTAATTTCTAAAATTAAACCAACAATACCCAAAGTTCAATAAATACTATTCAATAAACAATTGTCCTTAAAATCCTTCAATATAATCAAAACTAATATTGAAACCCAAAACATTGAAGAATTTGATTACGAAGTCTTCTAGGTTAAATTGTATCTCCAAATAACATTGACTAATCTTAAAGTCACATACTTAAAATTAATTAACCTAATCACATATTCTCTATGATATCTTAATAATTTCCATAAATAACCAAAATCACTTTAAATCCAAAATAAAAACATAGATAAAAATCAACCATTACTCCTCAAATGAAATCCCATAGTATTCTATTTTCCTTAGGCATATAGTGTTCCCAACAGAGCGAACATCTTCCAAAATAACATTTATCACTTAATCACCAAATCATTTTCATATACTAAGTATATCCTTTTGATATGACATAAGATCCCAAATAAACATTTTAATGATCAATAAAATAATTTAACTAAAAATAATTTTTCACACTAACCTGGGATATCACGTAGTCCAGTGGTAGGTGATAAATCCAAATCGCACTCTGGTTGTGGGTTTTATTCTCATAGCTTTATACGATGTGATGGGTGGTCACACGGTCTACGTGTTATCCTTTTTCAAAAACTAGATTTTATAACATTCCCAAAATGAGATAAATTTCTAAAAATAACCATAACATAATTTAACCACAAATGTTATCTTATACCTCACATTTTCATCCCAAAAATTATTAACCTCTAATTGTATCAAATTCAAGGATCATATAAACCCAAATGTTTCTTTATAACTATATCTACAAAAGAAAATATAATTCTTCCTCAAATAGAATTTTCACATAACAAACTACAGGGTTACACATACAAGAGAAAAGTCTTCCAAAGTAATCCCATCAACAAAGAGCAGTAATACTTTTAAAACATTTCTTCATCCAGTTATTTCCACATAAGTTCTTCCTTGACAAATAGGTTATCCTATAGAATATGGCAATCACTAAGGTAATGCCCATGTCCCCTACATTTATGGTAAATGAATGTAAATGGATTCTTGGGATCATTTTTATTTTCTTCTATAGTACTCTTCATTTTTCTCCAGAAATTCTTTACTTTATATCCTTCTTTCCCACACATAAATCATTTCTTTATTCCATTACAAAACTTTCCTAGGTGTCTCCTTCCACATTTCCTGCATGATGAAAATTGAGCTTTATTTTCTCCATAGTCTCCACTGCTAGAGCTCTTATCATTCACTGCCTTTCTCTTCTTTGTTGAGTCCGGGAGTTGGTTAATATATATGTTTTTTATCATGTTTTTGGAAAACTAATTTGGAATTAACATGATATCTTTTACACCAATCAACATTCCATTTCATTTCTCATTTCCACCACTGTGCCCACCTTGTACATCATGTTCAATATTACTATGACTTCCTTGGAATCTAGCCATTGACTAACACAAGAAAGCATTGTGTGAGTCATAAAATCATTTAAAGAATATCATAACACCTTATTTTTAGTCTAAAACATCTTAGTATTAACCAAGGTTATTTATTATCAAATTATATTAAAATCCTTCAAATAGGTTTGTAAAGAAAATGTGAATTATCCAAAGCATATCCCCCGGGAGTGTCGTAACCAAGAGTGAAAAAAGGCCATTTGTCGTGTACCAGGATACCTCGGGTCAAGCCTGAAGCTCCTTGTCGGAGTTTTCACACCAAGGTACATCTATGCCAGAGCCACCTCTACCTGCTCGTATCCAGACAGGGATGTATTTCTTGGAAAACCCACATAATATTTACATTACCAAAAATTCTGGATGTTCTTATATACTAATACTCAATGTCTATCTTAGGGTAGTGTTTCCAAATCAGATTTTTTTTCAAAATCTTGCTTCCAAGGTTTGTATTAAACTTTCTCTGATACCAACTGTAACTCCCTGACCCCAATTACCCAAAATCGGTGCATTATCACATAACATTGGCATGATACAATGAATCATTTCCCAAAAGACCGATCGGTTTAGTAGCCTTAGAAGTACTAGATATATATATAAGTATTACATTACATCATGAAATAAAAAAACAACATTGTGTCCCCTTTTAACACTCTTTTATCCCATATCCTATTATTTCAGGTTAAAAAAAATATACTTATTTGGATCCTAGAAAAATAAAACATAAGAAAGGGGTGACCTCAGATGCTCAGTAAGGATACAAATATAGTGGAAACTGTCATAAATAAAAATAAACATTTAAGGCAGTGTATAAGACTAGAACATAAGCCTTTTAAACTTTAACTTCAGCATAAAATGGAAAAGATAAATCAAATAATGACATTTACTTATTCACTTGGACATTCTATTAGTCGAATAATCACATGTAATATCAATATCCAATTTTATAATGATTGAATGCATAATTCTAGACTTCATAACCACATAGTCAAGGCCTTGTGCCATGACTACAAATAATATTTTTTCAAGGCCTTGTGCCAAGACACAAGTTTATTTCATGAGACCAACCGATACATCGATGAGATATAGTGGGATCCACCTATCACTTACTAAGTCCAATGCATTCCTCATATGAAAAGGTTTAAACATAACATAAACATTCTTATTAAAACTAGCATACAAAATGTCAATACTTTATCCATAAACCATGAATGGTATAAAAATAACACATCCACAGTCAAACATATCACAAAACCTTCAATATAGTATGGAATATTTTTATCATAATAAATCAACCCCGATCAATAATAATATCCCATAAAGAATGTTGAAATAGTTGAAAATGATCAGTAAAAATCTTGGAGAGAAATATCCCTTTTTTTTAAAACATTTAAAAGTCACACTATTTATCAAGAAGTTGTTTAAAATAGGTTTTTTAATAAAAGTATCCCATACCACTTTGATACTTTTAAAAAACAATTTTTATTTTAAAACATTAGTGTCCATATAAATAAAACCTTAAAACGATTTTTAATACATCGACATTAAAGGGAAAGATTTAGAATAATAAATTTTTAAAACATTTAAAATGATATTTTAGTTAGAGTTCCTAACCAAATGAGAGATGCTTGAATAAAAATAATTAAGGTAATAAAAACTTTATAATATCATGAGAATAAAATAATTCATTATATACTATGTCAAAGTACAATACATACACCAAATAACAGTGAATTGGCGCATAACAACAAGGAAGTCTCAATGGAATGTAAGTTGAGATGAATTATTTTATAAAGAACATATCCTTATGTTGAGGATAAATCAATGAAATAATTATGTGTGACAATTATAAATAAACTCAATATTATTGAATATTCAGTGTAAATCAATCAAAGGACATTCTCACATATTCTTGTAAAAACAACACCAATGACTTGGATGTTTAAATCAATGAAAAGAAATTGAGATAAAATTACTCTTATCAAGTTTATATCGATGACTTGAGAACTTTTAAATGGAATGATTTTGTGTATCAGAATTATATCCACAAAAAAGGGGAGTGTAAATTACAACATAAGTAAATAAATAGTGATTTTACACATAATCTTGGAGTAAAGTAATCAATGAAGTTTTCATAAAATCGAATGAGTGGAAATTGAAATTTGAAATTCCCTTACCGATTTGCTAACATACGAAACATACACCCCATGAAAGAAGGATCATCCAATGACGATGTAAATATCCATAAATTAAATTATATTATGCAAATCATATAATCATGGGCAGTACATACACCACACAAAAGGTAATAGTGGGAAATATAGCATGAATCTCACGAGAATAAAAGTGAGATGAAAATCCATTACCATGTACTTTTCCTTAGTATAGGGTAGGATAAACTTCAGTATAATGGTGAAATCGTTGTTATTAAATTATACAAGAACCAAATACATAAATATGATATCATATATGATCTTCTAATATTGCTTTGTTAATGATATTTCAGTAGTATCATTGTTTTGGTTGTTAACTGATTTGTTTTACGTTATATGTTTTGTTACGTAAGTCATGTTTGGTATGTATAGGATATATTTAATTCATATACCGAATGATATTAAGTTCTTAAACATTATTTTTAATCATAAAATGAAAATTATTCTTGAATGATTATGATGGAGAATTAATCCCATCGCGTTCGTGGATACGGTAATCAATACGTACGCATGGGCGACAATATAATTATATTGATGGTGAAATCATATGTAATTTGATGGAATATTAAAATTTTATATTTATTATTTACATCAATTATACTCATTATTCTACCCATCCAAATAATGAAGTGTCTGAATAACAAACTACACCATGGCGTGGAGATGGTAATCCGTACGTACGCACGTATGGTGACTTTGTCATTCATATGATTGATAGAATAATGAATAAGGTTGTTCCATTTTTATAATAATATCATAGTATATAGAAGATACTGTATTAATTATTTTAGAATTGAAACAACAAAGAAAGAGGAAGTGGAAGAAGAAAATAACTTGAAAGAGGTGATGAAATATTTACCTCTTCTTCAGGTTCTTCCTTTTTATTTGATCAAAAAAGATCCTTAGGTTGGATTTATGACAAAATTAAGGCCTCTAGGATGAATGGAGGAAAGTTGGGAGGATATTTGGGCAGGTTTGGGCCGATAAAAATGGATTTGGAGGTGTGAAATTAATAAAAGGGGAAGTTCCATTTTATAAGAGGGGTGAGGGGAACTTTAGGAAAAGATTGAAATATTATTTTATAATAAACTCATTTTCTATTTCTAATGGCCCTAAAATGATTAATTTCTAGGATAATGTGGGGAACGGTAGAAAACCTCTCAACCAATATGTTTTAGATAGGTTTATGTCACCATAATAACCTTATCTTTTAGATTTAACTCTTAGTTAAATAGTTTGACATTTACCATGTATCTTTGTATTTTTATATTATATGGATAACAAACTTACTATAACAAGACAAGATAACCCCAAGTGGTTAATAATTAATAAATATAACCTTATATAATTCCTTTTTCTGAACCTTAGATTTTTAGGAATATTATATCATTTAATAATATAGTATTTGTTTTCAAAAATCAATTATATCAATTTTGACACTATTTAGTATTTCATTTTTTGAAAGCAATACAAACTTTATCACTTAGAATAAAATTTATTCAATCAACCATAACATGTCATATTAACCTATAAAATTAGTTTAATTCATCCTAAGTCTCAATTTACATTTATTTGGATATTGTTAATACAAATTATTTTAATATTTCATTTATAAGGTAATTACTACATCATCATTGTGTCATATACAAAATAAATTATTTAATGTCTAAAAATTATAAATAAAATACCATTATGTAGGAAATATTTGTATATTTATAATGAATATTTATAGTCGAATTTATCTTATTCGTAACCCTATATTAAAAATGGTTTAGTTAATAAACATTGAATTTTAAACCTTTAACTCTTCTTTAAATAAAATAATAATAAATGTCCAAATCTAATCCAAGTAGACCTAAAGGATCATATTTTATTCATAAGGTTTTTTTAATTCTAATTAAACTTATACAATAGAATTATGAAACGTTTTAGGTTAATTATAATATCATTTTTACCATTAATTACCACATTTACTTTTAACCAAGGTAAATAAAAGTCAAAAGTTACTATTCGATAAAAATTATTTTCATCTTATTGAACTAAATTTTACTTACGGATGTTAATCGTGTATCTGTTATTTTTGAAATTAAACTCATAGAATCAGTGAAATTATTTTTTATGCAAATTTTTAAAAGCTCCTAGAAGATGGGTAAAAGACGGTAAAACGTTCAATAAAATTTTATACATCTAATTTTATTATAAAATGACTCCAATTAATTACATTAAACTTATATAGTTATTATATATATATTTTTACTTAAAATAAATTTAAATAGAAAATAATTATTATTTAAATAAAAAATCGGTTTTAAACAATGACGTAGTGCTTTTCACTATTCATCACAAATTGAATGTTTACAGAAAAATATCAAAACATCACCCAAAGATAATTTTGATATTATGAATTCAAAAATTAATTCTATTTTAAAAAATTAAAAATAGAGATGATTCATTAATTAATTTAAAATTAATTCCCGTCGTCAAAACCAAAAGGCGGGTTTTTAAAAAGTAAAAACAATCCAAATATTGGCATATGTTTATGTCAAATTTAAATGTGAAATTTCTTATAATGACCAAAATTTTATTAAATGATAAAAATATAATCTAATTATACTTCAAAAACATTCAAATGCATAATTTAACACTATAAATTATTTCAATTAACAAAAAATCAATTAAAATTTAGTATTTTCTGTATTCATCAAAATATGAAAGTTATCAGAAAAGTACCAAAAATTTATCAAAAATAAATTTTTATGTCTTGATTATAAAGAATAATTTAATTTCATTAAATTGAATATATTAAAGTTTAAAATATTGGTTTTAAAAAGGGTTTTCCATTAAAAGTTGGTTAAATTGCATTTTTTCAAAAATGATTCTTTTATCGGAAAAAAATGAATCTGTTCTTATATTCTGTCTATAAAACACATAATATGGATTATAAAATTATATGTATTATATAAAATTAAAAATTCAGTTAATAATTTTAATATTTTATTTTTGAACGACTAGTTTGGTAAGTCGTGGTGCGCTCGAACTCAGTGTTGCGTGTAGCGCAAGCTATTGAATTACATTAAATAAATTAAATAACTATGAAATCTTGGGGTGTTAAATTCTTCCCCCCTTTTGGAAATTTCATCCTAGAAATTTTAATATTGGGCTTGGTAACTTAAATGAAAGTCCAACATCAGAAAAAGAGTCAATAAGACTATTACTTTAAAAGAAAGAAATAGAAGTACAAAGGTCACCCGAGATAACCCATACTAGGATTCCTTGTATGAAAACATGGATATAGAAGATAAAATAAGTGTCAAGTTCTGATGGAGAGTGATAGAAAACTTGATCAGGTGAATGTTAACAACAAAGAAACCACAAACTTGTGATGGGATAAATGGTCATTAGTTTCTCAATAGGAAAAGTAAACAGACAAGGTTTTTTTTGTTTTAAGTTCAATTTCGTAAAGTTGAGGAATTTATTTAGGATATTGACTAATAACATAAAGAGATATACTTACTTTTTAAGTATAGTTTCATCCTTTAATAAATTTCTACCACTAACTCATCCTTTATTTAATGATGAGTATTCAAGATGACTTGGTCACACCAGAAGCGCTAGAATCAACTTCTAGAGAATCACATAATCCACAGAGGATAAACTATATATTTACCTCGTCTTTACAAATTAACCAAAACCAAAATGGTTAGTACAAGATCATATGATCCACAAAAAGGATAATCCTTTAGATAAAGAAATACAAATATTAATTTCTAAAATTAAACCAACAATACCAAAAGTTCAATAAATACTATTCAATAAACAATTGTCCTCAAAATCCTTAAATATAATCCAAAATAATATTGAAACACAAAACAAAGGAGAATTTGATTATGCAGTCTTCGAGGTTAAATTGTATCTCCAAATAACAATGACTACTCTTAAATTCCCACACTTAAAAGTAATTAACCTAATCACATATTCTCTATGATAGGTTAATCATTTCTATAAATAACCCAAATCACTTTAAATCCAAAATAAAAACATAGATAAAAATCCACCATTACTCCTCAAATTAAATCTCATAGTATTCTATTTTCCTTAGGAATATAGTTCTCCCAACAGAGCGAACATATTCCAAAATAACATTTATCACTTAATCACCAAATCATTTTCCTATACTAAGGATATCCATTTGATAAGAAATAAGATCACAAATCAACTTAATAATGATCAATAAAATCATTTAACTAAAAATAATTAGTCACACTAACCAGGGTCATCACATAGTCCAGTGGTAGGTGATAAATCCCAATCGCACTCTAGTTGTATGTTCGATTCCCACAACTTTGTTCGACATGATGGGTTGTCACACGGTCTGCGTGTTATCATTTTTCAAAAACAATATTTTATAACATTCCAAAAATGAGATAAATTTCTCAAAATAAACATAACATAATATAACCAAAAATATTATCTCATACCTTGAATTTTCATCCCAAAAATTAATAACCTATAATTGCCTCAAATTCAAGGATCATATAAACACAAATGTTTATTTATAACTATATTAATAAAAGAAAACATAATTCTTCCTCAAATAGCATTTTAACATAACAAACTACAGGGTTACAAAAACAAGAGAAAAGTCTTCCAAAGTAATCCCATTAACAAAGAGCACTAATACTCTTAAAAATTTCTCTAACCATTTATTTCCACATAGGTTCTTTCTTGACCAATAGGTTATCCTATAGAATAGGGAATTCACTCAGGTAATTCCCAGGCCCCCTACATTTATGGAAAATTACTGTAAATGGATTCTTGGGATCATTTTTATTTTATTCCATAGTAATATTCATCTTTCCCTGGAAATTATTTAATTTATGTCCTTCTTTCCCACACATAAATAATTTATTTATTCCATTGAGATACTTTCTTAGGTGTATCTTTCTACATTTCCTACATGAAGAAAATGGAGCTTTCTTTTCTCTATGGTCTCCACTGTTGGAGCTCTAATCATTCACTGCCTTTCTCTTCTTTTTTGATTCTGGGAGTTGGTTAATATATATGTTTTTGATCATATTTTTGGAAAACTAATTCAGTATGAACACAAAATCTTTTACACCTATCAACATTCCATTTCATTTCTCATTTCCACCACCGTTCCCACCTTATACATCATGTTCAATGTTACTATGACTTCCTTGGAATCTAGACATTAAATAACACGAGAAAGAATTGTGTGAGTCATAAAATCATTTAGAAAATATCACAACACCTTATTTTCAATCTAAAACACATTAGGATTAACCAAGGTTATTTATTCTCATCTTATATTAAAATCCTTCAAATCAGTTTGTAAAGAAAATGTGAATTATCCTAAGCATATCCCCCGGGAGTGTCGTAACCAAGAATGCATCAAGGCCCCTTGTCGTGTACTAGGATACCCCGAGTCAAGCTTGAAACTCCTTGTAGGAGTTTTCACTCCTAGTTACATCTGTTCCAAATCTGCCTCTACCTTCTCGTATCTAGATAGAGATGTATTTCTTGGAAAACCCAAATAATATTTACATTACCAAAATTTTTGGATGTTCTTCTATACTAATACACAATGTTTATCTTAGGGCAGTGTTTCCAAATCATATTTTTTTTCTAAATCTAGCTTCCAAGGTTTGTACTAAACTTCCTATGATACCAACCATATTGCCCTGACCCTAGTTACCCAAAATCAGTGCATTATCACATATCATTGGCCTGATACAAGGAATTGTGTCCCAAAAGACTGATCAGTTTAGTATCCTTGGAAGTACTAGATACATGCATAAGTATTGCATTACATAATGAAATAAAAAACAACATTGTGTCCCATTTTAAGACTATTTTATCCCTTATCATGATAATCATAATATACATCTTTTCATCCTGGAAAAATAAAACATAAGAAAGGGGTGAGCTCAGATGCTCAGTAAGGATAACAATATAGCGGAAACTGTCATAAATAAGAACAAACATTTAAGGCGGTGTATAAGACTAGAACACAAGCCTTTTAAACTTAAACTTCAGCATAATATGGAAAAGATAAATCAAATAATTCCATTTACTTATTCACATGGATATTATACTATTATATTAATCACCTGTAATATCATTAGCCAATTTCAAAATTATTGAATGCATAATGCCAGACTTCATAACTATATAGTCAAGGCCTTGTGCCAAGACTACAAATAAGATTTTTTCAAGGCCTTGTGCCAAGACACTAGTTTGTCTCATGAGGCCTACCGATGCATAGAGGATATATAGAAGGATCCACCCATAACTTACTAATTCCAATACATTCCTCATATGAAAAGGTTTAAACATAACATAAATATTCGTATTAAAACTAGCATACGAAATATCAATACTTTATCCATAAACCATGAATGGTATATAAATAACACATCCACATTCAAACATATCACAAAACCTTCAATATAGTATGGAAGATTTGTATCGTAATAAATCAACCTCGATCAAGAATAATATCCCATAAAGGATGTTGATTTAGTTGAAAATGATCAGTAAAAATCTTTGAGAGAAATATCCCCTTTTTTATGAAAACATTTAAAAGTCTCACTATATATCAAGAAGTTGTTTAAAATAGGTTTTTGAATCAAAGTGTCCTATACCACATTGAAACTTTAAAAAAGTAATTTAAATTTTAAAACATTATTGTATATATAAATAAAACCTTAAAACCGATTTTAAAATATTGACATTGAAGAGAAATATTTAGAAGAATAAATTTTTAAAACATTTAAAATTATTTTTTAGTTAGAGTTCCTAACCAAATGAGAGATTCTTGAATAAAAATAATTGAGGTAATAATAACTTTATAATATAATGAAACTAAAAGGATTCATGATATACTATGTCAAAGAACAATATATACACCAAATAAAAGTGAATTGGCGCATAACAACAAAGAAGTCTCAGTGGAATGTAAGTTGAGATGAATTCCTTTATAAAGACTGTATCCTTAGGTTAATGATAAATCAATGAAATAATTATGTGTGAAAAATATAAATTCACTCAATATGATTGGATATTTAGTGTAAATCAATCCGAGGACATTCACTGTATCCTTAGGTTAAGGATAAATCAATGGCATTTACCATGTCTCTTTGAATTTTTTGATTATATGGTTAATAAACTTACTAAAACAAGCCAAGAGAAATACAAGTGGTTAATTTTTAATAAATATAACCTTATTTAAGTCCTTTTGTAGAACCATATATTTTTAGGAATATAATATCAATTAATAATATAGTATTTGTTTTAAAAAATCAATTATGTCAATTTTGACACTATTAAGTATTTGATTTTTTTGAAAGCCATAAAGACTTTATCACTTCGAGTAAAATTTATTTAATAAACCCTAACATGTAATATTAACCGATAAAATTAGTGGAATTCATAATAAGTCTAAATTTACATTTATTTCTATATTTATAATATCAATTATTTAAATATTTCATTAATAAGGTAATTACTGCATCAACATTATGTCATGAATAAATTAACTTATTTAATGTATAAAAATTATAAATAAAATACCAATATGTAGGAAATATTTTTAGATTTATAATGAATATTTATAGTCTAATTTATCTTACGTTTAACCCTATATTAAAAATGGTTTAGTTAATAAACTTTGAATTTAACACTTTTAACTCTTCTTTAAATAAAATAATAATAAATGTCCTAATCTAATCCAACTGGACGTAAAGGATCATATTTTATTCCTAAGGTTATTTTTGGTCTAATTACACTTATCCAATAGAATTATTACATGTTTTAGGGTAATTATAATATCATTTTTACCCTTAATTACCCTATTTACTTTTAACCGTGGTAAATAAAAGTCAAAAGTTACTATTCACCAAAAATTATTTTCATCTTATTGAACCACATTTTACTTAATGATTTTAACTATGTCTCTAGGATTTTTGAAATTCAACTAACAAAAGTGGTAAAATTTAGTTTTATGCAAATTTTCAAAAACTCTAGAAGATGGGTAAAAGAGAGTAAAATGTTCAATAAACTTTCATACATCTAATTTTATTATAAAATAACTCCAATGAATAAAATTAAAATAATATAGGTATTATATATCTATTTTGACTTTGATTAATTTTAAATGAAATATTTAATTATTTAAATAAAAAGTCGGTTTTAAACAATAACGTAGTGTTTTTCACAATTCATAACAAATTTAATGTTTTTAGAAAAATTCCAAAAAATCACCCAAAGCTAATTTTTCTATTCCAAATTCAAAAATAAAATCTATTTTAAAAAATTAAAAATAGATAATTTTCATTAATTAATTTAAAATTAATTCCCATTATCAAAATCGAAAAGCAGGTTTTTAAAAAGTAAAAACTTTCAAAAGACTGACATATGCTTATGTAAAATTTATATGTGAAATTAATTTTAATGACCTAAATTGTATTGAATGATAAAAATATAATCTAATTATACTTAAAAAACATTCAAATTCATAATTTACCACTATAACTTATTTCGATTAAAAAAGTTGTTTTCAATTAAAATTTAGTATTTTTCAGTATTCATCAAAATATGAAAGTTATCAGAAATGTACCAAAAATTTATCCGAAATAAATTTTTATGTCCCGATTCTAAAGAAGAATTTAATTTCATTAAATTTAACATATAAAAGTGTAAAATATTTGTTTTAAAAATGGTTTTCCATTAAAAGGTGGTAAAATTGTGTTTTTTGATAAATGATTCTTTTATCTGAAAAAAATGAATTTGTTCTTATATTATGTCTAGGAAACAGATAATATGGATTATAAAATTATATAGAGTATATAAAATTAAAAATTCATTTAATACTATTCATAACTTTATTTTGAACGGTTAGTTTGGTAAGTCGTGGTGCGCTCGAACTTGGTGTTGCGTGTAGTGCAAGAAATTGAATTACTTTAAAGAAAATAACTTACTATGAAATCTTGTGGAGTTACATTATCGAAATATAGGGAGCCTAATCTTATTTACTTAAAATTATTCACAATCCAAGATCTCAATGAACTATATCCTTTTCTTCTTTGGTGAGTATGAGAGTTGGTGAATGTGTTAGTTTTCAATCATAAATTGTGATTACTAATTAGGAATAATCACAATATATTTCACTCTATAAGTAATCATATTAAGTTTATCATTGTCACATTCTCCATCACATTCAACTTTAACATGGTTCCTTATAGTTCCATCCATTGACTTAAACCAAAAAACATAATGTGCATAATAATAATCCTAGTGAGAAATCATGAAATATCATTTCTTAGATGTCTAAATCATGAAACCTTATAGAAAAATAATAAGGATAGAATCAATATATCATATCCCCATTAAAGATTATTAAACATAAATTAATATCATCTTAAATAGAAAATTCTTTTAAAGATCAGTTGGAATATTTCTTGAAGAAAATAAATTTTTTATATTTAAATTGCTTCTTCAAAATCTAGATTTTTTTCAAATATTAGAAAAAAACATATTTTAAAATAAACTTGAAAATTTATAAATTAATATTAAAATTTTTGAGAGGTCATGTTGGCCAGAAATTTAGTTCATGATGTATAAGTTAAAAGAAAACATTTCTTTTCCTGCTTTTATAAAAATTCAAAATGTAACTCATTTAGAAAACGACATGAATATTCCTTTTAATCCATTTTTTAAAAATTAAAACAAGGGAAAAAATGAATTTAAAAATTCATATGATAAAATTAAAAATATAATTTAAAACATTTTTAGAATACTTATATATTAAATAAAAATGATCTTCAATTGAAGAGAGAAATAAAGTCAGTTTTCTTTAAAAAATTCAGTTTCTAGAGAAATTAAAGAGATAATAATGAAATTAAAACAACTATTCTAAAGAAATATCCACATTGTTAGAATATTCCTAAGATTCTATATAGGTAGATCATAACATTTCATCATCAAAAACATAATAAAACCCCAATAAACAATAAGACTGTAACATAAACCCCTTACAATTTTGGAAACATTTGAATCATAAAGACCCATAAAATAAAAACATCAAATAAAACATTAAATATAGTTCACATATAAATTATCATGATATATCATGTCAAATTTTTTTAAATACACCTCATAAAATAATATAGGTTCAAGACATACCATATGTCATGAAGAAGATAATTTGAGACAATAAACCCCTGCCTTGAGTTCCACTTGCTTCAGAAGCACTCTAAACTCATGTATAATAAATTTAAATTTTTTATATTTCTATAAAATAATAATTTAAATACTTATAATGTCATATATTATCTATTTAAAAAATCTCAAGAGAAATTTATCAATAATTCCAAATTAAAATCGTTGTTTCCAGATGTTAATTGATTCATTTATCAAGAGTATTTCAGTTCATTCATTCTGGTCCTTGTACTTTGATCGTAGTACCATTATATCTAGAGTGTTAATAATGATATCAATATAATTAATATTCATTATATATATATATATATATATATTCATCTATAAAATTTAGATATAGAAAAATAAATTATACCATTCAAGGTGGTGGTAGGTCGTACGTACACATAAACATTATTTTCACTTTTCGATAGATGGAACGAAAAAAGGTAAATAATAATTCACCTTTATAGAATCATTATTATATAATATATACAGTATCTATTCATTAAATATATCCTTATTACCATCAAAGTAAAATTGAAACATAAAACAAATCAATCGATTTGTGGAGGTGGTAGTCCACACGTACACATGATAGATGTTGTCATTTTACAAGTGATTGGAAGGTAAGAAGGTAGATCTGATATTATAATTAAAAGTGTATAATGTTTTCATAAATATAATATATAATCATTAAAATCATCATAATACCCATCCATAAAATATTTTGATTAAAAATAATCAGTATTTCTATGTGGAGGTAGTAAGTCGTATGTACGCACGATCGATAATTTCACTTCTCATTTGATAGGAAATAGGGTGGATAATGGTGGCTTAAAATCATAATAAAAATTTATTGTATTTAGGATAGTGAATTTATAATTTTATGAAAAATAAAATATATTTAGAGTAGTTATAAAAGAATTAAAAAATGAAAGTGATCAGTTAAGGTGATTACATCTTCTTTGAAAGAACTCCTTTAGATCACCTCTAAAAGATAATATGGTTGATATTTTGGGATGATAAGTATCTCTATAATGTGTATAAGGATGTTGGGGAGTGATTGTGGCAGGATTTTGTTGATATAGATGGCCAAAATGTGTGAGTAAGTGAGGGTATGAGGTACACATTTATAATTGAGCTGAGGGGGACTTTTGGAATTTCTTAAAAGATTAAATTATAATAATGTCTTTCTCAAGAAAAACTATTCAAAATGGAAATATATTAGAATATAAGGTATTATATGGTTTTAATTCCATCAAAAAATATAATTAGGATTGGTTTAAGTGGTGTTTTAAATCATATATTTGGGTTTTACCCCTTAGTTAAAAAATTTAAATCTTAACCATAATAACAAAATTTTCACTCTTAAAGGGTTATAATTTGAATTATAAGGTAGATATTGAATCATAAATGGAAAAATGATGAAAATAGTCATGGTTATTTTCCAAAAAGAGTGAATTTCAGGGGAAATTTTTGAGCTCTAGGATTTGGAGATGACGTGGCGCTAAGGTGGATGGAAGGTTTTGGAGTCAGTGGGAAACACCTATAAATAGGCTCCTACCCCCTAGAGAAAAGTATAGAGACTTATCAAGAATTTTAGTTCTCTCTAATTGATAAGAAGGTTTGCGGAGAAAGTGAGCTCTGTGAAGGAAATGAGCTCCATGAAGGAAATAAGCTTCACGGTGAGCCTTTGATCTTTGTGAAAGAAGTGAACTATGCAAACTACAGAGCTCTGTGAACTAGATAGATTTGCGAACTAGAGTGCTTCGCAAAGCTGTGAGCTTTTCCAAGGAGCTCTTTGATATGATGATTTGAATACCCAAATTAAGTGATGAGTACTTTGAAGTAGATTAAGATATGACTGTGGTATAGGACTAAGTATTATCAAGAATTCCAGGTTGTTCCTATCAGCTTCTGGATAGGAAAGGGAAGAGTTGTTTTCAAATATCAGATTTGAGAAAGTTTGTTAAGAAGCACAAAGATATTTATTTATCATATTTTTTCTAAGACGGTGAACACGTACTTGAGTATTATCTCTCAAGTAATACAAGATTGAAAGGGCATATCCTACTCATTTTATTCCACATCAACGAATTGATTTCTAGTGGATTGTGTGGTACTGGATTATTTTTATACCATACCAAGGATGTAGCTAATCTTGTTCAGTAGTAAACCTTATAAATATTGTGTTCATGTGGTAATGTGCATTCAGTAGGGAAAAAATCTTTAACAAGTGGAGAATATTTTTTTAAAAAGAAATAAAACATAAAACGAAAAGATATAACTAATTCACCCCCTTCCCCTCTCAGTGATACTTATATCCTAACTGATAACTTCAAATTTATTCAAATTACATTTTTTTTAATACTTTTAAATCATTTATTTTATTTCTATATTAATAGGATAAATAAGATATTAGAATTTCATAACAATTTAAGGAAATTATTCCATTCTAAAAAATTAGAAATGAATTAACATAATAAAAAATCATTTATCTTTAAAATACCAATATGGAACTGAACTTATTATCACACCTCGACCACAGTTTTCTTTTATTTTTATTTATTTCTTGTTGGAATCCTCTAGTTTTAATGATCAAAAATCACGTTTAATCATGTTTAGTCTTGTGTCATTATGGTTCATTATGTTTTTGTATAACATTAATCTATTCTTTCAAGAATTATTTCATAAGACAGGTTGCAAATATTTGAATAAGTGTCAGTCACCAGTCATTGGACTCACAGTAACTGGTCTCGCCATTCAGTCAGAAAATTAGTAAAGTATGAGTCACTATTGCAGTGACACTGCTCATTCTAAAAATCAGTAAAGTATGAGACATCGTTGTTTCAATCTATCCGTCCAGAATTTTCATAAAGGACCAGACGTTGTTGACATAGACAAGACACCATTACTTTCAGTTCAGAATTCTCACAAAGGATCAGCCACCATTGTTGGATTTTCGCAAAGTATGAGACACTGTTCTTATGACACCAATCCAAAATTTTCCCAAAGGACCAGATACCATTGATGTGGACCAAACACTCTTGAATCAACCCATCGGTCCATAATTTTTCGCAAACGACAAGACACCGGTCTTAAGACACAGTTCAAGGATAAAGTTTGAGTCACCTCTCCTGAGTCACCAATCATGTGTCATTGCTCCTGTAACACCGTTACAGACTTATTAATTTCTTTATTTATCATTTAAATTTAAAATTATTAAAAATGGTTATATTTCAGTTATTTAATGATACTGATATTATTAATGATCTTTTGTACCCTTGTTAGTAGGCAATACTAAGTACGAGGTACCTTCACATGATGGGGATCATGCTTCCTGTAGACCAAAATAAAAACACATAAGATTAAATAAAAGGTGGCATGTGAGCAGATTGATATAAGAGGTGTGACACACAACCCCAAGAAGAGATAACAGATACATTTCAATCATGTTAATTATGAACAAGAAACAATTTTCTATGAACCAAAGAGTGTGAACATCCTTACAGCAAACAAATCTAAACTGATAATATATACGAAACATCTCACTGGAAACTAGAACACATAGCATAATGGACACTTTGTTTTTGTTGTCTGTTTTCCAGAAGTGGACTCGAACTTCAAATATTCTTACTTAAGAAGTTCAAAATCATTAAGAACGTCACTCAGAGCATTCTAAAACCTCTCTCATTATTTTTCCTATATTGTTTATACTTTTACTACTTTTTGAGTAGTGTGTGTATATGTATCACGAAACCACATTATATCTGGAGCTAAGATAAAGGATACTAGATATCCTCACACACTCATATTTCTACACCATTTTACTCTCATGTATAACTATGGAAGCGGTCTCTATGTGACTTGGTTATTTTTTTTCCCACATAAAACCATGGTAGAGGTCTAGTCAACCTAGAAAGCTTATATGTTGTTGTAATCCCCGATACAAGGTGAGAATAAACCTTATTTATATAAAATTATTAGTGGAAGTGGATCATGAAATGAAGAGGACTAGGTCTCTACTTGAGACTAAACCTTCTATTTGTATCCATTATTATAAAGTTATGTTTTGTTTTATGTCTTTGTTTATTCAAACCAAAATACTTTACTTTGCTTTGATATTTAATATTATATAATTTTTATAGTTGTTTTTTAGTTAGTAAATTACTTTAAAAAGTTAAATCCATATTTCATATTATTGTAACTAATAATTAATCAATATTTTGAGAAATTAATTGAGCATCCAAAACTATTATAAATATGCTACTTTGGTTAACTATCCTATTTAGATTTTAAATTGGGGACTCTTATTAAATATTTTGAAAATATAAATTTTTATAGGAACTCAATTCACCCTCCCCTTGAGTGTCATACTCTTGGTATTAAAGGTATTTTTAATATTCTATTTTCATAGTTTTCAAATTTTGTGATTAATCTTTTTAACTATGATTTTAGTTGTTTTTTAATGATCTCTAAATTTATTTTAGTTATAAATTTTTACCTCTTTAAAATTATATTCTTTATTTTTATTATGTATAATATATTGGAAGGTGATACTACCAACAAACCTCCATTTTTCAATGGAAATAATTAGGACTAGTGGAAATAATTATGACCCGTGGAAAATTAAAATGAAAATGCATCTAGAAAGTATGGGTTTTGAAATTTGGTCTTCCATTGTAGATGAATATAAGATTTCTACTACTTCCTAAAATACATGGGATGACCCAACAAAGAATGCATATAATAATAACTACAAAGCTACGAATTCCATATATTGTTCTCTTGAAGATGAAGAATTAAATAGGATTTCTGCAAGTAAAATAGTCCATGAAATATGGGAAGTTAAACATGGAGGAATTCATATAGACGTTGGACAAGATTTCATTTTGGTTTGAGGACCTTATCAAAGATGATATGGATTTAGAGTTAAATAGACTTATCTAGAAAATTTCAAAGAATAATGCATCTAATAGACTTAAACTTGATTTAAATGGTCCATCTATCACCTTTTTTGTTAAATGCTCTTTAATTTGTACTGACTTGGGTTCTCACTTCCCCTAAAAAGTTTTTGAAAAAAAATGTAATTTTCAGGAGAACAACTCATGTTAAGGAAATCATACTTAAAAAATATACTATTAAATATGATAACTTCAAAATGAATCCTAATAAAACTATATCTAAAATGTATCTCAGGTTCAATAAAGTTTTAAATACTATGATCTCTCTGGAAAAAGAGGTTATAGCTAAGGAAGAAATCATGTGAATTCTCAGATGTCGACTAAACAAATGGAGAGGAACCTTGTTGTCAATAAGAGAATCATGGGATATCAGTAAGTTTCTAGTAAAGGAGTTGATAGGTAAGCTGATTATGTATAAGTAATAATTGAAGGTCAGCAAAGAATATGATGGTGAACCCAATAGAAAGTCTGTGGATTTAAAAACCACTTCTTCTAAACTTAAGGAAAAGGAAAAGGCCCAAACTCATTCTGACAGTTCAAGCAATGAAGAACCATCATCTAATAGTGATGATGAAATGACTCAGAAAGCCAGAAGATTCAAAAAATATTATAAGAAGAAGAAGAGTTCATAAATCCCAGATACAAAGGAAAGAATGAAAACAATGGAAATTGGAAAAAGGACTCAAAGAGAGTTGATAAATCAAATAATGTAGTTTTTTAGGAGTGTAATAGAAGAGGACATGTAAAGGTCGATGATTAACCACTAGAAGAGGCTAATATTCATTTTTAATTTATATCCATCCATCCAAATTTAAATTTTTATTATGAACCATTTTAAGGAAAAATGGGAAACCATAGTACACAAAAGATACCCCTGCATTCTGAAAGATCTCAAAAAATGGTCAAACACAAGACTAAGATTACTGGATTTTGCTACTCTATATAATTCCCAACGCAGCGTACTAACCTGGACATCTGGATATTCACTGATAAGCTCTTCAAGGTGTGTAGTCATCCTCTCCATAGTCTGAATAAATTCTTCTGAGTTTATTTTGCTCTGATGGAATCCCCGAGGCAAGGTTTGATCTTGTTTATCGATCCATTCTCCTGTCTTCTCATTGACCTCAACTTGAAACCTTCTCTCATAAATTCTTTTAATCTCTACTTATGAGACGTTTAGCCTAACCACTCTTTCTAACATTTATTCCATGGAGTGTAGGATGAGTATAGCATCCCACCTTTTTATCACATAATCTTTCATTACATTTCACAAAACCGAGGATATTTAAGGTTCAGTGTCTTGGAAACCAGGAACTTAAAACATGAAAACATAAAACATTCTTCTTAAACACTTGAAAGGCTTCTCCTTAAGTTCATCCTAGGTTCATTACTGCATCTCATAACCTGGGGACATACATCAAAAGAAAGGGTGAGCAGTAGGCTCAGTAAGGGAAACAAGAGAAACATTTTACATGTGAACTTGAGATACTTCAATAAGGTCATGAAAAAAACTTTAAGGCATGATAAAGAAATCATGAGATATATCATAATAAAAATAAAATTTTTCATAACTTGAACATGTGGCTACAACATTTTATATTGACAATCATTTCATTTCACCAAGGTCCATCCCCAAGGTGTCATTAAAAATTACCAAGGTTATTGACCAACGTATCAGTCTAAAAGTTCATCTCTAGAGATTAATATTTCTATTATGAAAATGAAAAACATGGAGGGAAGACAAAAATAATATTTCTCTTATGAAAATTTGGGAGCCTAACGGCGTCACTTAAACTTCAACAAAATGAATTGAAAAGATCAAATAGGGTATCTCATCATATGAAAATAGAAGATCAGTATGATAGATATAAAGATAATACCTCAACATAATAAAAATTATCTTGAAAGACTTGACATTAAAGTAGAACTTCAAAAAATGAGAAAGGTGAAAGAATCCCTTAAAAATTTGGCAGCCTAACGGCGCCACTTAAACTTCAAAAAAATGAATTGACGAGATCAAATAGGGTATCTCATCATATGAACATAAAATATCAGTATTATAGATATAGATATCATACCCCAACATAATAAAAAGGAACTTGAAAGACTTGACATGAATGTAGAACTTCGAAAAATGAGAAAGGTGAAAGAATCCCTTAAAAATTCGGCAGCCTAACGGCGCCACTTAAACTTCAACAAAAATGAATTGATGAGATCAAATAGGGTCTCTCATCATACGAACATAAAATATCGGTTTGATAGATATAGAGATCATACTCCAACATAATAAAAAGGAACTTGAAAGACTTGACATGAAAGTAGAACTTCAAAAAATGAGAAAGGTGAAAGAATCCCTTAAACATTCGGCAGCCTAACGGCGCCACTTAAACTTCAACAAAAATTAATTGAAGAGATAAAATAGGGTCTCTTGTCATATGAACATAGAAGATAATTATGATATATATATAGATCATACCCCAACATAATAAAAAGTAACTTTAAAAACTTGACATGAAAGTAGAACTTTGAAAAATGAGAAAGGTGAAAGAATCCCTTAAAAATTCGGCAGCCTAACGACGCAACTTAAACATTCTTAAAACGAATTGATGATAGAAATAGGGGGTATCTCATCATATGAACATTCAAAGGGAAGTAAGATTAATATAAAATAACTTCCTCCAACATAAGAACATGGAGCATAAAAGAAATGATATAAAAGATAGTACTTTGAAAGAAAGAGAGAGGTAGGATCTCTTACCTTAAAACGTAACTCTTAAAACTCAAAGTTTGGGACCTTGAGGGCTTGGGGGAACCTTGGGAGGACTCCTTGGGAGGTAATGAGACCATAACTTCATTGGGGGAGAGTTGGGAGTCGAATGGATGAGAGGATGGCTTGGTATTTATAGAGAAAGTGAGGGGACAAGGCATTAATGGCCAAGGGACACCTCATTGGTGGTTTTGGCAAAACCATGGGCTTGCCCATGGTATTGGCCACTTGGGACACCTCATACCTTATCTTAATATTCATAAGTCGACCATATTTATTACATACTTAATACATCATTTAATGATGTCATTAAACACACGTAACTTAAAAACTGTATTTTCACTATTCATCAAAAATTCAACGTTCTTAGAAAAATCCCAAAATTTCACCTTAACCAAATATCAATGCTCTAATTTCAAAAATGAACTCCATTTAATAAAAATAATTTTCTAAATAATTTTTATTTAATTTTTAAATAAATACACTCTTCACTGAAAATTCATTCTTTTTAGAAAAATCACCAAAAATTACCTTAGCATAATATCGATGTTCTGAATTTAAAAATATAGTCCATTTTATAAAAATAATTTTCTAAATATTTTTAATTTAATTTTTAATTAAAAACACTATTCACTCGAAAAAACTAATACTTGACTAATAATTTATGAAACCATTATTTAACCATTTTATTGAATATCATTACTTAATCAAGGTGCCTAGATTATATTAATACTTTATTTAAGTGATATTACTAATCCATTTGGTCACATTACTAATCCTAAGCATAAAATCACTATTCATAATTTACTATTCATCGAAAATTAAGTTGATCTTATTAGACTCTAAATTTCGTACTGAACATAATTGTAGAAGACCATTTTTTGAAAATCGTTACACATTTTTAATTATATAGGGTTTACAAAAACATTTTTTAAAATATCCTTTCTATAAAATTCACCCAAAAAAATGCATACAATATTTATCCGGACATTTGAAAATTCATAAACTTCATCATAAGAAGAAATCAAAATTTTTATTTAAAATAAAGGATTACACAAGGCAGTTACAGTCTCCTTACATAGCCCCTTATCACACCAGCATAGGACCTAAGTGTAAGGTGTGATATGGTGAGAGAATCTGAGGGAGGCTCGGCCAACATCGCACGAGTAGTAATTTCTATCAGTTTGAGCTTCTCGCGAAGGCGATTCCGTTCTAACTTCACACGATGAAGTTCATCTTGGGTTTGGTCCAGAGCAAAGCCCAGTAGTGTTACCTCCTTCCCAAGTTCTATTATATGGGATTCGATTGGTCCAAGACTACTAGGTGAGGCCATCGAATCTTCTTTCTATATTAATTAACCAAGATTACTTGTATTTAAAGACAATAATCGAAACATTTAGTTTACAGTGGTCATATTGACCAATGGTCATATAACAGTAAAAACCCAACGGTCTCATTTTAATTATACTCATGTTATCAAATGAAATAATTCTTTTAAGTATAAAAATAAAATAAAATAACACAAAAAATTAGGAAACAAGATTTATTCCAAAATTTTGGGTCGTTACAATCTTCCCCCCTTAAGAAATTGCTTCCTCACAATTTTTTTTTTAAACGGGTTTTGAAATTTCCTTGGAAGTCCCACATCGGAAAAGGAGTCAGTAAAACTATTAATTTAAAAGAAAGAAAGGGAAGTACAAAGGTCACCCGAGTTAACCCATACTAGGATTACATGTGGGAAAACATGGATATGGAACAAAAAACAAAGGGTCAAGTTCTGGGGGAGAGTGATAGAAAACATGATTAGGAGAAAGTTGGCCATGAGAAAATCCCAAACTTATGATGTGTGTAAACGGTCTTTGATTACCTAGTAGGAAATGTAAACCAACAATATTTTTGTTTTACGTTTCTTTTCATAATTTTGAGGAATTCATTTAGTACATAGAACAAAAACATAAGGAAATATAACTACCTTTATGTAGAGTTTCATACTTTAATAAGCTTCTACCAAAACTAATCTTTTCTCCAAATGATGAGAATTCAAAACTACTTAGTCTCATCAAAATACAAGAATCATCTTCTTGAGAGTCACTTAATCCATAGAAGATTAACTATAAATTTCTTCTATCTTTAAACATTATCCCAAAAACATAAAGGGTAAGATAAAACAACTATTAAAAAATAAAGAATCCCATAGGAATGGAAACTAATTTTAAATCTTCAAGGTTCCATAGTACTACCCAAAGTTCATCATAGACCATTCCATAAATAACTGTCCTTAAAATTACTTGAAAAAAACCAAACTAAGATTGAAACCCAAGTACAAGAAGGATCTGATAACATAGTCTTCCAAAATAAACTTCATCGTTCATATCCAAACAACATAAACCACTCCTAACATCTTATAACAAAATTAACTAACCTAAACATATTTTACCCAAGATAGGTTAATCATTTCCATGAGTAACCTAAATTACTATAAGTCCACCTTAAATTCATTGATTCTTCAAAATATAATTCAACCTTACTCCTCAACGACAATACCGTAGTAATCTATTTACCTCAATCATATAGGGTCCCCAAAATAGTGAACGTCTTCCAAAATAATAATCATCTTTTAATCCCTAAATCATCTCTGTCATATTAGTACGGCAATCGTCACATTTCCTATCACATTGGTTATTGGAACATGTTCTTCAATTTCCCACCATTAACTAAGAAAAGAAAGTACAATTAGGGGCTTAAATAATTATCCAATAATCATGAGAAGGAAACTTTAAGCATAGAAGGATAAACTTGTAGAAGAAAAGTATACCCTAACTTGTGATCCCATAGGTTCCAATCTAGGTTATCCATGATCATATATTCCAATGTGAACCTTTATTTTATTTTATCTTTGTTCCTTTAATAATGGTTCATACTAAGCTTATTAATTTACCAAAGCATATCCCCCGGGAGTGTCATAACCAAGAGTGTAGCGAGGCCCGTTGTCGTGTACCAGTTCTCGTTCGAGTCTATCTCAAAGCGGTGTTTTCGGGTTTTACCCCTATGTACATTTGTGCTAGACCCACCTCTACATGCTCGTATCTAGACAGGGATGTATTTTCTTGGCAACCCCTTACTCAATACTCACCAAAATACTAGGAAGATTTCCTATATTTAAACTTTTCTATAGGTTTCTTCCTAAATTTTTCATATCCTAATTTCCAAAAATAACTAAACCATCCTTTGATACCAACTATAGAATTCCTCCTTTTTATCACATAAACTTGCATTACATTTTACAAAACCGAGGATCTTTAAGGTTTAGTATCTTAGAAACCAGGAACTTAAAACATGAAAACATAAAAAATTCTTCTTAAACACTTGAACTGTTTTTCCTTAAGTTCATCCTAGGTTAATTACTGCATCTCATAACCTAGGGACATACATCAAAAGAAAGGGTGAGCAGAAGGCCCAGTAAGGAAACAAGAGAAACATTTTACATGTGAACTTGAGGTACTTCAATAAGGTCATGAAACAAACTTTAAGGCATGAGAAATAAATCATGAGATATATCATAAAAAAAATATTTTTCATAACTTGAAGATTTGGATACAAAATTTAATATTGATAATCATTTCGTTTCACCAAGGTCCATCCCCAAGGTGTCATTAAAAATTACCAAGGTTATTCACCAAGGTATAAGTCTAAAAGGGAATCTCTAGAGATTAAGTCTTTACCCAATGCATTGGAGCGCTATCAGGGCGCACCCTTAAAATTTGACTTTATTATCATGTGAGCCACATATATCATCATCAATCATTTTATAAACAACCCATATATCCTAAAATAAATGGGTTTCATTTCATAATCATAACGTTTTAAAAACTGCTTTAAAGACATGATCTTTATGTCACTTAAAACCCACAGAAAAGGAAAGTGGGTCTTATGTATGTAAATCCCAGAATTTAAAATAGAAAATTTTGGTATATATGTGAATACCCATTTATAAGGAAGATCTTTGAGTATTCACTTAATAAAATAAAATAATTTGAGAAAAAGAGAGAGACATTTGAGACGGAAATTCTGCAGCATAACGGCTATGCTTCGGGGTTTTAGAAAACATTGAAAAGAGAGGGTACATAGGTCACCCACTCATAAATGATCCAAAGAATAGTATAGGGATAGAATATAATGGATATAAGAACATGGTAATGATATTTGAAAGATATACCATATGAAATGAAAAACATGGAGGGAAGACAAAAATAAGATTTCTCCTATGAAAATTTGGCAGCCTAACGGCGTCACCTAAACTTCAACAAAATGAATTGAAGAGATCAAATAGGTTCTCTCATCATATAAACATAGAAGATCAGTATGATAGATATAGAGATCATACCCCAACATAATAAAAATGAACTTGAAAGACTTGACATTAAAGTAGAAATTCAAAAATTGAGAAAGGTGAAAGAATCCCTTAAAAATTTGGCAGCCTAACGGCGCCACTTAAACTTCAACAAAAATGAATTGACGAGATCAAATAGGGTATCTCATCATATGAACATAAAAGATCAGTATTATAGATATAGAGATCATAACCCAACATAATAAAAAGGAACTTGAAAGACTTTACATGAAAGTAAAACTTCGAAAAATGAGAAAGGTGAAAGAATCCCTTAAAAATTCGGCAGCCTAACGGTGCCACTTAAACTTCAAAAAAAATGAATTAAAGAGATAAAATAGGGTATCTCATAATATGAACATATAATATCAGTTTGATAGATATAGATATCATACCCCAACATAATAAAAAGTAACTTGAAAGACTTGATATGAAAGTAGCACTTCGAAAAATGAGAATGGTGAAAGAATCCCTTAAACATTCGGCAGCCACTTAAACATCAACAAAAATGAATTGACGAGATCAAATAGGGTCTCTCATCATATGAAAATAAAATATCAGTATGATAGATATATATATCATACCACAACATAACAAAAAGGAACTTTAAATACTTGACATGAAAGTAGAACTTTGAAAAATGAGAAAGGTGGAAGAATCCCTTAAAAATTAGGCAGTCTAACGGCGCCACTTAAACATTCTTATAACAAATTGATGAAAGGAATAGGGGGTCTATCATAATATGAACATGAAAAGGTCAGTAAGAGTAATATAAAAGAACTTACTCCAACATAATAACATGGAGCATAAAATAAATGACATAAAAGAGAGTACTTGGAAAGAAAGAGAGAGGTGGGATCCCTTACATTAAAATGTAAATCTTAAAACTCAAAGGTTGGGACCTTGAGGACTTGGGGGCACCTTGGGAGGACTCCTTGGGAGGTAATGAGACCCTAAATTCATTGGGTGAGAGTTGGGAGTCGAATGGATGAGAGGATGGCTTGGTATTTATAGGGAAAGTGAGGGGACAAGGCATTAATGTCCAAGAGACACCTCATTGGTGGTTTTGGAAAAACCATGGGCTTGCCCATGGTATTGGCCACTTGGGACACCTCATACCTTATCTTACTATTCATAAGTCGACCATATTGATTACGTAATTAATACATCATTTAATGATGTCATTAAACACCCGTAACTTAGAAACTGTATTTTCACAATTCATCAAAAATTCAACGTTCTCAGAAAAATCCCAAAATTTCACCTTAACCGAATATCGATACTCTGATTTCAAAAATGAACTCCATTTTATAAAAATAATTTTCTAAATAATTTTTATTTAATTTTTAAATAAATACACTATTCACCGAAAATTCATTTTTTTCAGAAAAAACCCCAAAAATTACCTTAGCATAATATATATGTTCTGAATTGAAAAATAGAGTCCATTTTATAAAAATAATTTTCTAAATATTTTTAATTTAATTTTTAATTAAAAACACTATTCACTTGAAAAAACTAATACTTGACTAATAATTTATGAAACCATTATTTAACCATTTTATTGAAAAACATTACTTAATCAAGGTACCTAGATTATATTAATACTTACTTTAAGTGAGATTACAAATCCATTTGGTCACATTACTAATCCTAAGCATAAAATCACTATTCAAAATTTACTATTCATCAAAAATTTAGTTGATCTTATTAGACTCTAAATTTCGTACTGAACATAATTGTAGAAGACCATTTTTTGAAAATCATTACACATTTTTAATTATTTAAGGTTTACATAAACATTTTTTAAAATATCCTTTCTCTAAAATTCACCAAAAAAATGCATAATATATTTATCCGGACATTTGAAAATTCATAAACTTCATCATAAGAAGAAATCAAAATTTTTATTGAAAACAAAGGATTACACAAGGTAGTTACGGTCTCCTTACATAGCCCCTTATCACACCAGCATAGGACCTAAGTGTAAGGTGTGCTAAGGTGAGAGAATCAGAGCGAGGCTCGGCCAACATCGCACGAGTAGTAATTTCCATCAGTTTGAGCTTCTTGCATAGACGATTCCGTTCTAACTTCACACGATGAAGTTCGGCTTGGGTTTGGTCTAGAGTAAAGCCCAGTGGTGCTACCTCCTTCCCAAGTTCCATTATATGGGCTTCGATCGGTCCAAGACTACTGGGTGAGGCCATCACATCTTCTTTCTGTATTAATTAACCAAGATTACTTGTATTTAAAGACAATAATCGAAACGTTTAGTTTACAGCGGTCATATTGACCAATGGTCATATAACAATCAAAACCCAACGGTCTCATTTTAATTATACTCATGTTCTCAAATGAATCAGTTTTGTTGAGTATAAAAATAAAATAAAATAACACAGAAAATCAGGAAACAAGATTTATTCCAAAATTTTGGGTCGTTACAATGAGTTTCAAGCACTCCCCAACCTCTTTTTTCTTGTCTCTAGTATTCCTACTAGATTCTTCACTTTCCCCCTTCTGTGGGTTTTTGTTTTCCTTGTATCCACCCTTCTTAGCTGATCTAGTCTCCATCAGTTTGGGAAAATGTGAATAATCTTTGCATGTCTTTGGTTTTCTCACTTTGACCACAATGCATTTCTCGGAATCTTAGATTCCTTTTTTCCCTTTCTTCCTTCTAGGGCTATGGATACATTTCCCTTGAATTCCTTCCAAGCTGTCTGTCGAGAATTGGCTATAACTATCGTCACCTAAATCGTCCTCCTCGTGAGGAAGTTTTGGTTCATGTTCACTCAATTCTTCAAACCGGTTTCCTAGCACAACCCCTGGTCATTTTTTGAGGGGACTCCAATTTCTCTTCCCCACAGTCGAAGCATTTAGATGGCATAAGTGTTTTGGGAGCGTATTTGGGTCCAAAGGGTCCAAGACACGCACCTCAACCAGCCTTTCTTCCCCATGTTGACTCCATGCATCTGGAAGCACAGACACCTCCTGCACTGCGGTTATAGGTTTCTTGGCCTCACTACTGTCATCCACCCCGTTGATTTTTTATTCATAAATACCTTTTTAATGCATTTTACACTTTGAACATCATTTCACATCATGATTTCAATTCTTTCCTAAAATGCACTATTAGATTGTACATTATTGAACTTCTCATAAAACACCCAATGGTCTCGATTTTATTTTCAAATTTTATTTTAATTTCTCCCATGATATAAGGAACAATTCATGATTTTGGAGAACTTGAAGATTCAAATTGGAAGACCACCAAAGTGGGCCTTGAACCAACAACATTCTGGGTGAAGTGAGCTGGATAGCAGCCCAATAAAAGTACTGTAGCGGCCATGATTCAAGCCAAAAGAGTCTACAAAGTTAAATGGAGATAGAAGACATCATAGGTATAATTTCATTCAACATTGGACTCAGCTAATTCGAATGTTTTATTGGAGTTCCAGGTGGTCCAAGTTGAAGATGCAATTTTGGGCCAGATTTCACGGCCCAGAAAAACATCCCACCATTTAAATCATATCTCGCAAACCACAACGTATTATGGGCAGAGATTCTACATCCTATTAGGGAACATCCGGATATTCATTTAAGTATTGTGTGGACCATTCCAATTCGGCCTTAGAGAAGGTTATTGTGGCGCTTCCGTCCGGTGGATGCAAGATGGCTCCCACTTCAAGGCAAGAGTTGAAAAGTATCATCTACATTAAATGTCCACCCAATTTTTCCTCCCACAATTAATTAAAGAGACTTAGGGAGTGGTGTCTCGAACCAAGTCTTCCTCTTTTCCTATTTAAGGCAGTAGTGGTGGAGGATTTTGGGATCTTGGGTGCTCTGTTTCATTGTAATTTTATGATATCAATTTGAGGTTGTAATCATTCTTAATTCTCATATAAGTTGTTTGAATTACATTAGTTCTTTATAAAAGTTCTTCTTTTCCTCTTTTATTTTATTCTTATTTCCACATTGATACCATTTACCTAAGGTGTGATCTTATTCACACCAACACTTGTGAATTTATTCACACAACAGTGGATTGATCGTTTCATTGTTTTATTTTTCTTCTTCAATTTCGCCCCTATGAGTCTACTTTTTGCTTCCTTTGAGATCATAGAATCAATAGAGGGATAAAACCTTATGGGTTGGTCCTAGGGAGTTGAATGGGGCATATTGGATTTTATTTTATGATCTAAAATTCTGTAATCATTTCATTAATTTAAGATTTCCATTTGAGGATTATATTCTTCTTCATCTTCGCCACCTTTAACAATGACACATTTTGAGTTCTGGTACGATCCAATTCCTTGGAGTGATTATTTAATTGATCCTCTAAGTAAATTGGTGATTATCATTTCAATTGTTTAAGGATTAAATTGGTGAATTATTTTGAGGAATTATATCATTTTTTGGATATTTCTTGAATTAGTGAACTAAAACTTTATAAGAAGATAAATACATCCAATCTAACCCTAATAACAACTTAGGATTAACTCATCTCCATTAATTGTTTTAGACTAATTAATTTTATGTATTTTTTTGTTTTTTATTATTTAAATTAAATCACTAGTTTCAAATCAAATTAATCCAAATAATTTTCCCCTCTATTGCCAAATCTCACCAAAATCAGAGTGTCTCTAGGTTTCTTCTTTGGTCCCTGTGGATTCGACCCCTACCTGTACTATAATGACCGCATACCTATAGGCTAAATTTGGGTGAAATCAAATTTTGGCACCATTTATGGGGACCCAAGTAAGTCACCTTAGATACTCAATTTCTTTTCTCACCCCAAATTCTTTTTTTTCACCTCCATTTCTCTTCTCTCTTCCCCTTTCTATTTTTCTATGTCCTAAAAATCTGAAATCCAAATCTCTCTCTAATCCAACGGATTATCTTCAGCAATAACCCAACATAGAACCAAGTTGGAAAAAAATTGAAAATCAATTTTGGAATAAAAAAACTTAGGTAATTAATTTGATCAACCCTTGAATGATTACCCCAAACCTGATGATACGTACAATCAATGGGATAATGAATGTTTAAATGACCAATTTCTTTCCCTCTCAAGGATGATTGAAGAGTACAATCTTAGTGAAGTCCATAATGGTTAACATCCTGTCCTATCTATTCCTCAATCATTTCTTGAACAATTGTGTAATCAAATGGAGTTAATGAATTCTGAGGTTTCATCTTTGTGGTCATAACTACAAAACTTTAAAACATGTGAAGAACTGACTTTAGAATTTGGAAATTCAGAGTTAGATAATGAATTGAATTGATTAGGTAATGTTGAAAGTCAATATGAAGAGTGTTTAAATCACAAGAAAATTGATTTTTTGAATTAAAAAGATAATAACTTGACATCATGGATTGAGTTTCCTGAACATGGATCCATTAGTGAATTTTTAGGACCACCGATCACTGAACCATTGGAATAAATCCAAAACATTGAGCCCATAACCACTCCTAGAATTCAAATGGACACTTTTGGGGATGAATCATATTTTTATAAAGAACCTATTCATTCTAAAAAAATTGAATAAGGAACAGATTTTGATTCAAATTTCCAATCTGCTTTAGGAAAATTCAATCAACACAAACTCAAAATCATTGTCCTTCCTTCCCCACTTGAGTATCCCATCATTTTTTTAAGAAAGATGTTGGGTTTTTCATTCATTCAACTCATGAAACCCAAAAAGGGGGTTTGATCTTTGATTTATTAGGAAATACTACATAATAAAAAAGATCAAGCATTTCTGATATTCCTTATATTTTCCCATTAATTTTAGAAAATAGGATTGTTCAGGAATCAAATTCAAAATCTTCTTACCAACCACAAGGGATACGCATTCTCAATCATGTTAAAGTGGAGAAAGATGAGGTCATTAAAATTTTTAAAGTTGGAATTGGATAAGTTGGGGGGTTCAAGTTGAGCTAAAGACTTTAAATTAAGCGATACACGGGAGGCAACCTGTGGTTTTCAAGTTTCTAATCATTTTTTTTATTTTAATCAACTTTATATTTCAAATAGGATTAGTGGATCATTTTGATATAATTTTATTCTACCTTAGACTGTTGAAATTTTCTTCTTTTATGAGTATGGATAGGTATTAAATAGGAGCATTGTATTCATCTGTGTCACGCGGTGTGATCCATGAGTAATACCTTACCCAGAAATTTAAAAGAAGACAATGTATCATCAGTTTATTTTATTTTATTTATGTTTTTTTAGGTTAAAAAAATTTAGACTGTTGACCTGTTCTTATTTTATGAGTATGGATGGGTATGAAAGTGGGGCACCATATTCATCCATGTCACGCGGTGTGATCACTGAGTAATACCTTACCCAGAAATTTAAAAGAAGACAATGTATCATTAGTTTGATTTAAAAAAACAAAAAAAAACAGGGAAACCAATAAAAATGATGATACTTGGAATTAAATAAATCATTGTGTTGTTTGTTTTTTCTGGTTTGTTCTTCTTTTTATGGTTCAAGGACTATTTTGGGTGATACATGTTCAATCAAGGAGGTACCTACATCCCCCAAGAGATCAAACGAGTAATCTGGAGCGTCATGAACTTCAACTTAAAAAACCAGGTGAATTTGTTCCATGTTTATCATTTTTAATTTCCTATTTAAACTCCTCTCCTACCCCCTTCTAAATTTTCTTTTCTTTAACCACTAGGGATAGTGTTATTCTATGTTGGGGGAGATGAAATAAAAATTTTGATCTTGTGTGAAAAAAAAATGTCTGGAAGGAAAAATTTCATTAACCTTGAACATGATAACACACATAGAAATCTATGAAATTGGATATCAAATAATTTTTCAAGCCTTGATTCTGATTTTAATCCAAGTTTAGGTTTAGGTGCATAGATTTTGGAAAGTTTGGTTGTTCGATGTGATTTTTCACCTGTTATATTTTTATCCATTTAAAAAAACACAATGCATGCCCTCTAGATTTTGGGGTGTTAGTTTGAGTTCTCGGGGTCCATAATAAATTGCATAGGGTTGGTGATAATTTTAATTTTAACATGAGTATTCAAAAAAATCATTTGCACGTAGAGCAATGAAATGACGTAATGTGTGGCTTTCGGCACTTGGGGATCATGGCTCCATAGTTTTCTGGCCCGGAGTTGGGCATTTTATATCTATTTGTGGTAATTTGAGTTTTTTGTTGATTGAGTAAACTCGAGATGATGCCTGAGTATGTGAGCTTCACTTGGTGCCCTAAGGTCTTTGAGCCTGGGAGTCATCGGAAAAGTCTTGCTACATGGGTTGACTCGACTGAGTTCAATTTCAATTACCATGTCAAAATTTCAAAAAAAAACAAACAAACAAAATAATAAAATAAAAAATGAGTATTCATATTAATATTAAAATTTTATTTCTCCTAGCACTTCCATATTTTCTCCCTCGAATGAAAATGAACCCCCTTGTCTATTGTGACGCACAACACTTCATCATGCTTAATTGAAATTGGATGAAATATGGTGACAAATTTGAATAAAAGAATGGTCTTGGGCTTGGGTTATGCCTTTGGACTTATCTTGTTTTTAATTATTTTGATGGGTTTCATAATTTTTTGGTATAAGGTCTTTGGGTGAGAAATTTGTATTAAAATCTTTTTGGAAAGATTCATTCGAATTTCTTGTTTGTGAGATATATTTTCCCCGAGACAAGGAAAACTGAAGTTGGGAAAGATGAAATAAAAATTTAGATCTTGTGTGCAAATAAAATGTGTGGAAGGAAAATTTTCATTAACCTTTAACACGATAACACACATTGAAATCTCTAATATTGGATATCAAATAATTTTGCATGCCTTGATTCTGATTTTAATGCAAGTTAAGGTTCATGTGCATAGATTTTGGAAAGTTCGATTGTCCGATGTGATTTTTCACCGTTATATTTTCATCCATTTAATAAAAAAGACAAGTCACATACTTTAGATTGTGGGTTGTTAGTTTGAGTTCTTGGGGTCCATAATAAATTTTATAGGGTTGGTGATCATTTTAATTTTAACATGATCATTCAAAAAAATCATTTGCGCGTAGAGCAATGAAATGACATAATGCATGGCTTTCAGAACTTGGGGATCATGACTCCATAGTTGTCTAGCCTGGAGTTGGGAATTTTATATATATTTTTGGTAATTTGAGTTTTTTTTTATTGAGTAAACTTGATATGATGCCCGAGTATGTGAGCTTCACTTGGTACCATAAGATCTTTGAGCCTGGGAATCATCAGCAAAGTCTTTCTACATGGGTTCACTCGATTGAGGTCAATTTCAATTACCATGGAAAAATTGTAAAAAAAATTATAATAATAAAATAAAAAATGAGTACTCATCTTAAAATTAAAATTTAATTTCTCCTAGTGCTTCCATCTTTTCTCCCTTGAATGAAAATGAACCCCCTTCTCTATTGTGACGCACAACACTTTATCATGCTTAATTGAAATTGGATTAAATATGGAAATGAATTTTAATAAATAAATGGGCTTGGGAATGGGTTATGCCTCTGAACGTAGCTTGTTTTAAATTATTTTTGTGGGTTTCAAAAAAAATGGTATGAGGTCTTTGGGTGAGAAATATGTATTAAATTTTTTTTGGAAAAGGTCATTCGAATTTCGTGTTTGTGAGATATATTTTGCTCGGGACTAGTAAAACTCAAGTTGGGGGTGTGATTAGCCACTGGAAGAGGCTAGTATTCATTGTTAATTTATATAGTTTTCATGTGATTTCTTATTCATAAATACCATTTTAGTGCATTTTACACTTTGAACGTCATTTCACATCATGATTGCAATTCTTTCCTAAAATTCACTATTACATGGTACGTTCTTAAACTTCTCATAAAACACCAAATAATCTTGATTTTATTTTCATATTTTATTTTCATGTATCCCATTTTATAAGGAACAATTCATGATTTTTGAGCACTTGAATATTCAAATTGGAAGACCACCAAAGTTGGCCTTGAACCAACAACATTCTGGGCGAAGTGAGATGGACAGTAGCCTAATAAAAGTACTGTAGCGGTCATTATTCAAGCCCAAAGAGTCTCAAAATTTAACAGGAGATAGAAGACATAATATAGGGAATTTCATTCAACATTGTCCTAAGCTAATTCTAATTTTTTAATGGAATTCCTGGTGTCCCATGTTGAAGATGCAATTTTAAGCTAGATTCCACGGCCCATAAAAACATCCCACCATTTGAATCATATCTTGTAAACCACAAAGTATTTTTGTCTGAAATTTTATAGGTTGTTAGGGGAAATCCTGGGATTCATTTAAGTCCTCTATTCCCAATCCAATTATGCCTTCTAGAAGGTTATTTATGCGATTATGTTCGGTGGATGCAAGCTGGATCCCACTTCAAGGCAAGAGTTAAAAAGTATCATCTACATTAAATGTCCACCCACTTTGGCCTCCCACAATTAATTATTGAGACTTGGGGAGTGGTGGCTCGACCCAAGGCTTCCTTGTTTACTATTTAAGTCATTAGTGGTGGAGGATTTAGGGATCTTGTGTTCTTTGTTTCATTGTAATGTTTTGCTATCAATTTGATGTTGTAACCATTCTTCATTCTCATGTAAGTTGTTTGAATTACATTAGTTCTTTATAAAAGTTCTTCTTTTCCTATTTTGATTTTATTATTCCTTTCACATTGATACTTTTTCCCTAAGTTGTGATCTTATTCACACCAACACTTGTGAATTTATTCACACAACGGTGGAGTGATCATTTCATTGTTTTATTTTTCTTCTTCAATTCCTACCCTATGAGTCTAGTTTTTTCTTCCTTTGAAATCGTAGAATCAATAGAGGGATAAAACCTTATGGGTTGGTCCTAGGAAGTTTCATGGGGAATATTGGATGTTATTTTATGATCTAAAATTCTGTAATTATTTCATTAATTTAATATTTCCATTTGGGGATTATTTTCTTCTTCATATTCTCCAACTTTAACTATGACACATTTCGAGTGCTAGTACGATCCAATTCCTTGGAGTGATCATTAAATTGATCCTCTAAGTGCATTGGTTATTGCCTCAAAATTGTTTAATGATTAAATTGGTGAATGATGTTGAGGAATTATATCATTTTTTGGATACGTCTGGAATTAGTGAACTGAAATGTTATAAGAAAATAAATACATCCAATCTAACCCTAGTAACAACTTAGGATCAACTCATATTTATTAATTATTTTAAACTAATTAATTGTATGTTTTCTTTTCTTTTCTCTTTTTTCTTTAAATTAAATCACTAGATTCAAATCAAATCAATACAAATATTTGGACACTACATAGCCCAATCTCTCCAAAATCATAGTGCCTCTAGGTTTCTTCTTCGGACCCTGTGGATTCGACCCATACCTGTACTACAATGACCGCATACTTGTAGGGTAAATTTGGGCGAAACCAGTTGAATGTCCAAAATTAAAGTAAAAAAATAAATATGAAGATAAGGATAGAAGATAAAAAATGAAATGAAGGAAACAAGGAGTGCTTATAAAGATAGTTCTATTGAGTCATAATCCACACATTATGAAAAGGAAAATTAATAAAGTGTTTGTTTTATGACAAACACATTAGAGGTTGCATTGGAATCTCCTGAACATAATTCTTATTATTATGGATATTAATATAATTCTAAAAACATGGATAATGAGTATATTTTTGAGTACTACAAAATCCTTTAGGATACATTTAATGAGTTAAAATATAAATATAAATTTTTAAATAAAAATATGCTCTTACCTCTATTTTTGCATCTGAGCATACTATGTAGAAAGAAAAGAACACTCAATTGTTTAAAGAAAACAATGAACTCCAATTGTATAATGATAAATTGAAAAAGGACATAAAAATATTACCAATTGAAAAAATACTCTCACACAAATTATAGGTAAATAAGTCATATGAAAGTATGGAATTGGTATTGGATAACAAAGTGGACAGAATAATTTTGCAACCAAATCTGAAAAATCAGTTTTTGTGCCTAAAACAGATAAATTTTCTACTAGTTCTAGAAATGGACAATCTTTCACTAATTTTAGTATTTTTACACTAAATAAAGTTTATTTTTTCAAATACTTATAAACTATTTATAGGAAACCCATGAAAAAAATGTGGGTCCCTAAATCCTTTATCACCAATGTTACTGGACCCATGAAAATTTGGGTATTGAAATATTTTCTTCTTTAATTTTTCTTTATAGAAAGCATGCTTGAAGAGATCCTATAAAATATTATAGTACTTGTATAGTGGATGTTCAAGACAAATGACAGGTACTACTCGAGCTTCAAGAATGTTTTTAAATTTGATGTTGGGAATGTCACCTTTGGTGACAATGAAAAAGGAAAAATCATTGGCCTTGTCCAGATTGGTAACTCTAATTCAATTTTAATTTCTAAAGTTCATTTTTATAATGGTTTGAAATACAATTTTTTTAGAATATCTTGGTTATGTGATGATGTATTTCATGTCAAATTTGAAAATTATTCTTCAATTGTTTTTAATTCTAAAAATGAGTCAGTATTTACTGCTTTTAGAAATGAGAATGTTTATGTTATAAACTTGGATTCTTCAGTCTCTCAAAATGTTTCTTGCTTAAGTGCCTTCAAAAAAAGTATTGGATCCATCATAGGAGACTAGTCCATTGTAATATACACTCCCTTAGAAATCTCACTATAAAAGATTTAGTCAGGGATCCACCCGAACTAGAATTTCCAAAAAATAATGTCTGTATTCCTTGTCAAAAGGGAAAATAGAAGAAAATATCTTTCAAACCAAAGAAAGAAGTTTCAACTTCTCAACCTCTTGAGTTGGTTCACATGGACTTGTTTGGAACATCTATAGTTTCAAGTCTTAATGGGTAGAAATATGTCTACATTCTTGTAGATGAATTCCCTAGGTATACTTAGACCTTTTTTCTATCTCACAAAAGTGAAACTTATTCTTACTTTATGAAATAAGCTAGAATATAGAAAACCTAAGTGGCCTTAGAATTAAATCCTTAAAAATTTTCCATGGTAGGGAGTTTGAGAACCATGAGTTTGAATATTTTTTCTCACAAAATGGATATATTAATAACTTCTATACTCTTAAGACACCCCAACAGAATGGAGTTGTTGTAATAAGGAATAGAACATTACAAGAAATAGCTCGAACAATGTTTAATCAGTATGAATTACCTATTTATTTTTTGGCTGAAGTTGTGAATATTTCTTGTTACATAATTAACAAAGTATTAATGAGGCCAATTTTTAAGAAATCTACCTATGAGATATGGAATAATATAAAACCCAAAGTTGTCAAATTTAAAGCCTTTGGTTGCAAAGTCTATATTCTTAACACTAAAGGTAATATTGAAAAAATTTCATCCAAAAGTGATGAAAGTATTTTATTAGGTCACTAAACCTCTAGTAAATCCTATAGATTTTTTTAATAAGAGAACCAAATGTGTGGAAGAATATGTACATGTTAAATTTCATGAAATAGATCCACATGAACCTAAAATCCCACTTGAAAATATTAAGGATGATCTGTCTAATATGGATAGAAATTATAGGCCCTCTGACCCTACTATTAAGCAATCTGTTAAATCCTCCAATTCTAAAAATTCTCCAAACTATACTCATAATGAACATGAACCTACTAATGAACTTGAAGTGACTAGTCCTTACTTTTCTAGATCTATTATATCTTTTAATAACCATCCCTTAGATTCTGTAGTTGGAGATTTAGATAATGGGACAGAGACTAGAGCTTCTCTTAGAAACCAGGTTGAACATCAAGCCTTCTTTTCATAGCTTGAACTTAAAAACATTAATGATGAAATCAATGTTGAATTTTGGGTGATAGATATGTATGAAGAGTTTAAGTATTTTGAAATAAATAAAGTTTAGAAGCTAGTGGATTGACCCAAATACACCTTAACCCTGATCATTAAATGGCTGTTTAGAAATAAAGTAGATAAAACAGGCACCGGTGTGAGAAATAAGGCAATACTAATTTCATGAGGATATAGTCAAGAAGAAGGAATTGACTATAAAACCTTTGAATAAGTTTCTAGAATTGAATCCATTAGAATTATTCTAGAATATACAGCTCATATAAATTTCAAACTATATCAAATGGATATTAAAAGTGAATTCTTAAATTGGTATAAAGTTGAGGATGTTTTTTTTTGAACAACCCCATGGTTTCAAAAACCCTCATTTTCCAATTCATAATTTTAAGTTAACAAAAGATTTATATGGTTTAAAATAGGCTCTAATAGCATGGTATGATAGGCTCACACAAGTCTTATTTATAAAGGTTTTAAAATATGTATATATAATCCTACTCTTTTTATAAAAATAATTTCTAATGATGTTTTCATAGTACAAATCTATGTTGATAATATTATTTTTGAATCTTCAAAAAATTATTTATGTATTGATTTTTCAAAAATGATGAAAAATGAGTTTGAAATGAGTTTAATGGGTGAACTTAAATTATTTTTGGATTTAAAATATTTAAAAATAAAGGAGGTATTATTTTTAATCAAATTAAATAAATTAAATATCTTCTAAAACATTTTGGATTGGATAGCACTAAAAGTAGTGATACTCCTATGAGTACCACCTATAAATTAAATCTTGAGGAAAATGGAAAATCTGTTGATCAAAACCAATTACTGAAGTATGATTATAATACTTCTCTAATTTATTGATATATGGCTAGATACTATGTTTAGTGTATATATGTGTTCTCGTTTTCAAGAAAATCCTAAAGAGTCACATATTCTTATTGTTAAAATAATTTTCAAATACCTCAAACATACTACTAACTTAGGAATGTTTTATCCTAAAGGAAAATCATTTGACTTAGTTAGTTATTATGATGATAACTTTGGTGGTTGTAAGTTATATAGAAAAGGAACCTCTAGAGCATGTCACTTTTTGGGAAAGTCTCTAGTATCATGGTGTGGTAAAAATAAAAAATCTATTTAATTATCTACTGCTGAAGATGAATACACAGTTGCTGGTAGTTGTTGTTCTCATATTTTGTATATGAAACACACTTTACTAGATTATGGACACTAATTTAGACATGTCCTTATAATTTGTGATAATAAAAATGCTATTAACCTATTTGAGAATTTACTTTCTTATTCAATAACAAAACATATTTATATAAGACATCACTTCTTGAGATATAATTATCAAGAAGGTGATATCACTTTGGAATTCATTCACACATAAAATCATCTTGCTAACATATTAACTAATCCATTAAATTTTGAAAGAATGAGTTACATTATACATGAATTAGGAATAATCAATTTTGAGTAATTGTTTGTTGTCTCACTGGTTGTTGTCTCACCGGTTGTTGTCTCCCCATTTGTGGTCTCACCTATTGTTGTCTCACTGTTTTCTATCTAATGATTTTTAGTCTCACTAGTAGATGTCTCACCGTTCGATGTGACACAGTTGTGATGAAACCATTGACAACACACCATAAGGACTCACCATTTTATACTTAGTAATTTTTCCTACATCACTATTTTAATTATTTGATTTAATTTTATATTATACTTCATTTTCTATTTATGACTTTAAAATACCTAAATGATAAAAATCAGTCACTCCATATCACTTCCCACTTCACTCTTTCTCTGGAACTCCTGAAACCAAAACTATTCTCTCTCTCTCTAACCCTTCGTTCTTATTTGAACTCTCTCTGTATTTTGGGAATGGAATGTTTGACGTGTCCATATTCTTTGACCCCATTAAAATTTAGATCGTTGAAGAAATTGAAAAAGGATCTAATCAAAATTCATGTGGAACCATTGAACCCTATTCTCGCAAATACGGTAGTCATGCCAGAAAATGAAGTTTTTGAAAAATGGATTCTTTCGAGTAATTTTCTTGTTATTAGGGTTTTGGAAGAGCATGGATGGCTAGAATGGTTTACCAATTAAAAAAAGACCCTTATACCATAAGATACTTTTTGAGTTTTACTAGTACGTTGATTTTTCGTTCAATGCCAAAGATGATTTCATAGTCAAAAGTTGCAAAAATGGAAAAAGATTTTATTTTCCTTCAAGTCTGTGGGATTCTTGTTTAAAAGTAACTTATGAAGGTATATTTGAGGATAATCAAGGAGTAACTCCACCTCTAAGTGATATTTTTATCCTAGAAGAGGCTTTGGGGGATTAAATAGTAGATAAGAAGAGGAGAAGACCTATTTCTACTGATTTGGATAGAGAAACTACATTGTTGTTCAACTTCATTCAAAATTGTATCTGTCCAAGGAAAGTTTATTTTTCTATGTTGAAATATCAAGACGTGTTCTTGTTATATCTCTTGAAAAATGGTCATAAGATAAAAAATTTAAAATATATTTCCCTTCATATTTGTCATATGATAAAAACCTCCTCCAAATATACTTTCTTTCCATATTCAAGGTTCATCTCTGCAATTATTAAAGACAAAGGATTGGTAATGGAAAATGAAGAAACCATTGAGGATTATGAGTTTTTTTCTAAGGATATATGAAGCATAATGAAAATAAGTTATAATACATGGAAAAGGACTTAGGTTGAAGACATTGAAATGATTTATGAGGATTTTAATCCTGTTGAACTTCCCTTGAGACCCAAGAATATAACTAACCCTATTTTGGAACCAAATAAGGTAGTACAATACTCAGATGATGAAATGGAAGCTGTTGTTGAAGAAGTGAAACTTTCTGATAAAGAAGTAAATTAAGGGATTCATGATGATAGTGGAGAAAATATATCTAAGGGAGAAGTTCCTGATGAGGAAGAAGATATTGTCTAAGAATTTGTTAATATGGAGAAATAGGAAGAAGAAGAAATTTAAAAAGGAGAAGACTCTATAGGAGAAGCTGAAGAATCTAGTGGAAGAGAAAAGGATAAGGAAAAAGAGCCTAGTGATGGTAATGGTACTAATATTGATAAAGGCACTAAAATAGAATTCTATTTACCTACAAAAAAAGTGTTGAACAGTCTATTAAATTAGAAGAAAATATAGTTTAGACTTAAATGTATCAATAAATAGTAGAATATGTTGAAAGGGTTCAGGTGATTGAATCACTTAATTCTCCAAGGAAAGCATCTGTTGAGGGCGATCAAAACCCCAACCTCAAGAGTTTTGAAGTTCAAAATCCTCTTGATCCAAGTTTAGTTGATGTCTGGTATAAGTTTCCAAGCTATTTTGATGTTGATTTCTCTCATAGATCATCATTTAAAGAAATGGATTTTTCAACAGTGTTTCAACTCAAACCCGTCACATCTAAAGAAGTGATTTATATTCAAGATCTATTACATGTTACTTCACCTACTCAAACAACCCCAAAATATATGATTCATTAAGATTTAAAGGACTTTGGTGAAAATATGTTATCTAGTTTTGGAAATATTTTAAAGTCACAGCCTGCTCCTATGACCAGTCTTAGTGAAAGGGATGTTGGAGTGCTTCTACATAAGTTAATATGTAAAACTCAAACTAAGATGCTTAATGAGATAAAATAGGCAGGGCTTGAAAACAAACAGTTAAATGATGATTTAAAGTCCTTAAAATCATTGGTTGAGGAGATGAGGAAGGACTTAGAAGCTTCTCCTACTCTAGCTGGTTTCCAGTATAAGTGAGGCTGATGCTGACATGCTCTCAGGAAAGGTTGTATCTAAGATTCAACATAATTTTATTTCAGTAGTTGAAGAATTTTTCATGAACAACACCAAATTAGAAAATGAAATGTGTGGTCTTGTGGTTGAAAGAAAATTACTGATAGATTAATATAAGAGGTCTTTAGAGATCATTCTTAAAAGGCTTAATACCTTCACCTCAGCTACTCCAGCTCAATAATCTTCTTCACAGACCTCTCAGCCTTTGGATATTAATTTGATTAAATCGGTGATTAGAGAAGAGCTTTAAGCTTCAATTAGTGGTTCGGATCTAGAAATCCTTGGTAAGATTCAAAAGCACAATGATCGTGTTCATGACATGGTCAGATCTTACTCAAAAACTGCCACTAATGCTCAAAAACAAATCTCCCATAAAGTGGATTACTATTTTAAGAGGATAGATACCAAGAACCAGCTAACAAATCATTTCATGTATTTAGTAGAGAATTTGAAGCTACCTCTAGTGACTCGTGATTTCAAGGATCAAGTCAAATAGTTGAAGGAATTTAATCCTACCCTTAATAATTTCATAGAGAACAAAGATGATTTTGAGAAATCTATGGAGTATGGTAGTGAAGTCATCAAGGACTTCATTAATCTACTCAAGCCAAATATGCATCATCACAGAAAAACAATCATTTCTCCAACTACCTTCCCTTTGATACCTATCCTGATTCCTTATACCTCTACTTATTTTTCATTTATAACCATGACCCTTGCTCAGGCTTTGATCCAGATCAGACTAGTCATTACTGACCAGCCTTTACCTCGATCTTCTCCTGAAAAATCCTTGAACCTTCTATTTTTAAAGGAATGTCTCTCCCTTCACTCTCTACTGGATTTATAATTTCCATGCATACCACTTTTGTAACTACTTCTTATTCAATTGATGCCTTTCACAAGGGCAAAGAGGTAGTGGACTTAGAGCCAAAGTGCTTGGAAGATTTTTTATAGGGCTATTATGATTATTTGTGATTATATGGAATTGATTTATCCAATGAAATTTCCTCTCTCTATTATTCACTTGTTTATGACCTTTTAGGCTTATTCTTAGTTTTTATTTTCCCTATTTTATTTTTGATAATCCAAAAAGGGGGAGAGATTCTAAATGGAATTTAGGCATTTAACTTAGCTAACACGCCATGATTTGTGATCATCAAAAGTGGGGGTATTGTTCAACTCCTCTAGTTTTAATGCTAACAAATAATTTTTAATAATGTTTAGTTTTGTGTCATTATGATTCATTATGTTTATGTATAATCTTAATCTATTATATCAATAATTATTTCATAAGATAGGTTGAAAATGTTTGACTAAGTATGAGTCACTGAGAAATGGACTTACAGTCCCCAGTCTAACCGTTCTGTTAGAAAATCGGCAATGTATGAGTCATTGTTGCAGTGACACCGCTCGGTCTGAAATTTAGTAAAGTTTGATACATATTTGTTTTCATATACCGGTCCATAATTTTTACATAGAACTAGACATTGTTGACATGGACAAGACACAATTCCTACCAGTTCATAACTCTCGCAAAGGACAAGACATCGTTGCTAGATTGTTGAAAATTTTGAGACATCGTTCTCATGATGTCGGTCCAAAATTTTTACAATGTCTAAGACACCGTTCTTATGACATCAGTCTAGAATTTTCACAAAGGACGAAACACCATTGATGTAGACCTGACATTGTTGCATCAATCCACCGGTCTAGAATTTTTTGCAAGGTACAAGACACCAGTCTTAAGACATTATTTAGGGACAAAGGCTGAGTCACCACTCCTGAGTCGCCGCTTCTGTGTCACCGCTCCTGTGACACAATTCTAGACTTAGTCATTTATAAATTTTTCATTTAAATTCAAAATTATTATTAACAGTTATATTTGAGTTATTTAATGATACAGATATTATTATTTATATTCTGTACTCTTTTCAGTAGGTAGTACTAGGTATGAGGTATGTCAACATGATGGAGATCATGCTTTCTATCAGCTAAAAGAAAAACATCCGAGATTAAATAAAAGGTTGCATACGAGGATATTGATATAGGAGGTGTTACGCACAAGGCCAAGAAGAGAGAAAAAATATACCTTAATCCTTATAAATTTTAATAAGCAAGAATTTACTATGAACCAAAGATTGTGAACATCTTTATAGCCAGAAATATAAATCGAGAATCTATAAGAAGCAACTCACTAGAAACTAGAACATAGAGTATCAATGACACTCGTTTTTGTGTCTATTTTTCAAAAGTGGACTTGATATTCACATTAGTTTACTCAAGAATACCATAAGCATCAAGAACATCACTTAGAGAATTCTAAACCCTCTCTCATTATTTCTGCTCTATTATGTATAATTTTACTAATTTTTTATCAGTGTGTGTAAATGTATCACAAACACACATTGTCTCCTGAGGTAAGTTTTAGGATACTAGATATCCTCACTCACTCATATTTATAAACCAATTTACTCCCACGTATAATTGTGGAACAGGTATATGTGTTAATTAGTTGTATTCTGTTTCCCATGTAATATTGTGGTAGAGTTCTAGTTAACCTGGACATCTTTTATACTATTGTAAACCCTGATCCAAGGTGTGGATCAACCTTCTTTATATAAACTTCTTAGTGGAAGGTGATGACCAAGTGAAGAGGATGAGGTATCTTCTTGAGACTGAACCTCTTGTTTTTATCCACTGTGTTAAAGTTATATTTTCTTATCTATCTTTGTTTATTAAAACTAGAAAACATTACTTTTATTTTATAGTTAATCTTATATAGTGTTTATAACTCTTTTTGATTTAGTAAATTACTTTCAAAAAGTTATATCAATCTTTCATATAATTTTAACTGAGAGTTAATCAATCATTTGAGAAATTAATCAAACATTCAAAACTATTATAAATATACTACTTTGGTTAACTGACCTATTTAGATTTTAAAATAGGGACTCTTAATAAATATTTTAAAAAATTGAAATTTTTATAGGAACTCAATTCACCCCCCCCCCTCTTAAGTGTCCTACTCCGACCAACATTTCTTACTGTTAAATATTTTTTTGAGGTTTGGGTTGAGTATCTGATAATATTATTTGGGTTCTCATGGTTTCAGTTTATTTTTATCCCTGAGTATGGTAATTTTGAAAGGTATTGGTAGAAAGTTTCATGGTGGGGAGTTTGTGACACCCACGGGGACACTAAATTATGTTTAAATCACTAAAGGATCATTGGGTGGGATGTTCTAGTGTTTGGGGTATCATTTGAGGTATTTTAGCCAATTTTTTAGGTCACATTGTTTGAGAATAGTTTTCCCAAACCATTCAACTTAAACCTGCAAGTTTAAAAAATGTTTCTAGTAGTAGTTTCATGTTTTGTGTTCAGTTTAGAAAATTGTGTAGAAAAACCATGCCGCCCATTAAAACCGAAACAACTTTTATTTTAAAAAACCTAAATTACGTGATTATACCTCCGATTTGAAGCCATATCAGTTGGGTATTGACCAGAGGGTTCCCTCATCCCCCCCCCCTCATTATCCTTCATCTTGGGCCACATTTTGGGAGATTTATCACCAAAGGTTAGTGATTCTTAATGATTTCCTCATCAAATATTTACCTTTACTCTTCTTATATTCTCCCTCTAAGGGTTTCTTAGTTTCTCTTGGCTCGGATCCAAATTGGCCAAACTCTAGGTTGAGGTTTGGCTGATGTGGGTTGATTTATTTGATTTTAGGGTGTGTGGTTTGTTCATTTGGATTTATTCTTCCTTCTCTTAGAGTTTCGTTGGATTCTCACATCATTGAGATAGGTGTTTCTATCCATTTTCATTCTGTTACATTTCATTTAATGCTTGAGTTTCCCTAAATAATTTTTAAATAATATTTTATTTCTTGTTATGCTTTGGAATTATTTTTCATGGTATTTTTATGATTAAAAATGGGTGAAAATTGTTTTGAAATAGTTTTATCTAATTATTCCTATGTTAAGTGCACACAAGGTGTTTAACAAAATGTCAATTGATATTTTAAAGTGAAATTGGGTGATTTGAGTGTTGTTTTACCTTAGTAGTGTTTTATTAATTTGTTTATATTGTGATTTGGGTTATATATGTGAAAAATGGTGTCTTTTATGCTATAAAGTGATGTTCTAATTTAAAATCATGTGATGTTTCTTTAAAAATGGTTTTTGGGTCATTTTATGAATCCTTGAAGAGTGTCATTGAATGTTGGTTTCAGTTTTTCTCAAATGGATTCCAAAAGTGGTTATGGGTTTGTAAATGATGTTTTGGATTATTTTTAGATTTTTTTGGGTTCTTAATGGTTTCTTGAGGCCTGTTTAGCCCCATGAAAAAATTGGTTCTTCCTTGAGACATGGTTTTTTGATGTCTTCTCCTCTCTTAACTCTTTTTATTTCCAAATGGTTCCCTGATTTCTAAATAGTGTGTTGGTTCTTCAAGTGAATTTAAATTTGAATTCAAATGTGTTTTTGAAAGCTTGTATCGTTTGTTATTTTGAGGTACCTTTGATGAATGATTGGTATAAAAACTCATTTGGAATATTTACATGTTTTGGGAAAAAGATTTGAATGATCAGGTAGTGTGAAGTCCCAAGTAATACTTTAAAATGTTTGGGAAAGTGGTTTTTGAAACTCAAATGATGTAGAGGCCCAATAAAAACATTTTTTATGGATTATTGCATGATGGGATCACCTATAGTTGATTTTCTAATTATGGTTTGTCGCATGGGTGGTGTCGGTGGTTGAGGTAGGAAAGTGCAGTGGTGATAGGTCAGGTGATCTACACGTATGAGGGCCAATCTTTCCATTGTGTATCGCTTTTACTATCATGGTTTTCCTGTGCATATTTTAGATGGTCGAGTGATGGTTTCTTGTCAACCCCAATAGATGGGTTTGTACCCATTGGATGGTTTAACAGTCATGTGGGATTGTTCCACTAGATTGGATATTAGAATGGCCAATGAGTTATTGACTTTAGAGCTCCTCCATATGCTGGTATGTGAGTCTGATCTGAGTAGGTCTAAGGATCGCTCAAGGGATGTCTAGGAAATTCCCATGACTATCTATCTATATGTTATGTTTATTTTTCTATTACTTGTGGAAATTTTCCCTATTAGTTTATATTATCTGTTTCGCTTCATTTAATTTCTTTTTAGTCCATTTTTCTGTATCGTGGTATGAATATGTATTTAGACATTTTTTGGAACTGGGTTGTGGAAATTAAAATTATTTTTGAAAAGGGAAGCTACATGTGTTGTTATAAAATGAGAATTTTAGGAAAGCTTTATTTATTTGTTTAAACTACTAAAAAACCTATCTTCTAAATGTATCTTTAAACTTGTGTTTATGGACTGTTTCGGTAAAGGAAATGCATGGATTATATAGTGTTTTCCTACTTAGCTGTGAATCTCACAACTAACTTATACCATTCAGTGTCGGTAGACCCGATCTATTTTGGAGGTGTTGGTATCTATTTTGGTTTCTCATCTTTGGATTAGGTTAGTTTTATGGTTGGTGGTGACCAAGAGGTCATATGGAGATATTGTTGGTGTGTTCCAATTTTAGTTTTTTATTCATATTTCTTTTTCTCTAAAGTTGTACTATTAAGATCATTTTGTATATTTATTGGTATTCAGTTATTATTAGTTCTGATTCATGTTTTTTTGGTTATTGATCTTGGTTTTTTTGGGCTTTGATTCTTGGCACTATCTGTCAACCCATGGGGATCGATAAAGCTCCTCAATCCATGTCTTGAACCAGGTCGGATGTCGGTTTGGATAGAATCCCGACTATTTTCATGAAAGAATGGTATTAGAGAAGGTCGTTTGTTATTTGGTGTGTCATTTAGTTGGAGATTATGACTATTGGAAATCAAGAGGTAGGTACAAAAAGGACGTCATGAACCCTTTCTTGTTCGGATCCTCGAGTTTTCAAGGGTAGTCTGGGATTTGGGTATTTCGTATTAATTTGGATTGAGGGATGACAATATAAGTGATCTGGTGTCATGTTTCGATCTCACATGGAGTAGTGACCCATGTGGAGTCCATGTTCATGGTTCAAGGTCCTCTTATTGGTTATATATTACATGTGGAATGGCCCACTAGCCATATTGCTAAGTTATGCATGACCCCTGCTTCCTCATTCCAGTAGTTTAGTGTGAGTTGTGTTTTTTTTCAGTTTCAGTTGGTGTGAGTGGGATTTTAAAATGAAATCATTTTTTTAAATTGAAATGTTTTTCCTCAAGTGGTTTTGAATTGGAAATAATTTGTTTTAAAAGATAAGGTTATTCAAATTTCTGAAAAGTTTGGATAAATTCTTGGGTTTGGTGATTAAATGGTAAGTGTGACTCTTGGTATCCTTTATGGATGTTCTTATGTGTGTGTGTGTGTGTATGGAAAGTATATGTTGGCATGTGTGCATGAATGATATAAATGTAAGTGGGATGAACACATATATGATGGTTCATAGGATTCCATGGGTGATTGTTTGACATAAAAGGTTGGATTAGTTTTTCCAAAATGGTTTTTGAAAGGGAAAATGATTTTGGGGGTTTTTACTTCTCTAAAAAGTGGGTTCTTATTTGTGAAAATTGGATTTATGTATTTGGATAATGGCCTTGGAAGAAGGCAGTTTTGAAATTTAAATGGAAAAGGATGCTTTTTGAAAATAGGACTTTTGTTTTCCCTTATCATGTTTGGATTGTGAGCCTTTCATTTTGGACTGAGATGTTATTTCCAATTGTGCTTTGGGTTGATGTTGATTTTGGTTTTATAATCATTTTGTTTTTCAGAATATGGCTCCCAAAAAGGCCCCAAAGGTTTCTAGTGGATCTCATCATACTTATGGTTTTTCTCAGTTGTTTCTTGTATTCTATGATGATCAAGGTCCATTAGAGGTAGTGGAAGGGATTTAAAAATTTGAGCATGTCCTCATATCATTGGTAACTCCTAAAGCTATTAGAGATTGTGTTGTTCTTGGGTTTTTTAGGGTCCATCTATGGATCAGTGGAAGATGTTTTCTCTGTCATCAATGAAATTCAGAATAATGCGGGAAGTGTTCAAGTATATTTTTTCTGATGGTTTATCTATGAGGAGTTTAATATAAATAAAGTCAAACATATCAAGAGTATTTAGTGAGGCCATGAGACAATGAAGGACTATGTTGAACATTTAAATGAGCTGGAATATTTCTCTTTAGAAATAGCGTCATAGAATCTGTTGAAGGATTCTCTTTTCATCATGGGTCTCCATCTAGAGATCAAGGATAGATCTCTATCCTCCAAGGATATTTTTTTTAGAAGTTTTTAGATGAATAATTTTTAGCTGATTTGGTTTCCAAAACACAGGTAGTTGTAAATTTTGTATCTCTTACTACTCATCATGGTTCCCATTATGGAAAAAAGTGTACACTAGAGGAAAATGTTCCTGAAGAGTTTCCCTTGTTGGTGTCGAAAATTTATTCATCGTACCATTCTCTCCTATGATTCTAGTGTGTTCGTTTCAGGCCATCAAATCCTTTGTATTGTAATACTCTAAATACTTTCCATCTTTGTGGTCATTTGGGTCATCCGGAGAAGTTTTATAGAAATAATTGCATGGGGAAGATGAAGAATAATAACTCTTTATTGGAGGATGTTCACGCTTTCCAGTGAGTTAGTGGATACTTCAGTCATAAAGGCTCCAACCACGATCCTTGAAGTCAAGCTAAGGATAGTTAGGAATTTTAATCAGTTTGGGGAACCTTAACCCCTATTTTGTCTCTAACATTAAGGAGAAATGGTTTAAGTTCCTTGTCATAGTTTTAATTTATATTATAAGCTCATCTTTCGGTTGAGGAAACCTCAATACACCTATTCAATAATAATCCAAGTGTTTATGTTTATCTAAATATGAATATTTTAATGGTTAGCCTTTTTGAATCAGTTTCTTGTTTTCAAAAATTCTCATTGTGGAGATTTTTGTGATTATGGAAATGATGAATTATATTTTAATTCACTGTTTATTTTTGATATATTTTGTGGGTTTTTCACTTAGTGTGGGAGGTTTTTAGTTCACATTAAAATTTCCTATGTTGGTTGGCCCATGGTGGAATTGTTGAAATTTTCCGGCTTAAATTTTTGTGTTCTTGGAGAAATGTGGAAGTTTTGGTCTTGGCAGTAGGTGGTGCATAGTTAGAGAATGGATACGGAAACCGTATAAATTTTCCCAGGTAACTATTTATCTCATGGTTTGGGGTGTGTGTCCTAGATCAAAACCTTCTCATGGTTAGTTAAACCATGAGGAAAGCATTCAATGGTTCTGGAATGAGGTAGTGGTATATCGCATGGTTGGTATATAGTTTGGGAAACTATAGGGAAAACCCATGTGAGGTTCCCCTCTTCTCTAGTAGGATGTGCACGGTTGGTGAACAATTTTTCAACCCATGTTTCCAAACAATGTGACTTATCTAAATCATTAAAAATGTGAATTTTCTATTTTTACCTCGGATGTTTTAACCCTAATTTAGGTTTTCCTTGTTTTGTGGGGGGGGTTCTTGGTTTGTGTTGGGAGTTTCTGTGTTGGGCCGATTTGAGGTTGTTCCATGGAGTTAGTTAGGTTATTATAGTGGGGAGAACCCTCTTGTGTTCTCCCATATTTTATCATTCTCTGAATTCTCTTAGAGTTGGTAGGGTGTGACTTGTGAAGTGAAAACTCACCCTTAAATTCATGGATTCATTTCTCTTCTTTCAATTTCGGGTTTGAGTTCTATTTATCGTTCGGATAGGTGACTTTTTGGGATAAGAAACTATTTGTGGTGGGGAGAATTGTCACACATAGACCTTGGTTTTCTTTTATTTTTATTTATTTATATATTTTATATATTTTGGTTGAGGTTTGGGTTGATTCTCTGACATTGTTATTTGGGTTCTGGTGGTTTCATTTTTTTCTAGCCTTGTTCATGGTTATTGTGAACGGTATTTTGAGAAAGTGGAATTGTGGAGATTTTGTGACACCCATGGGGTCACTACATTATGTTTAAAACACTCAAGGATCATTAGGTGGGATATCCTAGTGTTTGGGGTTTATTTGAGGGATTTTGGCCAATTTATTACGTTATGTGGTTTGAGCACAGTTTTCCCAAACCATGAAACATAAACCTTTAAGTTTTCAAAATGTTTCTAGTAGCAGTTGTACAGTTTGCTCATGGTTTACAAAACCATGTAGCAAAACCATACATCCCATTAAAATATAAATAAATTTTATTTTAAAAACCCAATTAAAGTGATTTCACCTCCCATTTCATTCCCTATCAGTTGGGTATCGACCATAGGGTTTCACACTTCGTTATCCTTCATCTTGGGCCATGTTTTATGTGATTTATCACCAAAGGTTTGTTAATATTCATTATTTCTTCATCAAATATTTCCCTTTACTCTTTTTCTCTTCACCATATCATGGTTTCTTGGTTTTTCTTTGCTCAGATCCATATTGGTCGAATCCTAGGGTGAGGTTTAGTTGATTTGGTTTGATTTCTTTGACTCCTGTGTGTGCGGTTTGATCATTTGGACTTGTTATTACTTCTCTGGTAGTTTTGTTACATTCTCACATCATTGAGTTAGGTGTTTCCATCCATTTCATTTTTGTCTCATTATATTTAATGCTTTAGCTTCCACAAAAAATTTATAAATGTGATTTTCTTACTTTTGATGATTTGGTATGAGTTTTCATGGTATTTGGATGATGAGATATGGGAGAAAAATGGTTTTAAAATTGTTTTATTCGATTAGGCCTTTGTTAAATGCATGCAAGGTGTTTGATAAAATGTCAATTGAGATTTAATTGTTAAATTGACTGATTTGAGTAGTGTTTTACCTTAGTTATTTTTTATTAATTTGGTTGTATTGTGATTTGGGTGTTATATGTGGAAAGTGGTGATTTTTATGTTATGATGTGAAGTGTTGATTTAAAATTATGTGGTGTTTTTTTAAAGGTTTTTTGGGTGATTTCATGAATACATGAAGAGTTTCATTGAATGTTTGTTTGGGTTTTTATCAAATGGATTCCTAAGTGTTTTAGGGTTTCTAAATGATGTGTTAGATTCTTTTTGGAAATGTGTGGGTTCTTAATGGTTTCTTGAGGTCCATTTGGAACATTGAAAAAATTGGTTCTTCTTTAATCCATGTTTTTTCAATGGATTCACCTCCCTTCTCTATTTCTTTTTCCAAAATGGTTCTTTAATTTTTTAAATACTATATTGGTTCTTTAAGTGACTTTTAATGTGACTTAAAATGTGTTTCTAAAACCTAGTCTAGTTTATCATTTTGAGGTAAATTTGATGAATGATTGGAATAAGGACCATTTGGAATCTTAACATGTTTTGGGAAAATTAGTTGAATGCATGGGTAGTGTGAAGTCCTGGGTGATATTTTAAAATGTTTGGGAATGTGGTTTTTGAAGCTAAAATGATGTTTCATCCTAATTGGAACCCTGTGTACGGATTATTGTGATATGGGCACACCTATGGAGTATTTCTTCTGTGTTTGGGTTATCATGTGGGTGTTGTCGGTGGTTGGGGTAGGCAAGTGCGGTGGCGGAAGGTTAGGTGAGCCATGTGTGTCAGGGACTCTCTTTCCATTTTTTTTCATTATTTCCTTCATGGGTTTACTGGTCATCTATTATAGGGTAGAGTAATGGTTTATTGTAAATCCTATTTAGATGGGTTGGTACCCCATGGATGTTTTATAAGCTAGGTGGGATTGTGCCACTAGATTGATAGACAGAATGGCCAGTGAGTTGTTGACTATAGAGCCACACCATACTCCAGAAGGTTATTCTGATCTTAGTACATCCAAGATTCTCTTTATGGATGTTTAGGAAATTCACATGATTATTTATCTACATGTTCTATTTATTTTTCTATTGTATGTGAATTTTCGACCAGTTAGTTTATATTATCTATTTCGCTTCATTTACTTTCTTCATAGACCCATTTTTTAGTAACCTGGTATGGATATGTATTTGGACTTTTGTTTTGGAACTAGGTTGTGGAACGTGAAACTATTTTTGAAAAGGGAAGCTACGTGTGCTGTTTTAAAAAGAGATTTTTTTTTTGAAAGCTTTATTTATTTGTTTAAAGTATTTAAAAGTGTGTCATCTGAATGTATTTTCAAACTTGTAGTGAGCGCTGTTTTTTATCTTGATTTTTGTCTATTGGAGACACGTTTATTTTTTTTAAGTCCTGATGTCATGGTGGTATCCACCTCATCCCTTAAAATGAGGCTTATTTTAATAAAAATTTAATTTTCATCCAAACTTGTGTTTAGGGACAGTTTTAGGAAAAGAAATGCATGGATTTGGTGGAGATTACCTACTGAGCTATAAAACTCACACCCTACTTATACCATTCAGTTTCGGTAGATTTGAGCTATTTTTAAGGTGTAGGTTTCTGGTTCAGTTTCGCACCTTTGGAGTAGGTCAGTCTTATGGTTGGTGGTGACCAAGAGGTCACATGGAGATCTTGTTGGTGTGGTCTACTTTTAGTTTTTTATTCATATTTTTTTTTGTTCAAAAATTTTTGTATTGGGAGGATTTTTTATATTTATTGGTATTTTGTTATTGTTGGTTCTACTTCACATTCCTTTGGTAATTGATCTTAGTTTTTTTAGGCTAAATCATTCCCATTGTGACTAATTTGATGCCCAACACTAGTTTACAGCCCATGGGGATTAGGAATTCCCCTTAGGCCATATCTTAGATTGGTTCGGATATCGGGTTGGATGGTATCCTGACTATGTTCATGACACTTATACTATTTTCTGAATCTATAACAATTTAAGTGATATAAAAGTCCATATAATGATATTTTTGACTTTATCTTGTACTTAAATTTTATAAATGTAATTATCAAGGGAAAATGGAACCAAAATGACATATATTCAATAATTGTATATAATTGGTTTAAATAAACTCATAAAATATAGTAAATTCAATTTTGGGTGGCTTTTCAGACCAAATTATATTAGTTTTAACCCAAAATAACCCACTTTACCTTTACCGTGATACAAAAAATGTATTGTAGTCACTACTCATAATAACCAAAAGTAAAAGTAACCTATTTAAAAAATATTGACATACTGATTCAATATATGAAATCTATTTTTCAATATTCAATTTATAAAATTGGTATAAAATAGTTTAACATAAAAAAGCAATGAAAAATTGTTTTTTAGAAAAAAAAATTTTTAAGTATAAAAATGTTTTTATATCAAATTAAAGTATAAAATTAATTTCAAAGACCCTAGTTAGAATTCTTTTTACCAAAATGGAATAATTATGTTTTAAAATTAATAAAAAATATAATTTAACATGTACATACTTAAAAAATATAGTTTTCAATAATAAACTATATTTTCACTATTCATTGAAAAATAAAACCTTTCGGAAAATTCTCAAAAATTAATCATAATATTATTTTGATATTATGAATTAAAAAATTATATCATTTTTATAAAATACAATTTCTAAATGTTCTATAAATTAATTTTAATACTTTCTCACAAAAAAACCATTAGAAATCTTTTTTGAAGAACCGTATTTTTGAAGAATAAAATTAATTTACTAAAAAATAAATGCTCATTTACTATGATTTAATCAATAAATTTTTATTTATTAAGTCCTATATATATATATATTAATTTTGTTAATCTTATTCATAATCATCAATTTAATGGCTATATTATAATAAAAATATATTATGATTTGTTTAACCTCGATGTTGTGTATCTTGTATTCTATCAATCATAGTGTTCTCTTAAAATATTGGGGTGTTACATAGCCCAAAAAACATGTGAATCATCACATAAAATATCATACTAAATTCTCACTTCTATAAAATAAATAACTGGATCACCAACAAACCTCACTTTTAGGTACTCAAAAGTATACTCACACAGGCCAGTCCATAAGAACATATTATCCATTCTATTAAAGGATTTTAAAAGAGTCACAATGTAAGAGAATTTGGGTATGAACCTCCTATAATAGTCTATAAGAATGTGGAAACTCTACACCTCTACAAAATTCTTGGGGGTTCCCAATAAAAAACCACATCTATCTTCAAAGAGTCTATAGATACTCCACATTGGGATATGACAATACCCATGAAACAAAATTAATGATCCCAAAAATAATAATTTGACAGCTTTCATAATAGGTGTTGATGATGAAAAACTCCTAAAAGTTCCTAAATATTCTCTTCAAATCATCCTAAGGTGTAGAGTACATAAGGATTTCATCAATGAAATCAACCATGAACCAGTCCAGAAACTCTCAAACACTGTATTCAATAAGATCATGAATATAGTTAGAGAATTCATCGCACCAAATGACTTTACAATGAAATCATAATTCCCTTAACTAAATTGGAAATAAGTCTTTAGTATATTCTCATCCTTTACCCTCAAATTATTATATCCTAATAATAGATCAATCTTTGATAACCAACTAGCACCTGGCAGCTGATCGAATAAACCTTTACATTATCGAAGTTGGAAAAGGTAATTTAATATCATTTGATTCAAGAGATGATATTATATACATAGATGCATACTTCTATTAGCCATGTTTTTTTACAAAATCAGAGCACACCATGGTGAAAATCTCATCCAAAAGAAAACTCACTACAAAATATCATTGATCTATATCTGAAGCACCCACAACTCAAAAGGACCCATCCTATATAGAAAAATGAAGAACATAGTATCACTTAGATCTAGTTCTATCTAAAACTTGATCTCATATCAAGGGGTTAACACCAAAACCTCCCTCGGAAAGACAATAGTGTACTCTTCCACAACCCTGGGAACCATTTTTGGCAGAACCTATGAAAAACTCAACATCAACTCATCCATCAAGGAAGAAAAATATGGGACATGTCTCTGACCAATATGAGGGTATACTCAATGATAAACAATGAAAACTCTCTATCAGCACTATATAACTCAATTAACCTCATGAAGAAATATATGATATACTGCACTGAATATATTTATTTCATGCTGAGAATGGTGTCATATGGATATATCTAGAAACATCGGAAATCTTCCCAAGAGATTTTTTATCCCAGTACTATTTCACCATATTTAAATAACTCATACACATAAGATCAACCTCCAACTAGTGCAGTAAATGTCATGGTAATTAAAATTATCTCCACCTCAAATCCCAATGCACAAAATAAGGAAGGTGATATGAAGGAGTGTGTATCTATTTAATTTAAAATGGAATGAACCTAAGAATAAAATAAGAAAAGGGTGCCTCAAAAGATATTCATCTCTCTTGGCGCTCCAAACACTAGAGAATGAAACTAGCCACAAACTACTCCATTAATTCTCTAACCCTAATATAGAAACCTCCCTGACTGCACTCTACTCTCTAATGATAAGGATCATCATAGGGATCACATATTCCTACCATGTCTCATCTCTGTTGATCAAGGGATATATAATCATGTTGTTTCTTCCTCAACAGGAAATACCATAATAGAGCAACCTAAAGAAAAAAACCTACCACATGATTCCTATTTAGAAAGGTGAGATGCTCCCACCACTGATAACCATGTCATCCATAAGAAAAACTAACATTTGATCTATTAGTAGTGTCTTAAGATCCACTACCCCTAGATAAATGAGATGATGAAGGTCATGACCTACCCCTGGCTATCCAAAAACTCTTTTATCCAAGAAACATGGAATCCCAGACCATAACTCTACTACATGAAGAATCCAAGGGAATTCCCTCTTATGATGATCTGTTCTCATACAACCTCCTCTCAATGACCTCTACCCTCCTAAGCACCTTAAGATATGTTGGAAAAAAACAAGGTCAACTAATGTTGGATCTCTAAACACAAAGCCTCCTCAAAATGACTCACCCTTGCCTCCTTATCTAGAAATAGTTATGAAAAATATTATAGAAGGTTACTAAATTGGATACCAAACACCCACACACCAGAACACCCCTATGGAAGGGTAAGTAACTCTTAGTGTCAAGCCACCTTCATGGTCAAAGAAATAAACTCATCACATAACTGATCTTGGAACTTATCCTAAGATACAAGTGAATCCTTATGGTACATGAGGAATAAGAACCATAAATTCCTAACTACCCCATACAAGATTTTCACTACAAACAAAACCTAGTAATACTTTTAAAAATGGATCAAACTGAATGATATCTCCACCTTATATAACTAATACACTATCAAGGACTCCAAAATGGATCCATAGTACTGTTGTAGACTCTAGATCTAAAACTCTAAAAGTGTCCTCCTCCAAGTTTTATTATCATCAAACTCTACACTACAATGATCTTCTATAATGTACTGTTGAACATCTTTGACACTAACCTGATAAGGACGTCATCCTAGATCTATTAATACAAAATAATAAATAGTAATAGAATCTTAAAACCATAATATGGAATATTTAAGACTAATTATGAAAGGTTTAACCTAATTCCAAGTCCTATCAATCTCAATCACTGACATGAGGAATAGTGATGCATGATCCATTCCTAGGTCTATACCCCACAACTAATATCACTTCACTAACTAGTCTTAGTAAACTTAACATTCCTAGCATCAAATAATAGGGGGTCCTTAATACCCATTTCCTAGTTGGTCTCCCTAGTTTACATAACAAACTATACTCAAAAGACATCGTTTCCCAACCAACACATGTAGTCCTCATCAATACCTACCACTAAACACAAACCTATCCCTCAACCTACAATTTTATATTACTTTACCATGTCTTCCTCCCCCCAAAGGCACCCCTCCTAGGATGGAAATTGGATAAGGGATACAATGATTCTTGAATCCAACCTCCAAGAGACCATAGGTTGGAGAAAATCACTCATGCTATATCATAAACAAAAATGGGTGGCATTGACCTCTAAGAGAATATGAGGAAAGAGAGACAAGAAAAAACTCACCAAAGAACTCCTACTCAAGATAAAAATAAAAGATCCCAAATATATATAAGTAATTTTATACAACTAAAAACTATAGAATAAACTATAAGAACAAGAACTAAATCCTAAATAGTGACCTTAAAGACCAAACAGTTCATGAACAACAGCATGAGCTATTAATGTCCATCCTGGTCTCCAATAAACTCATGCGGTCCTCAAAAATGGTTTATATATATATATATGGTGAGTATAACATGTATAATAAGTAGGATTCTACCTAGATCCTCTCATGAAAAATAAGAATAAAGCCTACTAAATCTCAGTGAATAAACAAGTGAAGCTTACTCGTCACCTAAACAGGTGTGCTATGTTCCTAAGATTACCATGGTTTTCTCACCTAGTATCACATTCAATTAATAATATAAAATCAAATATAATATCAAAATAAAGTAATCTACTACCACTTACCCCTTGGTTTTATGCTTTTCCCCAACATCAAATATTTGAATCCATCTCTCTCCAAAAAATCATGCCTTCCTAAAACAGCTTAGAAACTGTAATATAACATGCACCATGTGGATCACAATATCTCATCATAAACATAAATATCTCTAGATAGTAACCTAGTAGTTTCTAGAAGCAACCATGACTTATAAATTGTCTATTATAACTCAATCCATCATATCTCATGAACAACATACCTATAATAATCTTTAAGAAACTATATCTAGAGATAAATGTGTGTAAAATAAACACAATAAATTATATCTATTTATACATATATTTATGGGAAGGATACCCATCATGCATACCAAAACATAATACTCTCAAGAGAAGATTTTAGGGAAAGTGGGGGTAGTTATCCATATGTTCCTCACTAACCAGTATTTTGGGGAAAACACCCTCTAGAGTATATTGGTGTCAGTATCCCTATAGATATGGGATGGGTAGCATATAAAATCACTTATCATAAGAATATATATATATATATCTCAAAACCACGATATGGAAAACTACCTAGAATTAAGAACAACTATAATAATTTTCCCTCAGAAACTCGACTACCACTACTAAGGACTACATATCCTATAAGTATAAAATTATTTCAAGAACACTTCCATTTGTTTATTTCCATTAAAAATTCCAAATTTTTATTAATTATAAACCAAAATCCATTCCATACATACATAATCCAACTAATACCACATTTTATCAATATTTTTCCTCAATTAGCATTCTCTTTAGTCACCAGCCCCATGGGTTTAAACATTTAACATTAATCAGCATTCCATAGTTCAAGTTAATATAGGACTCATCCTAAGCTACCAAAAAAAAGATGCATAAACCATAAAGAAATAATTGGTTCAAGAAGTAGGGAACGGAATGTAGGAACAAGAAACTCATCCATCTAACCTTTAAGGTAGATTCAATAATAATAAATTATCCCATCTTTAAGAATAAAAATAAGTGAAAATAACTACTTTAGGCCACTCCATCAGTCCCAGTTCCATAACTAACACCACCATGAATATCATCAACCATCCCCTAATCATAGGTTTTAGCTGCTTCAACAAACCTGAGCCTCCCTACCAATATATTTTCAAACCTCCAACAATCCCAGTACCACATCACATCTCATAGAAATAATATTCATCCAAATCAATCATAAAAGGTAGCAATAAAATAAAATAAAAATTTACATGGAAACTATAACCTATAACCAAGTAATGTATCCTGCATAAGAAAAAAAGATCACTTAGTCCCAAACATTTATCTTTATCAAAAAATATATTAATTATTGTCTTGAATTAACCAATTCATTTATTATATCTTACAACTACAAGAATCCTAAATCATCATTTATCAAAAACTACAAGATATTTAAACATGCTTCAAGAAAAACATTTATTTTTAACAAACTATGAGGGAGAATGATTTCATTTAAACATGACTCAATTATCATTTAATTTCAATAAAATTATAAGTAATAACATTTTCATGTTTAACATTCCATTTTTTATTTTTCCATTAATCAATACCAAATTTAAATTATTTATCCAATTTAGACATAGAAAATCATGTTAAGCCATAGAATAGTTATATATATAGAACATTGTATATAAAAACAAGAGAAAAAATATTAGAATTCTAGAAACACATGTGGTTACAAAAACAAAAAAACCAAGATTCATTTTTTTAATCTGGTTTTATCTTCAAAAGGGTTAATTATACCATAAAACAAAGACATAAAGTAAGATAACCTTGTGATTTCAAATAAAAATAGGTGAATAGATGAATCTCACAACTGAATTTAGAAGTTAAATATTTTTCTTCACAAGAATAGATGGTCGAGGATTGAAACACACTAGAAGAAACACCACAAAACTAAAGTAAGAGTAGCTGGAACCTGACATTAGCAATCCGCCAAAAATTCACACTTAGATCACAACCCAAAAACTAATGGTATTTCGATAAGAATAACCCAGATAAAAAGAAGAAAGATGGAATGGTGGAAAGGAATAGGAAAAGGGGTATGTTTTACCAAGAGATTTTTTTTCTCCATGATCCAAGGATTAGGGTATTTATAGATTCATTTATAGGGATCTGAGGGATATAGAACCAACATTTCCCAGTGATGGTTTCTATCAACAGAGCCTCAATGTGAGAAAAATCATAGCCCCACCCTAGGTTTTCCAAAGCATCTGTAAAAGTAAGTAACAATAAAATGTGGTGCATGGATTAATTAATAAGTAAATAGAATGAACTAAAATCACATTTAAAACATCCATAACATCTCACTTGTTTTCTCCCTTAGAAATAGTAAAGATCCACGAAGAACAGAAATAGTTTCATCCATTCAAAAACATCCTAACCGCCACCATGGACACCACCATGGCCCGGCCATGTCTATGGTTTTCATAAGAACTATATCTCAAAAGGACTTCCATCGAAGCATGTTACCCACGCTTGGGTGTTTTTGACTCACCACACCCAATGCCACAGCATTCTGAGCCTATCTTTCCCATTTTGGAAAAGAGATATCCCAAGGTGTCATGCCTGATGCAGTTCCCTCAATAGATATTTCTCGAATGAATGTTTCATGAAGAAGGAAACTAGTCCCAAAATAACATCCAAAGTGACATGAAAAGTCGTTTACTTTGTCATGGCACACCCCAGCACAACACGTCCAACCACTGAGCACCCAACACCCAAAACGACCTCCACCATTCCCATCACCAGGATATAGTGACCCCCAAAATGTCCAAGTATACTCCCCCATCCTCCCAAACACCTAAAAAATTCCTCTTAACACCATTGATCCTCAAGAAAAAACAAAAGAAAGGTTGGGATGGCCCAGACCATTACATTGTTGTATAATGAAATATATTCATTATTTTCATTCTATCAATTCTAGTTTAAATTATACTAATTCTGTGTATTTGGGAAACTGTAGTGCTAAATATTGGATGCAAAAATCTACATACCCTATTCTCATTACTAAAAAATAACAAGAAAGGTATTCATTCTCAATCCATTTTTAGTATTAAAAAAACTCTTATCTTTCCTAATCACTTGTAATCTCAGTGATTTTTAAGTATTGAGAAAAGGTATTTTAGTTATAGTTAGTCTATAATTAATATAGGTAACAATTTTGTGTTTGATATAATAAAATACTTCATCAATGGTGTGAAATCCATTTTATCATTAAATTGAGTAATTCGATGGAAAAATATATCATGGAAAGTGAAGAGAAACGACATTGATTATTATTGAAGAGGGATATATGTAATTGGATGTTAGAGTGTTAATGATGGATATTCATGATTTAGTGCTAGAGTGTTAACAACAAATAATCTAAAATATAGATCCCATTTTTATTAGTATTGAAAATGGTATTTACCAAAAAAAATAAACATTGATGATTTAAGAATTTATAAAATCCAATGACATTTATCAGTGATAAAAAGAAATAGTAAAATCATACTTTATCAATAATAAAATTCAAAAAATTAAAGGTCATATTTTTTTTGTTCCATGTTTTCATTGATAAAGTCATATCTTAGGTGTTGCAATATACTATAGCTTATACAAAAAACTACAAAAACTGATACAAATGAAAAAAATAACTATATAAATTCAATATTTTAATATAATATACAATATAATTACACTATAACATTTAAATACAAATAGATTTATATTGAATCATTTTAATTAATACAAATACTATAACAATTACATAGATTCACAACACTTAAAAACAAAAATGATTACAATAAATACAAAAAGAATACAACCCAATGGATAACTTATCCAAGGTTCAACTCAACCATATACCAAATAATCATGTGTGTGTGTAATAAAAAATACTTATTTTAGTAATAATTTATAAATAAATTAAAGAAATTTTTAATTTTAATTTTAAATAATTTATGATAAATTTTAGTAAATGTTCCTTATGTTTTGTTCCACTTTTTATAATGTCGTAAAACTAATTATTACATGTTAAAAATGAATCATTGGTCATTTTTCTATAATTTCTTGTGAAAATATGTCTTTTTACTAATTTTTTATCATGTAACACATTTTTTGTTTTAAAATTTTACATTTTAATTAAAAACATGCACTTTATGTCACCCTGATTACAACACATGTTATAATGACATGTGATTTATTCCTATAGTCCAAAAATGATTCATTGTTCATTATTCTAGTGTTTCATGTAAATAAAAAATATTTTTTTCTCATTTTAATCATGTGACACATGTTTTGAACTAAAATATGAGTTTTGAATTGAAAACACACACTATTAGCCATATTGGTTGCACCATGTATCGTAAGGACATGTCATTTATTTTTATAGGTCACAAATGATTCAATATTTATTTCAATATTTCATGTCAATCCAATATTTTTTTCTCTTTTTTATCATGCGATGTGTGTTTTAAACAAAAATAATTCTTTTACATTGAAACCACCCACTTTTAGTCATATCATTTAAACCATGTGTCAATATGATGTGTAGTTAATTACTATATGACAAAAGGATTCAAAATTTATTATTATGGAGTTTCACCACAATTGAAGCATGTTTGATTGGTTTTTATCATGTTTCATTTGTTGTTAAATTAAATATTAGTTCTAAATTGAAAACATGCACTCTTAGTCATATGGTCTATAATTCATGTCAAAGTGATGTGTAGTACATTTTTTCATGTCACAAATTATAAATTAGTCTTTTTTCTATAGTTCTATATTAATCTAATATTTGTTTCCTTGGTTTTAAGCATGTGGTGCCTATTTTGAACTAAAATATCACTTTTTAATTGAAAACATTAACTTATAGTCATACTAGCCATAAGGTGTGTTATAATAATGTTCATTTTATTCATATATGTATAAAATGATTCATTCAACATTTTTCTAGAGTTTTATGATAACATGACTTTTTTCCTAATTTTGAGAATGTGATGTGAATTTTGAACTAATATATGCCTTTTAAATTGAAAATTCATAATTTTAGTCATACCAACTACACCATGTGTCAAAATGATGTGTGGTGAATTCATATATGAAATAAATGGTTCAAATATATCTTTTCTTATAATTTTATAATATTATAAGTGTGTTTTCTAGGTTTTGAGCCTCTAATGCATGTTTTGAACTAAAATATGACTTTTAAATTGAAAACATACACTTTTTGTAATACTAGTCTCATTGTGTGTCATAATGAAATGAATTTAATTCATACATGACAAAGCTACTTTAAATTTCATTTTTTGTATAGTTTCATAATAATCAAAGTACATTATCTAGGTTTTAAGTGCATGATGCACTGATGAATTAAAATATGACTTCTAAATTTAAAACATTCACTTTCAATCATAATATTCGGACAATGTGTCAAAATGATTTTAGGTTTATTCCTATAGGTCACAAATTATTCATCAGTCATTATTCTATATTTTCAAATCAATCCATGGTTTTTTTCTTAGTTTTTGACTATATGAAACAAGTTTTGAATTAAAATATTAATTTTTAATTACAAACATGTACTTTCAATCATACTGATCATACTAATTGTTAGAATGAAATTTAGTTCATTTAAACTATTGAAAATGAATCATTGTTCAGTGTTATAACATTTAATATCAATTCGAGATCATTTTATTAGTTTTGAGAACATGATGTGTATTTTGAACTAAAATGTGACTTTAAAATTGAAAACTCATGCTTTTGGTGTACCTTACAAAAATAAAGTTTGAATGATGTGTGATTCATTATTTCATGAAACAAAATTCATTAATTATATTCCTATTGGTTATAAAACAATAGATGTACTTTTCTCAGTTTCGATCTTTTGAGAAAAGTTTACGGAATTCAAAAGGCACTTTTTATCATTATTTTTTTAAGGTGGAGGTAGTGCCTCTTAAATTAAAAAGAAACCAAAAGAGAGTATCCAAAAAGATAATAGGCAACATGGAAAATCCCAAGGCATAAAACTATCTACCAATCTTTTTTATTAGTCTTGCAGTTAGATCTCTCTCTTCTTCTTGAATTGCATTCCATTATTCCCTTATATGACCTCGACCCCGACCTCTTGATAAAACTATACTAGAAGAAGCTCTTGTAGCCTTTCTAAAAGTGTATCAACATCGGTGATGTCAAAATCAGAGTTTTCATCTTGCTCTTTGTGTTTTCTAGGAGAAGAAACCTCCTCAACTGAAGTAGTCTAGACAAGGATCTCCTGAGTCTCATCAGGAGAATCCACATAGGGTTTTGAAGAATCATGACTGGGATTAGAAACGATGGGAGAGTTAGTTTATAATATTTTCTTACCCTTTTGGATATCCAAAGAAACCATCCTATCATTTGAATATGGATATTGAGCTTCTTTTGGAGTGTCATCTTTAGTCTCTTTTCCATCTTTGGAGTTATCAACATGGCATGGAAATTGAGGAGATGAAGAAATTTGAATTTGCTACAAATTAGAACATTTTCCTTGATATTGAGTATCAACATTTTTCAGATTCACCTATTCATAAAAGATGGCATCCCAAGATTTTGACTTATTCTTATAAGTAGAGGCATAGAAGTGACATTTTTCATCAATTGTAGGATGGAAAACATCCTCAAGAAAAACTCTTTTCACGTTATTCTTATCAATAGGAATAGAAGTTCCATCATCACCCTTACAATCGGGCATCCAAACATGTGTACTTTTAATCTTTTTAGGAAAATTTCTCATTTCATGTCCACGTGAAGCACAATAGCTACAAACAGTTGAATGCCTACATGTAGACGAGTCCTAACCTATAATGCTACAATCTTTGCAGAACTTTGTCACTTTTTCATAAATTATCTTCAATTAAATAATGTCATCATCTATTGCAAGCATAACCTTGTCAACTTGAGTTGATCCCAATTAAACCTCAACTAAGAACCATGTGTAGTGACCAAATCGATCCACTTCTGTTTCCTTTGTCAATTTTTATAGGAATCCCAATAGACAGAGCAATATCATACAAAATTTTGGGGTGCCAAAGAATCCAATTAAACCCATACACACTTACCCAAATTTGTGTGGTGGTGTTACCAACCTCAAATTGATTGAATTTTTTGTCACATTCCCTAAGGTGAACAATCCCTGTTTTGAGAGAAATAGAACCAAAGTCCCAAGCTCAAACTTTCATTTATGTCATGGGGAAGAGTATATGAAAGTATCCTCATCCTAGATAGACACATTTCTAGGATTTAAATCCCCATATCTATGAAATAAGATTCTTAAGTTCATTAATTTTTAAAGTTTGAGAGCCTTTAGGAAGAAATAATTGAGTAATGATTGAGAAATCAACCATTTTAAGCCGCTCAGAAATAATTTTGGTATCCACTTTGATGTGCTCAATTTTCCCCTTTCTTTGGATAAAAGAGTCAGGTACACCTTTGAAGCAAGCGAAGGATCTATTCAAAGAAGGCCCTTCCACATGAGCATGTCCAGCCTGAATCTGATTCTCTAGTTTTTCTATCAAATAAGAAGTTATCTTGGTTGTTCTAGTTCCTTCCTCCACCACTCTTTAAAATGTAGCTTTCTGGAGATTGACCGCAATTCCAATATCTAAAGAAAAATTTTGGTCCATTCTTGTAGCAGAACATGTTTCATACTGAAATCATGGATCCTTAAATGCTGCTACCACTAACTCCATCGCACCATGCTCACCCATAGATCTAGATTATGCCAAAAATACTTTGTTCACCTCTAGGCTTCCATCATCATAACCCAAATCATCTACAACTATCACCGCACACCTTAAAAACACATAAATTAGTGTCGTGTCTCCATAGGATGTTGTCGCGAGCTCACCGTCAATAGCTCAAACAACATCAAGTGATGCCGCTCTTTCGTTCGTCATAGCAAGGTCACCATCATCGTGACCTATATAATCAGATATCTTTGTCACGAGCTGCTCAATGATGGAAGACGGTGTTGCGTCTCCACCGAACATCATCATGCGCTCAATGTTAGGAGCTCGAAGCTCAATATTAGGTGATGTCGCGGATCTGGGATCCCTGATTCTGATGAACTGGTAGGTGTTGAAGTGACCAGGGGGAAGAATGCCTACCGCCATACCCTAATTTTCCATTGGTTTAGTGAGAGATAGAGTGACTTCTCTCATCCCACTCTTTCTCACTTTTTATCATTATTATCACATCTTCCACTAGGTTGATGTTTGAGTTTTCCAAACTTCTCAAAAATTAATCAAAGATCATAATTCTAAAGTTTCATGATAATATGATCATTTTTTAAAAGTTATTAAAGTCTAGAACATTTTTTTATAACTAGAAATACTTTTAATATTTTGACTTTACTTTGTGTATACATTTACCCAAAAAATACCCCAAGATAATGCTCATTGATTTTACTAATGTCTATTGGGGATATTGAGCCATACCACCATTTAAACCCCAACTTTGAGTTTGGAACCTATGAATCAAAATATCTTAACCCTATTAAATAAAAAATTTCATCTAGACCTCAAACACGGAATGAGGCCTCCTAGATGTTCTGAATTCCATGACACCCCATTAAATTAGAAGTTGAAACGGAGAAGACATTATACCCTATCCACCACACTAATCCACCATTATATTATTACAATTCCTCAAACAATATATTCTACCATAGACATTAAATAGATAATTATAAGATAATGTAAAAAATAAAACAAGACCAACATATATAGGATTACTTGGTACGAACTAAGTCCTACACCATGGGAGAACACACAGTATCATTCATTAAGGAACATCTGAGTTGTAAGGGAACTAAGTTCTTGACCCTACCTAGATCTCTTGTATGAACCTCATAAATTCCTCAAGTAACCTCTTACCATCCATAATCTATTTTGTGGAAAATTTCTTCCATGATAATAAACACCTCTCCATTTACCCTTCATTAATGTTTATCACCCTTCTAGACTATTCCCTTATATAAATCCACATAAATCCTAGGAATATTTTGTGATATACCACATCACACATAATAAGTGGTCAAATACCACTTATTATAGTGGGTCCAAATGATCAAATGGTTCAACCACCTTTATAGATTCATGGTGGACCCACCATTGTTCATGGACACTTCTTATTTTCCATAGATAATTTTACCACAACTTTTTAATTTAAATGAACTTCATATGTTCCATAATTAATTCTTATGATAATTTTTAAGAAGAAGTATTACTTTGACATGACCATATGGTATATCCAATACTGAAATGCTTCCACACATCACTATTTCCTTTGTACATTCAATGCAGTATCTTTAACTTTCGTTCCTTCTGTATCACTCCATCCTCCATTACATGGATGAATACCAAGTGTATTCATCTAAAAATTATTCCTTATACATTCCATCACTAGTTCACCATTATTTCTACTTCCACTAACCTAAATCTAGGAAAACATGGTGAAGGTGTATATACCTCTATTTAGTTCCACTAAGTGTACTTTCAAAAATACAAGTTTATAAAATTCCAAAAATATCTAAAAAAACTATTTTCACACCAAAACCCAACAAATTTTCACATGAGAATTGTTTTTACATATCCTACTAAAAGGTCATTCTCAAGGATTTAACCAAAGTTCAACTGACCTAATTTTTAAAAACATCATTTTTTCTTCCTTTGAAGTGTAAGCATGATCCTCTACCATCCTATCGATCATCCAAGCCCCACTAAGAGAATGCCACACCATATTTTTTTAAAAATGATATCCCATTATATAAATGAAAAATACCTCTAAATGTGTCTATAAAATTTCCTCCAAAGTAAATAGTAATAGAATCTATCAAAATTTCATGAAGTCCTCTAAGTAGACAGTGTCATGTACTATGTACATGGCCTCACTCTTTATATCCCACACTTATGAAACTATGATAAAAAATGTATACAATCCAAGATATGTTTAGAACATCAAACTCTAATGCTACCACAAAAAAATGACCTCCATTTGATATATATTTTTGAAATTTTTTAATCAAAAAATTGAAAAAATCCCACTAAAACTATACCAAGATAAAAGTACATTACTCAATAAAACCAAGGAAAACATGGTCCTTTGATACCACTATATTCCAACCTTGTTCTAATCCTTCAAATATCCTACTCTATTATAAATTACCTTCTATAAATCTGATGACCATTCTAAAGTTTTTACCACAGTGTTATAAAATTCCAAAGTATTCATTACCACTCTTTTGGAATGAAACCCATATGAGATGTGGGATTTTCCCTCATACAACATTGCCATAGTCATTTTCGACTTCATAAATAATTTTCAACTCATAGAAAAACAAACCTTCCTTCTTTTAGACTTGGTGTATCTTCATAAGTTCATACACTCAATAAATTCACCATTCTCTCTAGGGAATGTTCTAGTGTTATAGATTCGTTATCTATAAATTATATAAAAACACCAGCAGTAGATCTTATGACCCCCCCTACTTACAAGATTTCATCCTGTAGAACATCATCTAGTCTTATTCTTTTCAACATGGTTCTTCATGATGGATGTTTCAAAACATATCATAATTTTATTTTAGGAAATGACACTCGCACTATCATGTCGCATCATCGATAAAGGTAAAATGCATAATTTCCCTCTGGGAAAAATCATAAATTGACTAGTATTCTATTTGATAAGTGCCTCTCCTTTCAGAATAAGAATGCACTTTGATTATTATGATGACCAAACCCCTAACCAGTTTTGTAATCCATACATCTAAGTTATAACAATCCTTCTAGAAACCAAGGGTTCCCCCCCCCTCACATCCATGTGATTGAGTCATCCATACCATAGCCGCCATATTATATAAGACTACTTCTCTATCTTGTAATACTCTTTTTGAAAAATATTTATTCAAGAAGAAAAGATATGTATTTAACACTTTATTATAACTATAAATCCCCAATACAAGAATCTCGTGACTTTTATAAGCCTTCATCATCTTCTTCAACTATTTTGTGACTATTCCATACCCCTTGCTTCTTTTTCTTATCAAGATAGAAAAAACACTTATCCAATAGTCTAAATCATTACTCTTACTAAATATTCCCAAAAAATCAACTCCTCCCTTTATCTAATGTTAAGTAATGAGAACCCCAGAGCTAAAAAACATTACTTGAGTGGGATGGAAAGCTCTTTGTAAAAAAACACCCACCCCTCCCAATTAATGGATTTATAAAACATTCAGAACATATATTTTATAACATACCTTTCAATACATATAGTCACCGTCCTAACCTTTCCTTAAAAATTATAGATGTAAAATAGAGAACCTTTAAAATGTCACAGAATCATTCCTCTAAATATTTAATGGATTAAAATGTGTTTATTTATTTTACCACTGAAAACTCATCTCAATTTATGAAAAAACTCCTTCATTAATCCTTCTAAAACAATACCTATAATTAATGTTTCATATTTCTATTTTTATAAACACCTCACTTCCAATTGAATCCCATCAATGAAGCCTATAGACTCTACTGGAGTAAAAATACTATCATCCTCTAAATTCTAAAGCTTACATCATCAAAATATGAATCTTTAATTTATTGATTTTCAATGTTATACTCCATGAACAATGATATCACACTGAATCCAAAAGTTATAAGAGATTAAGTATGTAATCTTGAAGTCATTATTAGTTCTCAAACAAATCTATACTCTTGATACCTAATAAACCACACACTAGGAACCACTAAATGCTTTTGAAACCAAAGATTCGATACCAATTTTGGGGTTATTGAGACCCACCACCATACAAAACCCAAAATTTTGATTAGAAACTATAAAAGAGAATAATCAAATCTATTAGAATCATAATTTTTATTATAATTCAAAAATGGAACAAGTATACCTATAAGTTCCACAATACCCATAGACTCAGTGTCTAGAACTGAGAAGGCTTCAAACCCTATCCATCACACTGATCCACTATTCTTTGATTTTAGTTCCCTAGAATTCCTCACATAGGATCTTACACCAAATAAAATGAATAGAAAAGAACTATTTCATGATTAACAAATGGAACAATCACAAAATGAATGAGATGATATGGTTCAAACAATGTCTAAATACATGGTAGAACACACTTTATCTTCCATAAAGGGTTATATGATTTATAAGGAAATAATTTTCTAGAACCTAATCATATCCTCTAGATAAACCTCATGAATTCCTCCAATAACCTCATTTTTTTTAAACGTGATTTAGTGGAGAATACACTTAATAGGATTGGACACTGATCTACTTCCTCTTACTTTAGGTCTACTACTCTTCTATATTATGAAATTTATTCCTTCAGTTTAAATCCTTTTTCATTATGGTTCTCTTTTCCAAAACAAAGAATAAGTGGTCCCACCCCAACTATTACAGTGGAGTTCAGTCGATTGACCGGTTACGCCTCCTTCTGAGATGCGTAGTGGACCCCATATTGTTATTTCCCAGATTTTATTTCCCATAGAAAATATTTCCTCAACATTTTACTTTCAATGAAATATGTATTTTTTAAAATTCATTCTTATATAGACTTTGAGAAACAACAAATTACACTTGTAGGGATATAGAGTATACCCTATATATAATCACTTCTACACATATCACTTCATCTGGAACTTTTGTTTCTTTTCCAGAATAACCCTTCCTTCAGTATCACTCCATCCTCAAGAACATGTGTACACTCCACGTACATTCATCTGGATGTTTCTACTTTCGTATTCCCATACATAGTCACCATTTTTAATGCTTCAACTAAACTGAGTTCATATAACTTAGGTGAGTGTGAACATATATCTATCAATTTTTTCTAAGTGTACTTCTAGAAATATAAGTTCTATAAATTCCAATACTTATCCAAAACAATAGTTCTCAAACCAAAACAACCAATTTTACCCGAATTCTATGATTGAATCCTTTTCTTTTTAACTTAGGAAGAAAAATGTACTAGCGCTTTTGGGGTGTATTTATAAACAAATATATTGAAAAAATGTTTTTACTTAATGATTTTCATAAATATTGTCAAGAAATGATGGTGGGTAAGAACATCCTTTGGTTAAAAAACCACCAAATATTCTCTATTGGTTAACTAATGAAAAAAAATCAATACTTAATTCTTTTATTTTATTTTATTTTTAATTTATATAAAGCATTGATTTAATACATTCAACTAAAAGGGATGTGTGCACTGAATGCCCTTATGCCACATTTTATATAATAAAAACATACCAAACTATTATATAAAAAAATTTACTACAACATATTATAAAACATATAATTATATTTTTTTGGAATATAATATGGAATATAGTGTATTACTAATTTATAAGGGCCATCTTGTGTGGTCTATTTATTGGATATCTATGTATTAGATCCACAAAATATACCATGAAACTATCCTTGTTGACTAGAATGATCATCAAGTGAGTCCTAAAAAAATTAATAATTATTAATTAATTAATGGTAATAATTGAAAATAAATTTTTATATTATTAGTGAATGGGGTTTCAACTCTATATAGAAGGATTTAAGAATAGTCTATCATTTGATAATTTCTTTTCAAACATCATAACTACTTGGTATTATCTTGATCAAATTTATTCAAATTACATTTATTTTTCATGTGTAGAAGTTACCTAAGTACTAACAAATGCAAATTTATTTTTATAAGGTTTCCCCTCAAGATGATCATAATATATATATATATTTATATCTGCAAAAACTATGAAAAATAATAAATTGTAATAAAAATCATACATGAATTTTTGGATATATGAATTATGAAAACGTACCTCATATATGCGTACACATATGAGGATCCTAACCATTCATGTTTAATAATTTTATTTACACTCTTTATAATAATAATTTCTAGAGTGAATATTCTATATATTTTTTGTTCAAATTAAACATCAACAATATCTCCATTTTACTACATTGTATCCATATAAATTTATAAAATTAATAAATGAATAAAATTGATTAGTGGTGAAAATTAATGCTTATAAGGACTTTTTTATCAAATAATTAATACTTTGTATTGTATGGACACATATTTCAATTTAGACTTCTTTTTTTATGCACATTATTTTAGAAATTTTTTATCCCCTTCTTTCTCTGATATTCTTCTTTAACAATGGGGCTTGACCCCAGCGTGTTACATTAAATGGAAATAATAAAAAAATTCCAATATAAAGTTGAACCATGTGAATATAAACATCATAATAATGAATATGTTACATTTTTTTCGGCTCATGAAGAATATGAATCCATACTCTCATGCGAGTTTTTGGCTATTTTTTATTGTATATGATATTTCTTTAGATATTATACCTCTTGAGACAAGAAAGTGAGTGGGTGAAGATAAATATAAATCACCACCAATTTTATCCAATAATATTTTAATAAAATAAATATGTCATTAATTAATTGTTTCACATTTAACAAAAAATATTGTAAAAAATTAAATTACCTCTAGTAAGGAAGGCCTTTAAGGTGAATCTATGGCTTAAAAATTGGGTGTGTTTGACTCTTCTTTTAATAGTTCTTATTGTGTTTATTATTATTGTTGATCCCTTTGAATGAGATTCCCTATTAATTCATCTTTTATATTTAATCTTTCCTTTGTAGTATCATTATATACATGTCATAAATTTTCTTCTTGTTTCCTTTCACATATTTTTGTGATTTCCAAATGTTTTGTCATGGAGATACTCAAGAAACTACACCTCTAATGTGACCAAGAATTTATATATGATTCAAAATCACTTAAATTATTTTTCATTTAGTTACAGTATAAGATGCATCTTGTGTCTAAAATGGATAAAAATAAAAGAAAATAATCAATGAATGTAATATAACAATATAATAAAGTAGACTCAATTTCTATTATGTCATGATTACACATGATTTCCAAAAAAAAATATTTTCATCTACCAGTTTTCCTTTTTATTTATATAAGATTCCTTATATAGAACATCACGTGGGATGAAAATGAATTTTAATTTTTATTGATTAATATGCATATACACACAAAAACATTTTTAATTTTCAGTTTTATATCACAAAAAAATTATTGTACATTTAAATGGCATAAAATGAGTTTTTCAATTGAAATGTACATCATCCTTACTTTAATTGGTTAATATTTTTTTTGTATAAAGTTGGAAGGTGGGGTTTGATTTTACCCTTAGTATCCCTAAGATAAATTATAGTAACAAACATTTAAAATTATCTATGAATCTTTTTAATAACCATTAATTTGAATTTCAGCCTAAAATCTTCTATAATTTGTGTACTCTACAATAGATAATTAAAATTAAAATGTTTCACTATTTGATTTTTATATATAACATAGAAAACGTTCTATAATGTTACCTTAAATTCTTCCCAAGTTATTGCATTCTATACAAAAAAAACATTATGCTTTGTATCTATATTAATTTACATGTTTCATTGAGTATTGAACCCAGTGTAACTAAGGAAAATAGACTTGTTCAAGATAATAGATTAACCATGTGTATTCCATCTAACCTCAAATTTATGACCTCTACTTATCACCTTAAAAACTTTTTCCCACACCATCAGGTAATTTCCCTTTTGTATTTTTTTAGGCTTATCACGTTTTCCATGTTTCACACATCCATGCTATTTCTCACCTTTAGTGTGATGCTCGCCTTCTGGTTATTTCTATCCATTAGTATTTTCTCACCTTATGATATTTTCTCAATTAAAAAATCATTTTTATATTATTCCTTAAGATTTGTGGCATCAGAAAGTGTAGAATAAATTTTCTTACTAGTTATAAAAATAATTTTAAATAGTTAATTATAGTATTGAACACATAATGTATTGAGAAAATGAATTTTGTATAAAATTACTAATTAGTATCATCAAACCCCTTTATTTAACTACTTTGATTTTATTTAAATGTTGAAGGGATTTTCCCCCTTTTTCAAATATTCAAATCCTCTCCCTATAGTCCCCTCTGACATACAAGAAACCATATCTATTAATACTACCATTAAATTATTTTGTTGTCCAAATAAAAGGATTATCATCAATGGAATTTTCATTTGATTCAACAGTTGAAATTTTCACCAACAGAATAGTTGGTCAATATATGTTTATAGGATCTAGTTTATGAAATACTTATGCTAGTTGTGATAACATTATGAAGGTTTCTTAACTATACCATTAAAAAAATTCACTTTCATAAATCACACTTCATCATTTTTAACTTCCCTCCTTTTATAAAAAAATTATATTAAAATTTTGATACATAAAATGTCATATAATAAATCTTCCATATTTTTTTAGTGATTCCAATGTATAAAATATTTTCATAAATAGGATTTTTTCCTTAGTAAAATATACATACATCACTTCATTCCCTAGAGTAACTTTACAATTTTTCACCATAATATGTTTATATTATTCCTTTGTAAAAAATGTATAAATTTCAATTTTGAAACAATTTTAATATAATATATGTATCTTCGGTCCTTTGGAAATACTTTAAAGTATTCTAGAAATTTAATTTGTATTTCAAGAAATCTCTTTAAAAAAATGTTTTGTAACAAACTTATAAACTGGTTATTATATGTATCTTATAACTAGCTTTCATGCCTTGAAGGATTAAATTTCTAAACAATTTATTTGTGTATTTCAATATATGTCATGACCTTTTTATTTTTATTTAAAATATAAAGTTGAGTCTTCTCTAAATCTTAATTGTAACGGTGTCAACATCTCTTCCTAAAATTCCTTCTCATAGAAGTTTCCCTCTAGGATGAGATTTTGGGACTCCTATGATATCCATATCATATAGTTACTCAATACAAAATTCAATAAATTGTTCAATAATATAATTCTTTAAATCAAACCATTTTGGGTTAATTGAATTTTTTAGATACATTTTCAAAATCATGATATACATTTCAATAGGGTATGTAACGATCCAAAATTTTATCAACGAAATTTATCTTCTTATAATTATGTTGTATTGTATAAATCATACATAATCACATTAAGAACACAATACAAACTTTATGAATGAGGAATAAATGAAATAAGAAGTATTTCTAGATGTTAAGAAATATATACCAAAGGAATAGTAACTTGACCTTGGGAATAGTTATATGACCCTTATGAATAGTAAACTAGCCAAGAGAATAGTAATATTAACTTTGAAAGTATAAATAAAATTTGGGTATCTTATAAATGAAAGTATGATATAATTATATCATAGTGTAAGAAAATAAATGTTTCAAAAATTATTAATTAAGTGTTGGTATTTTTTTAAGTTATAAATACAATTTTATAATTAATATAATGATTTGAAAGAAAATATATTTCCATAAAATGTATTCATAAATTAATATTTTGTTATCTTATGATTATAATATAATTTTATGATACTTAATTTAATTTTTTAAACTGTTACAAAATCAGTTATAATTTTCAAATTGATACTTTCCAAGTAAATGATGATTTTAATTAAAATTTAAATTTCTCATATTTAGAAAATTAATTTCATAAAATGGAGTTTATTTTTTGAATTATACAAGTTCAAAATTTTTTGGGTGAATATTTTTGATTTTTTTGAAATATTTTAATTTTTGGTGAATAGTGAAATACAGTAATTTACGGCATATGTACATTATAAGTTAAATACACTATTACTGGATTCATCTCTTATGTAAGAATCCTAATATATATCTTCCATTCATTACTTTAATATATTTATTGATAATTCTCAAACTATTCATAGTCTTGAGGAAAAACTATTGGAGTTGGTGCCCTATAAACCAACTTCTTTGTACTTTTTGATAAACCTATATTCATTGGATGGATATTAATAAACTACTTATCACATCATGATTGTTATTATATGTGACATAGTATGTGATAATGTCCTAAGAATAGCTATCACATTAAAAGGTCATAGAAGATCCCTGCTATGATGAGAACCTTGAATTTCCATGACATTATTCGTGAATATATGTTCTATGGTAGGATGATATCATTTAAAGGGACACAAATGATATAGGATATCAGGGTTTGGGACTCATGAAACTTTGAGGAACCTTCTCATGGTGTTCACCCTTAGTAATATCTGGGAGGATATTATGAGGACAAGACCTACCAGTATGAAATCCACATTCATAAGTGTCATTGGATGTTCCAATCTGCAGACATGTGTATTGGTCCTTAGACTTTAAGATTATTATTAATGGGTATTATGACTCACGCACATATATGTATTGATGAAAACCATTATGATATATGTTTGCATTAAGTTTGGATATGTTGGGTGTGTCACGACTAATATTTCATTAATGAATAATGAAAGAAAGAATTTTTTCACTTCTACAGAACTAGATATCTCAGGACCTTTGATGGAAATGATATATCCCAACTAAATCCATGTCCATGGTGTTCTCTAAAAAATTTCAATTATATGTAGTCAAAGAATGAGAAATAGAGCACATGGGTTGATGTCACTTGCTTAAAACCCATTTGATAGGAGATATCAGGACAAAGGGATTATATTACAGGGTAAGAATTCTTATGAGGTGACATGCCATTGTGACATCAACTTCTTTATCTTGGGTGCCTTGACCCATTTCTAGATATTAATCTTGGACTTTAGGTGAGACCGCTTTATTCCAATGAGAAGGAGGCCTAGAGGGTCACACGCTAAGTGTAGCCAGTATCTTAGTTAAATAATTTATTTATTTATTTAACAAGTGGAATAAATATTATTCCTAATTATCGTTTAATAATGATTCGAGTATGCCTGATCACATTTATTTGGTCGCTAGTTATTCAAGCGAATATATTGTGAATGTAATATTTATTTATCAGAGAATAATGTAGTTATATTTATCTAATAAATAAATAGTCATTATTCAAGGCCAGGTAAATATTGAGAAGGATTAGCAGACCAAGTTATGGGTGTTGTGAGAAATAATATTAAATATTATTTGGTTAATGCAACACCCCGAACCCAGTTACCCCGAGTCATTGTATTATTACACAACATTGACATGATCACAAAAGATCAAATTTCTAAAGACCGATTAGTTTAGTAGCCTTAGAAACACTAGATACAATCATAAAGATTACATTACATCATAAAGTGAAAACTACAACAACATCTTGTCTCCACACTCATATCCCCTTATACTATCCCTGCAGGTCATTCATAAAATACTTATTCACATCTTGGGAAAAATAAAACATAGAAAGGGGTGAGCTCAGATGCTCAGTAAGGATAACAATACAGCGGAAACCTTCATAAATACACATAAACATTTAAGGCAATGTATAACTAAAACAAAAGCCTTTTAAACTTGAACATAAGCATAATATGGAAAAGATAAAATGAAATAATATCATTTACTTATTCACATGGATATTACACTAGTCGAATAATCACATGCAATATCAATAACCACTTTTATAATGATGGAATGAAAAAAGCCAGACTGTCATAACCACATAGCCAAGGCCTCGTGCCAATACTACTAATAAGATTTTGTCAAGGCCTTGTGCCAAGACACTAGTTTATCTCATGAGACCAAATGATGCATCAAGGAGCTATAGCGGGCTCCACCCATCACTTATTAAGTTCAATTAATTCCTCATATGAATAGGTTTAAACATAACATAAACATTCATATTAAAAATATCATATGAAATGTCAAAACTTTCTCTATAAACCATGAATGGTATAAAAATAACACATCCACAGTCAAACATATCACAAAACCTTCAATACAATATGGAAGTTTTTTATTATAATAAATCAACTTCAAATAAGCTTAAAATCCATCAAAGGATTTTGACATATATGAAATCAAAACTATTTGAGAGAAATATTTATTTTTTTGAAATCATTTAAAATTAAAATAATTATAAAATAAAACATTTAATTTGAAAATTTTCTTATAAACTTTTAAGGGAATCTTTGACGAGTTTATAATGGTATAAAATATCCGCACCCATCGTATAAGTTAAAAAAGACATTCTTACCTTAATTTTGTCGAAAAGGTTAAAAAGGACCTTGTTTGGAAAACGACGGAAAGATTCCTTTATAAAGTTCTTGTAAAAATTCAAACAAGGGTATAAATGACTTTAACCCATATTCTGTAAAATAGTAAGAAGGATTTGAAATACATTTTTAAGAAACATGGATATGGATGATAAAGATGTCCTAGAAGATAATTATGTATAAACAACCTCGGATAATGAAGAGATTGTGAAATAAACCCTTACCTTGAAATTTTCCTTGGTTGATGGTAGGTTAACCTCCTGTATAATGGTGAAATAATTGTTATAAAATTATACAAGAATCATATACATTAATATCATATCATATATGATCATTTAACATTGCTTTGTTAATAATATCTTAGTATTATCGTCATTTCGGTTGTTAACTTACTCGTTTTCTTTTATATGTTTTGTTACATAATCTGTGTTTGTTATGGATAGGTTGTATCTTATTCATATAAAGAATGATATCAAGTCCTTAAATATTATTTTTAATCATCAAATGAGAATTAGACTTGAATGGATACGATGGGGAATGAATCTCGTCGCGTTCGTGGAGACGGTAGTCCGTACGTACGCACGAGCGACAATGTCACTCTTTTAATATTAAAATAATATATAATTGGATATTATATCATATATACAGAATAATTATCATGTAATATTTATTATTTAAATGAATTACACATCATTTTTATACCCATCCAAATAATAATGTTTTGAATAACAATTACACCACGACGTGGAGACGGTAAGCCGTACGTATGCACGTATGGTGACATGTCATTCAAAGGATGGATAGAATACTGAATATAGTTGTACCATATTTATAATAACATCACAGTATATAGGAGATACTGGAGTTATTATTTTATAATTTAAATAATAAATAAAGAAGAAGTTGAAGAAGAAAGGAACTTGAAAGAGGGTGGTGAAAACCTTACCTCTTCTTCGGGTTCTTCCTTTTGATTTGATCAAAAGGGCTCCTTAGGTTTGATTTCTGACTAAAGGAAGGCATCTAGGATGAAGGGAGGATATTTTAGAGGGTATTTGGGAAGAGTTTTGTCGAATCAAAAGGCTTTTAAGGTATGAATTTGAGAGAAGGGGGAGTTCCCTTTTATAAGATGGGTGAGGGGCACCTTAGGAAAAGATAGAAATATTATTTTATAATAAATTCATATTCAGTTTCTAATCACTCAAAAGTGTATTTTTAAAATTATAAGGTGGGTATAGGTCTAAAACAACTCAACCAATGGGTTTTAGACAGGTTTGTGTCACATTATTAACCTTATAATTTAGTTTTAACTCTTAGTTAATTAGTTTGACACTTACCATGTCACTTTGTATTTTTATATTATATAGTTAATAAACTTACTATAAACTTCCAAGTGACCCCCAAGTGGTCCATTAATGATACATATATCATTATATAAGTCTCTTGGCCTAACATTAGATTTTTAGGAATTTAATATCAATTAATAATATAATATTTGTTTTAAAAACTCTTTTATGTCAATTTTGACACTATTTGGTATTTGATTTTTTTGAAAATTATAACAGCGTGATTACTTCAAAAAAACCAATAAAATTAGTTTAATTAATAAAAAGTCTCAAATTAAATTTATTTGGATATTTATAATATCAATTATTTTAATATTTTATTAATTAGGTAATTACTGCATCACCATTGTGTCATAAATAAATTCAATTATTTAATGTCTAAAAAATATAAATAAAATATCATTATGTACGAAATATTTTTATCTTTATAATTAATATTTAAAATCGAATTTATATTATGTATAACCCAATATTAAAAATGTTTTAGTAATTAAACCCTAATTTTAGCTCTTTTAACTCTTCTTTGAATTAAATAATAATAAATGTCCAAATCTAATCCAAGTGGACCTAAATGATAATATTTTATTCCTAAGATTGTTTTCGGTCAAGATATACTTGTCCAATAGAATTAGTACATGTGTTACGGTAATATTAATATCATTTTTACCCTTAATTACCCTATTTACTTTTAACCGTGGTAAATAAAAGTGAAAAGTTATTATTCACCAAAAATTATTTTTATCTTATTGAACCAAATTTTACTACTTGATATTAACTGTTTCTCTCAGATTTTCTAAATTCCACTCACAGAAGTGGTAAAATTAAGTTTTATGTGATTTTGAAAATTCTCCTAGGAGATGGGTAAAAGACGGTGAAAAGTTCAATAAAATTTTTATATGTCTAAAATTATTATAATCTGACTCCAATGAATTACATTGAACTTATATAGGTATTATGTATCTATTTTGACCTAAAATAAATTTAAATAAAATATATAATTATTTAAATAAAATTTCGGTTTTAACCAATAACTTAGTGTTTTTCACTCTTCATCAAAAATTGAATGTTTTTAGAAAAATACCAAAAATTCACCCTAGGCTAATTTTGATATTACGAATCCAAAATTGAAGTCAATTTTGAAAGATAAAATTTATAAAATTATCAAAAAGTTGGTATTACTATTCATAACGGCTAGTTTGATTGGTAGTGGTGTGTGTTAGAACTCGAAGTTCCGTACAACACATGCTACTATATTATTCAAAGAGAAGTGTACCGTGGAAGCTTGGGGTGTTACATTCTCCCCTCCTTCAAATAATCTTGTCCTCGAAATTTCTAGAATACTACCGCATGAAAAGACTTGGGTGGTTCTTCATCATGAGTTCCTCGGGTTCCCATGCTGCCTCTTCCATCTTATGGTTTCTCCATAGAACTTTTACCAAACAAGTCGTAAGGTTTCTCAACACTTGTTCTCTCGTATCAAGAATCCTGACAGGCTCTTCGCAATAAGACAGATCAGGTTCCAATTCTAATTCCTCATAGGTGAGTATATGCATTGGGTCAGGCATGTATTTCCTCAACAGTGATACATGGAACACATCGTGAACTTTGGAGAGACTTTGTGGCATTGCCAAACGGTAAGCTACAGCCCAATTCGTTCTAGAATTTTTAATGGTCCGATGTACCTGGGACCCAATTTACATTTCTTACCAAAACGTATAACTCCCTTCCATGGAGATACCTTCAAGAAAAAATGATCTCCTACCTGAAATTCCAAATCCTTCCTTCGGTTATCAGCATAGCTCTTCTGCCTACTTTGAGCTTCTTTGATGTGGTTTTGGATTACCTTTACCTTTTCCATAGTTTCCTCCACCAGTTCTGGGCCTAAAAGTTTTCTTTCACCAACGTCATCCCAACATGTTGGTGTGAGACATCTCTTTCTATATTACACTTCATATGGTGTCATCCGAATACTTGAATGGAAGCTATTGTTATAAGAAAATTCTACCATAGGTAAATATTGATCCCACATACCCTGAAATTCAAGTGAGCTGGATCTCAACATGTCTTCTAAGGTTTGAATAGTCCGTTATGATTGTCCATCTATTTGAGGGTGGTACACAATGCCCAAATGAAGTTCAGTATCCAAGGCCTTCTGAAGACTCTTCCAGAATCTTGAAGTAAAACGGGGATCACGATCAGAAACAATCGATAGGGGCACTCCATGAAGTCTCACAACTTCATTAATATATAGTCTTTCTAGACGTTCCAGTGGTAGATCTTCTCTTATATCAAGAAAATGTGCTGATTTGGTAAGACGATCCACAATAACCCATATTACATCGTTCCTTCTAGGAGTCTTTGGTAGTCCCATGAAAAAGTCCATCATGATATTATCCCATTTCCACTCAGGTATGGGAAGAGGTTGCATGACTCCTCCAAGCTGTTTCCTTCCAGCTTTCACTTGTTGACAAACCATACATCTTGACACAAAATCAGCAATCTCCCTCTTCATGTTATCCCATCAAAAATGTTCCTTCAAATCTCTATACATTTTGGTGCTCCTGGGGTGTATAGAGAAAATGGAACTATGAGCATCGTCCAAAAATTACCTTTTTAGATCAGGTATATCGGGAACACAAAGTATCTTCTTGAATTTCAAAATTCCATCTTCATACACAAAGTCACCCAATCTCCCATCATTCACTTCCTTAATCTTCTTTTGTAATTATTCATCATTGTTCTGAGAACTCTTAATCTTTTCTAGTAAATATGGTTTGTCAACCATCTGAAAAATCATTGATGTTTCACCTTCCATGGTGATTCTCATATCCAACTTTACTAGATCCATGAAAATAGGATCCCTTTAAATTCTCATCATGTTCAAAACTCTATTTCTTTTCTGCTCAAAGCATATGCCACCTTATTTTCCATCCTTGGGTGGTAGTGTATCGTGCAATCATAATCCTTGAGTACTTCAAACCATCTCCTTTGCCTCATGTTGAGTTCTTTTTGTGAGAAAATATACTTCAAACTCTTGTGATCAGTATAAATCGCACATTTTTCACCATAGAGGTAGTGTCTTCATATCTTCAAAGAAAAGATCACAGTAGTTAACTCAGCATCATGGGTAGGATAGTTTTGCTCATGAATTTTCAACTACAGTGATGCATAGGCAATAACCCTATCATTCTACATAAGGACACAACCAAGTCCTTTCTTCGATGCATCACTATAAATAACAAACCCATCATTCCCTGATGGCAGTGTCAATATAGGGTTATTGACTAATCTTCTCTTCAGTTCTTCAAAACATTCTTCACACTCTTTTGTCCAAACAAATTTAACCCCTTTACGTGTGAGATTTGTTAATGGGTTATCCAACCGGGCAAAATTCTGGAAGAAATGTTGATAACAACCTGCTAAACCAATAAAACTGTGTACTTTAGTTATAATCATTGGTGCAGGCCATTCTTGGATTGCCTTGGTCTTAGAAAGATCAATAGAGATTCCATATTTAGAGATAATATGGCCAAGAAAAGAAATCTCATGAAGCCAGAATTCACACTTGCTAAACTTCCCATATAATTCATGTCTTCTCAGAGTCTTTAGGATAATGCGCAAGTGATTTTCATGATCTTCGATGCTTTTGGAGTATACCAAGATATCATCAATAAATACCACCACAAAATCATCGAGATATTCCTTGAAAACTCTATTCATTAGATCCATGAATGCGGAGGGTGCATTAGTCAGCCCAAAAGGCATTACTATAAACTCGTAATGCTCGTACCTTGTTCGAAATGCTGTCTTCAGAATGTATTCCTTCTTCACACACAACTGATGGTATGCAAATCAAAGGTCAATCTTTGAAAAGTATTTATCTTCATGCAGTTGGCCAAATAAATCATCAATGCGAGGTAGGGGACACCTATTCTTTATTGTTATAGCATTGATTTCCCTATAGTCGATACATAACCTCATGGATCCATTTTCTTATTAACAAAAAGGAAAGGGGGTCCCCATGGAGAAACCCTAGGGTGAATAAATACCTTATTACTCAATTCCTCTAGTTGTTTCTTTAGTTCAACTAATTCCACAGTGGCCATTCTATAAGGGGTCTTCAATATAGGCCTTGATCCCAGAATTAAATCAACGGAAAACTCAATTTCTTGTTCTAGAGGATGTCCAGGTATATCTTTTGGAAACACATCAACATATTCTCTCACAATAGGTACATATTCTATTTGAACATTCTTTTCCTCACCCACAGTCATTTCATTCTCTTCCTCCCCAATAATTGAATTTATTTGAGCTACAGGGGGTGGATCTAGGTAAGAATTTGGTGGTGACGATTATGCTCTAAAGATAAGGTGTTCCTTATCATCATCATCAAAAATCGTAACCTCCTTCTTCTTATAATAAATCTTCACATCATGTTCTGAAATCCAATCCATACCGAGGATTATATCCAACTCAATCATAGGTATGACGATGAGATCTGCAGATAAAGAACATTTATGTGCTCTAATAGGGACTGATTCACAAATCTTTGTTGCAATGATACTTCCCTTAGGAGTTTTAACTGAAAACTCCCTTGTTAAGTCAAATTGAAAATATCTAACTCTCTTAGAAAACTGGGAAGATATGAAACAATGTGATGATCTAGAATCAAATAATTCTTTTTCTAAACTTGAGGAAACCATTAAATTACCTACCACCACGTCTTTCGAAGCTTCTACTTTAGTAGTAGTAATAGCATAAGCTTGGCCTTGATCCCTTGGCCTTTTCTGAGATAATTTCCCCTGACACTTAGGACATTCATTTGCATAATGTCCCATCTCCCTGCAGTTGTAGCATTGAACATCAGTAGCTTCTTTCTTCCCCTTGCAATCATGAGCTTGGTGGCCTTTTTCACCACACTTGTAACAGACTCACATTCCATTCAAGAAAGTACCAGGGTGTTTCTTCCCACATTTACTGCAGGATGGATATTCAACTTTTTCCTTCTTCACCTTATTTCCATTCCCATATTGATCAGTAGATCTCTTCTTCTCTTTCTTTTCTTTAAAGTCATAAGACTTAGAGAATTCCTTTTCTGTCTTGATAGAACATGAGACATTGTCTTCGTACGATGAGAAGGATTGTGAGACTAATTCTCGACGGATAAATGGTTTTAACCCATCAAAGAAATGATCAATCTTACTTCTTGGGTTATGTATATAATTTCCAGCATACCTTGCTAACCTTGTAAATTTAGCCTCATACTTTGTGACATTCTCATCCTCATTTTGTCTTAGACTCAGAAATTTCCCTTCCATATCTGCTAGATGGTCACGAGGAAATTATTTTTCTAAAAACAGATCTTTGAACTCCCTCCATTCCATATTTAATACTTCATCATCTTTCTTCATGTTTTGAATCAATGACCACCATTGATCAGTATCTCCAGTGAGGCGGTAAACTGCCATGATAACTTTTTCCCTTTCACTACTCCCCAAATCCTGAAATATTTTCTCTAGGGAACTTATCCATTGCTCAGCTACCAATTTATTTGTACTCCCATTGAATGTTGGTAGTTTTTGCCTCATGAAGCGATCTAACATTGATCCTCCATGCTATGGATCAGGGTGCTCCATACGGATAGAGTTATTATTCATAACCTGAGTGAGTTGTCCCAGTATGGTGATTAGCTGATCAGCACCAGTTGCATTACTAGCTCCACTATAATTATCTTGAGCAGGAGGGAAATCCCTACATGGAGTATGTGCATTGATATGGTTTCTATTCTTTCCACTAGGTACCATTTCTAAACAATGGCATAAACTAGATCAGTTTATGAATCAAAATACATAATTCTATACTTGTAAAACACATAACATAAATTTAACTATTTATGGATATAATCCATAATCATAAAAAAAATGTTTTCTTTGAGGATTTATATACTCATAAACCCTTCATAATAGTTTGTAAATAAATTTAGAATTATCCTAAGCATATCCCCCCGGGAGTGTCATAACCAAGAGTGCAGCAATGCTCGTTATCGTGCACCAGTTCCTGTTCGAGTCAAGGTCAAAGCGGTGTTTTAGGGTTTTACCCCTAGGTACATCTATGCCAGAGCTACCTCTACCTGCTCGTATCTAGACAGGGATGTATTGCTCGGAAAACTCACAAAATCTCTACAATACCAAAATTCTAGGAAGTTATTCTATACTAATCCTCAAAGTCTATCTTAGGGCTATGTGCTCTAATCAGAGTTTATCTAAATCTAGTTTCCAAGGTTGGTACTAAAATTCCTTTGATACCAACTATAATGCCCCAACCCCAGTTACCTAGAGTTGGTGCATTATCACACAACATTTTCATGATCACAAAAGATCAAATTTGGAAAGACTGATTAGTTTAGTAGCCTTAGAAACACTAGATACATTCATAAAGTTTACATTACATCATAAAGTGAAAACTACAACAATATCTTGTCTCCACACTCATATCCCCTTATAATATCCCTATAGGTCATTCATAAAATTCTTATTCACATCCTTGGAAAAATAAAACATTGAAAGGGGTGAGCTCAGATACTCAGTAAGGATAACAATACAGCGGAAAATTTCATAAATAAGCATAAACATTTAAGGCAATGTATAACTAAAACAAAATCCTTTTAAACTTGAACATCATCATAATATGGAAAATATAAAATGAAATAATACCATTTACTTATTCACATGTATATTCTACTAGTCGAATAATCACATGCAATATCAATAACCAATTTCATAATGATGGAATGCATAATGTCAGACTATCATAACCACGTAGCCAAGGCCTCGTGCCAAGACTACTAATAAGATTTTGTCAAGGCCTTGTGCCAAGACACTAGTTTGTCTCATGAGACCTACTGATGCATCGAGGAGATATAGCGGGCTCCACTCGTCACTTATTAATTCCAATGAATTCCTCACATGAATAGGTTTAAACATAACATAAACATTCATATTAAAACTAGCATACAAAATGTCAATACTTTCTCCATAAACCATGAATGGTATAAAAATAACACATCCACAGTCAAACATATCACCAAACCTTCAATACAATACGGACGTTATGTATCATAACAAATCAACTTCAAATAAGATTAAAATCCATCAAAGGATGTCGACATAGATGAAATCCAAACTATTTGAGAGAAATATCTCTTTTTTGAAATCATTTAAAAGTCACATAATTATAAAATAAAACATTTACATTATAAATTTTCTTATAATCTTTTAAGGGAAGCTTCGATGAGTTTATAATGGTGGAAAATAGCCGCACCTACCGTATAAGTTAAAAAGAGACATTCTTACCTTAATTTTGTCGAAAAGGTTAAAAAGAACCTTGTTTGGAAAACGACGGAAAGATTCCTTTATAAAGTTATTGTAAAAAGTCAAAAAAGGGTATAAATGACTTTAACCCATATTCTGTAAAATAGTAAGAATGATTTGAAATACATTTTTAAGAAACATGGATGTGGATGATAAAGAGGTCCCAGAAGATAATTACGTATAAACAACCTCAGATAATGAAGAGATTGTGAAATAAACCCTTACCTTGTAATTTTCCTTGGTTGATGGTAGGTTAACCTCCTGTATAATGGTGAAATATTTTTTATTAAATTATACAAGAATCATATACATTAATATGATCTCATATATAATCTTTTAACACTGCTTTGTTAATAATATCTTAGTATTATCGTCGTTTCGGGTGTTAAATTACTCATTTTCTTTTATATGTTTTGTTACATAAGTTGTATTTGTTATGGATAGGTTGTATATTATTCATATCCATAATTATATCAAGTCCTTAAACATTATTTTTAATCATCAAATGAGAATTAGACTTGAATGGATACGATGGGGAATGACGGTAGTCCGTACGTATGCACGAGCGACAATATCACTCTTTTGATATTAAAATAATATATAATAGGATAGTATATCATATATAAAGAATAATTATCATGTTATATTTATTATTTACAAGAATTACACATCATTATTATACCCATCCAAATAATAATGTTTTGAATAACAATTACACCACGATGTGGAGACGGTAAGTCGTACGTACGCACGTATGGTGACAGGTCATTCAAAGGATGGATAGAATACTGAATATGGTTGTACCATATTTATAATAACATCACAGTATATAGAAGGTACTAAAGTTATTATTTTAAAAATGAAATAATAAATAAAGAAGAATTTGAAGAAGAAAGGAACTTGAAATTGGGTGGTGAAAACATTACCTCTTCTTCAGGATCTTCCTTTTGATTTGATCAAAAGGGCTCCTTAGGTTGGCTTTCTGACTAAAGGAAGGCCTCTAGGATGAAGGGATGATATTTTATAGGGTATTTAGGAAGATTTTGTCTGAACCAAAGGCTTTGAAGGTATGAATTTGAGATAAGGGGGAGTGCCCTTTTATAATAGGGGTGAGAGCCACCTTAGGAAAAGCAAGAAATATTATTTTATAATAAATTCATATTCAGTTTATAATGGCTCCAAAGTAGATTATTCAAATTATAAGGTGGGGATAGGTTGAAAAAAACTCAACCAATATGTTTTAGATAGGTTTGGGTCACATTATTAACCTTATCTTTTAGTTTTAACTCTTAGTTAATTAGTTTGACACATACCATATCACTTTTTATTTTTATATTATATGGTTAATAAACTTACTATAAACTTCAAAGAGACCCCCAAGTGGTCCATTAATGATACATCAATCATTATATAAGTCTATTGGCCGAAACCTAGATTTTTAGGAATTTAATATCAATTAATAATATAATATTTGTTTTAAAAACTTCTTTATGTCAATTTTGACACAATTTGGTATTTGATTTTTGTGAAAATCATAACAACATGATTAATTCGAATAAACATAATTAAATAAATACTAAGATGTCATATTAACCTATAAAATTAGTTTAATTCATAAAAAGTCTCAAATTACATTTCTTTGAAAATTTATAATATCAATTATTTTAATATTTTATTAATTAGGTAATTACTGCATCACCATTGCGTCATAAATAAATTAAATTATTTAACGTCTAAAAATTATAAATAAAATATCATTATGTAGGAAATATTTTTATATTTCTAATTAATATTTACAATCAAATTTATCTTATGTATAACCCTAAATTAAAAATGTTTTATTAATTAAACCCTGATTTTATCTCTATTAACTCTTCTTTGAATTAAATAATAATAAATGACCTAATCTAATCCAAGTAGACCTAAATGATAATATTTTATTCCTAAGATTTTTTTTGGTCGAGATACACTTGTCCAATAGAATTAGGACATGTGTTATGGTAATAATAATCTCATTTGTACCCTTAATTACCCTATTTAATTTTAACCGTGGTAAATAAAAGTAAATAAGTTACTATTCACCAAAAATTATTTTTATCTTATTGAACCACATTTTACTCGTTGATTTTAACCGTGTCTCTTGGATTTTCGAAATTCCACCCACAGAAGCGGTAAAATTAAGTTTTATGTGAATTTGCAAATTCTCCTAGGAAATGGATAAAAGACGGTGAAAAGTTCATTAAAATTTTTATATGTCTGAAATTATTATAAACTGAATCCAATGAATTATATTGAACTTATATAGGTATTACGTATCTATTTTGACCTAAAATAAATTTAAATAAAATGTCGGTTTTAACCAATAACTCACTATTTTTCACTATTCATCAAAAATTGAAAGTTTTCAGAAAAATACCAAAAATTCACCCTAGGCTAATTTCGATATTCCGAATCCAAAAATGAAGTCCATTTTGAAAGATAAAATTTATAAAATTTAAAAAAATGGGTATTACTATTCATAACGGGTAGTTTGATTGGTTGTGGTGTGTGTTAGAACTTGAAGTTGCGTACAACACACGCTACTGTATTATTCAAAGAGAAGAATACCGTGGAATATTTGGGTGTTACAGTTAAGTAATATTTAAATACAGCATGAAAGTTAAGTACATTTCATGGAAATAATATCATTTCTATTATTATTTGACTTGGGTTTTCACATGGAATAATAAATTAAGTAATGGAACATGTTCTAATTATTTAATATTATCGGGAGAATTAAATTCTTTGTTATGTTATTATTATATATATTATCCAAGGTCTAATTTTAATAGATAACCAATAGTTTTGTACACAACATCCTTGGAGAAAATATCTCAAGCCTAGATAACTCTTTCATCTTTAAGAACACTCTCAAGAACGAGAGAGATCCTCATCCAATGGATCAAGGAGAACACTTTGGAAGCAGTTCTCAAGGAAATCAAAGGTGGACATTTCAAAAACAAGGATCTTCCATGGTAGCACTCAGAGATTCCTCTGGCGATGTTCGGAGATACGTGGATCATGTTTGGATCAGTACAAGAGGATTCCTATACTTGGATTCTACATCGCAAAAAAGTTGCACCTCAGACACGTGGTCGAACGCATAAACAAAGAAAGAATAATCTTGGAGGTATTTCTATAATTTTATTTAATTAATTATAAACAAAATATGTCGATCCTCACGTCTCAGCTCTGGGTTCTCTCCTTTTTCTATTATCTTTGATTCAATTCTATGGATATTGGTGTTCATCGTTATATTGATCCCGAATTAATCATCAATTGTTAAAATTTGAAAAATTGGGAAAATTACCATCTTACACTTTCTTTGTGCCTAAAACATAAAATTGTTATCAGAGTGGTCATATTTTCATTTATAATTATTTAAATAATTCATTTATGATTTACGCTTTAATAATATAGTTTTTCAATTCATGTTTAATCACTCTTGTAATCTAAATTTCAAGATATGTTCCTCCCTAATCATTTCTCGCAGATCTAACAGAAATGAATAATTTTATGATAAAAATTAAATCGAGGATGTCATTATGAGGCACTAATGGTTCTATCTAGATAACACAATAATACACTCCATGTAGTCGGATATACACGCCATGTATTTTTGTTCAATGCATCATGAGTAATTCAAAAATTACTCATTCCATGTGAATTAATGACATTAGGTGTAGTTAATTCTTACACCTGGTATAGACTAGGACAGATTAGAGCATGGTCTGTGGGACTACATGCAGTGTGGCCCACTAGACATGGTGTGCAGTCCCTTCGGTTCAGGGTTAACTTGTGTATCCTATACACATATTTCCTTGTTGGGGACTGTGTAACGCAGACTCTACATGGCGTGTGGCCCATTGGACATGTCGTATACTCCAAAGATTTCCAAATTACACCTCACACACCATTTTCCCAAGCATGTACTTTGGATGGACAATGAAGAGGGTACATGTCATGTAGTCAGATCTACACGTTATGTACTATTTCCATATTATGCAGATTTAAAATTTTATTATTATATTATGTAACCCTTGAGACTTGTACCTTCGTGTGGGCGTAATGCTGGGAGACAACATGTGATTGGTGTTTGATATAATTATACATAAATGTTTAATTAACATTTGTGTGATGTTAAAATATCTACACATCAAGTATGAGTTTTATTGCAATTATAATTTTTCGTGCATGCTACATGTCACAAAAAATAAAGTGTATACTAGTATAAATACATGACAGGTATTTTTGGAATCATATTCACAAGGTTGATTCCAAGGTACAAGTTATGTACAAGGTTATGGATGAGAATCTAAAGGAAATTATAAAAAGAATTGATTAATTAAATATAATGATTAATCAATTTGAGAGTAATTTATCTTAATAAGAACAATTAAAGAATTAAATGACAGTTTTATTAAATTTGTAATTTGTTGCATGTATGTGGATGATCATGAGCTAGACCAGGCATTTGTATGTGATTAGTTCCCTTTAAATTTATTTATTAAACTAAAATTATTGGCATGTGTGCCTTCTCCTCATTAAAATGTAGGGTTTTCATGCCCATGGTTTCTTTTATGTGAACCCCCTTTTACCCCTTACCTATGTGTGAGTTAAAATCATATGTAATGGATGGATCTCAAAATCTAGAGGAGGCGGTTCAAGTTTGGAGTCAAGGCAAAACCAATCCAAGGAGATACAAATGTGGATAGGTGGAAAGTTGTAAACAAGAATCTTAAACGGTTCAAGGTGTTTCTCCCCTAGGTAAGGGTTAGTTTATCAATCTCTAGATAAACTAACCAATAGTAAATATCATGATCATACCGTTTACTTTATTTTTTTGAGTTTTATGGTTATTCATTATGGATGTTTGACATAATCACATAATTAATGAACTAACATAAATAAAATATGGGACTAAAATAAAATGGATTATGAATAAATATTTACTATACATGGTTAATCACTTAAGTATATCCCATTTAACATTAAAAATCATGTGAAAATATAATAATCGAAAATTTACGAATAAATGATAAAATCCCTCAATTAAATAATAAGTCGGTATAGCCTTCCATTACTTCAGCTAGAATCAAACCATAGTTCAAAGTGCTTAACCAGCCCTAGTTGGGGAGCTTTCAATTATCGTGGAATTATAATTTGAAGTTTTGGGTTGACTTAACTTAGTTTACATCAAGGGTTAACTGCCCTAGCAGGACTTGGTGTAACTGAGAGGCAAAGGTTGAGGAAATCCAAAATTAAGAATTTCAGGACTGGGGATTCCACTCAGCAGATCAAGGAGTTGTGAGTAAATGCATTTTGCATTTGTAATGCCAACCTAAAACCTTTCAAGTTTCTTGAACAACCCTAGTTGGGGTAATGTGAAGGGTAATATGGATCCTTGCCATTAGAATTTCAAAGAAATAGGATATTCTAAAGCCAATGGTGAGGGAAATTGGGTTTTGACAAAATAGTGGGAGGCTAATAGATGTTAATTTATTTATTTGTGTATATTTATCAAGATAAAGTACTAAAACTCTATTCATCTTAATTTTTAGAAAAATCAGTCAAAATGAAATCAATCATATCATTATGATCCATACTTGAGAAGAAAAACCTTCTTACTAACACTAATTTCCAAGAGTGGAAAAGGTGCCTTTGGGTTATCCTTCGCCATGAGAGGAAACTTTATGTGCTCAAAGAGCCTTTACCAGTAGTGCCTAGAAATGAGGTGAGTGATGAGGAACTCTATGTGTACAAGAAACATCACAATGATGCTACGGATGTTCAGTGCCTCATGCTATCAACCATGACCAATGATCTCTTGAAGAAACATGAGGAAATAGATACTTATAGCATGATGTATCACCTTCAGGATCTCTATCAAGAGAAGGCAAGACTAGAGAGGTATGAGATCTCCAATGCTTTGTTTACTACTAATCTAGGAGATTATGTGCCAGCTGGACCACATGTAGCTAAGCTTATTGGATACATTAAGATTTTGGATATCTTAGGGATTAAAATCCCAGATGATTTGCATACATATCCCATACTATCATCCTTTCATAAGACCTTATCTAGTTTTATTCTGAATTATAATATGAGCAATAATGAGAAGAGTCTATTAGAGCTTCTTACCCTGATTCTCCAGCTTGATAAAGACATAGGTCATGAAAATAAATAGTCCTTATGGTGAATAGGAAGAGTAAAGACAGGGAAAATGGGCCTAAGATTTATAAAAAATCTAAAGCCTATGAGCACCATTCGACCAAGAGGAATAAGATCCAGTGGCAGGGCAAGGAAAATGAGGTAGTATGCTTCGCATGTGGAAAGTTAGGCCACTATAAGAGGAACTGCACCTAGATGTAAGGGAAATCCAAAGGTACATTCGTTATCAAGTGAAATATTTCCATTTCCACACATTGGACATTAGATATAGATTTTGGAGATCACATCTGTATTCAAATTTAGGAACCAAGTAGATTTTGAAAATTTTCTAGAGGATACTTGGATCTGCAAGTTGCTAATGGTGCGAGGCTAGCTGCTATTTACATTGGTGAATACAACCTCACATTGCTGATGTGAATGATTTTGGATTTACTTGGATATTATTATTCACCTCGTGTTATAAAGAACATAATTTATGTATCATGTTTAGATATTGATGGATTTATTTTCTAGTTCAGAAATAACAGTTTTTACTTTTATAAGGAAAACATATGTTATGGAATGGTTCATTTAAATAATGTTCTATATGTATTAAATTATGAGAACCAATTGTTGTAAATTGATAACAAACCAAGTTCGCATGATTCATACAACACCCAGTAGTGGCATCATCATCTTGGTCACGTAAACGAGAAGTGCCTAACAATGCTCTATCAAGATGGTTAATTAGACTCTTCTGAGCTAAAATTACATGATAGATGTCTTGATTTTTTGTAATGGAAAATGACCAAACCACCATTTGGTGGATAGGGTGAAGGTCCACAAAGCTTCTAGGATTAGTACACACTAATGTGTGTGGTCCATGTCTAATAGAATCTAGAGGTGGATATTCTTACTTCATTACTTTTTACTGATGACTTGAGTAGATATGGCTATGTCTACTTAATGAGGTATAAGTTCGCTTCCTTTGAGATATTCAAGAGTTTCGAGAATGAATTATAGTATCATCTTGGTAGGAAGATAAAGAATCTTCGATCTAATTGAGGTGGATAATATATTAACCAAAAGTTCATCAACCTTTTACAGGAGTCTGGAATTCAATCACAACTCACTCCACCTTATAAACCACAGTGGAATGGTGTTAGTGAAAGGAGGAACCATACCTCGTTGGGCATGGTAAGGTCAATGATGAGTCATGCAGATCTTCCAATATTCTTTTGGAGATATTTATTGCAAACTTCAATAAACACTTTAAACCAAGTACCCACTATGGAGGAAAATGGGATTCCCTTCAAGCTATGTAGTGGAAAGAAACCCACTTTAACGCATACACATGTATGGGGATGTGAGGCATTTGTTAAGGCTTTCTCAGGCAACAAACTATCACCTTAAGGCATGAAATGTATCTTTATAGGGTATCCCAAGGAAACGAATAGATACTACCTATACAACTGCTTAGGAAAGAAAGTGAATGTTTCATGATAGGCTATATTTATTGAGAGGGAGAACACCTAAAAATGGATAGTGGGAGCTAGATTGACTTCAATGAAGTTGATGCTCAAGATACATAGGATTTTGAATAGAAAGAAGTTCCACAGGTCCCCATGGAAGAGGTAGTTCCAAAAACACAAGTACTATGTATGAGAACAAGATAAGTTAGGGAACCAAAGTGATATGGTTTCTTATCACTGAGGAAGGTGACACATTATTGTTGGACAATGATGAACCTATCTCCTACAAAGAAGAAGTAGAGAGATCATAAACTACAATATGGATAGAGGATATGAATTCTGAGATTGATTCCATGTATCAGAACAAAGTCTAGGTTCTGGTTGATGCACTAGTTGATTTAAAGCTTGTTCGGTGTAAATGGGTATTCAAAAAGAAAATGGACATATAAGTTCAAGTTAGTACCTATAAATAAAGGTTAGTGGCTAAAGTTTTTAAATAGAATCAAGGAATTGACTATTATGAAACCTTTTCACTAGTTTCCATGTTGAAATCCCTAAGAACCAAACTTTCCAAAAACAAATTTCCATGACTATGAGATTTGGTAGATGGATGTCAAAACTCCATTCCTTAATGGTAACCTATAGGAAGATGTCTATATGACATAACCAGAAGGGTTTGTGACACCAAATAATGCTAAAAGGGTATGCAAATTGTAGATATCCATTTATGGATTAAAGAATCTGGATCATGGAGCATTAGATTCCATGAAACCATAAGAATTTTTTTCATTAATAATGAATGTGATCCATGTGTTTACAAGCGGTTTAATGGTAATTTTGTCTCTATCCTAGTATAGTGTGTTGAAGATATATTTCTTATTGTAAATTACATACCAGTCTTGCAGTAAGTCAAGGACTGGTTGAACAGGTGCTTCTCTATAAAGGACTTAGGAGAACAAGTATACATTATAGGGATCAAGATCATTCATGATAGATCCAAGAGGATACTTGGACTAAGTCAATGTACATACATTGACTAGATACTAAAGATATTCAATATGGAACAATCTAAGAGGGGATTAGTTCTAGTGTCAAATGGTATACATATTTCCAAGAAAATGTGTCCCCATACACAACATAAAAAAGATAGGATGAGTAATATTCTATACTCTTTAGCGATAGGATCTATCATGTATGACATGTTATTTACCATACTTGATGTTGCCTATGCACTGAGCATGGTAGGTAGATATCAAGTAGATCCAGGAGAATACCATTGGACTACTGTCAAGAATATCCTTAGGTATATGAGAAGAACTAAGGATATGTTCCGGATTTATGGAGGAGATGAGGGGCTCTTAATCAGAGGGTATGCTGATGCTGGTTTTCAGATAGATCCGAATGATCTGAAGTTTCAATCAAGATATGTTTTCTATCTCAACGAAGAAACTGTGAGCTGGAAGAGTTCAAAGCATCCAGTTTTCATAGATTCTATAGTGGAGTCTGAATATATAGTGTCTTATGATGTATCCAAGGAATCTGTATGGATTCATAACTTTTTCCAGAATATTTATGTGGTGCTTAGTAGTAAAGATCCCATTACATTGTATTGTGATAATACTACAGTAGTGGCTCTTGAAAAATATACAAGGTCACATCAATGGAAAAATCACATACTCTAAAAGTATCACCTCTTGATGTATTTCTATAAAAGGGGTGAAGTTTCAATGAGTAGAGTGTCTATGTAAGAGAACATGGTGGACCCCTTGACTAAAGGCTTGTCTCAGCAGAATCATAAATGTCATGTGAGATCTAGCGGGTTGAAGGTTGTTAGCAGTTCTCTCTACTACAAGTGGGAGTCTGTTGGATTTGGTGCCCTAGAACCCAACTACTTTGTACTTTATGATTGTATTAATTGGATGAATATTAATAAACTAATTATCAAGTCATGATTTTTCTTCTACATGACATAGTATGTGATAATGTCATAAGAATTTTTATCACATTAAAAGGTTATAGAATATCCATGCTCTAATGAGAAATGAGAATTTCCATGACACTATTCTTGAATATATGTTCTATGGTTGGATGATATAATTTGAAGGGAAAAAATGATACAGACTATCAAGGGTGGGGACACATGAAATTTGAGTCACCTTCTCATGGTGTGCGCACTTAGTAATATCTATGGGGATATTATGATAACAAGACCTTCCAGTAGGAAATCCACATTCATAAGTGTCATTGTATGTTTCGATCTTCAGACATGTGTATTGGTCCTTGGAATTTAATATTATTATTAATGGGTATTATGACTTGCACACTTAGATGTATTGATGAAAATCGTGACAATAGATATTCCAGGTGATGTAGGATATATTGGGTGGGTCAAGAGTAATACTACATTAATGAATAATTCAAGAAAGTATTTTTCACTTCTATGGAATTAGATATCTCAGTCCTTTTTATGGAAATGATATAGACTAAATAAATCAATGTTCATGGTGTTCTCTAAGAAAGTTTAATTCCAGGAAGTCAAATAATGAGAAATTGATCACATTGGTTTATGGAACTTGCATGCAACCTGGTTGATTGGAGATATCGAGACAAAGGGATTATATTACATAGTAAGAATTTGTATGAGGTGACATGTTGTCGTGACATAAAATTATTTCTCTTGGGTGCCTTGACCTGTTGCTAGATAGTAATCTTTGAATTTAGTTGAGCCTGCCTAATGCCAAGGAGAAAGATGCCTAGAGAATAACACACTAAGTGTAGCAAGTATCTCATTTAAATAATTTATTTATTTAACAAGTTGAATAAATAACTTTCCCAGTTGTGGTTTAAAAATTATTCAAGTATTCATGATCGCATTTATTTCATCTCTAGTTATTTGAGAAAATATATTACGGAAGGAATATTTATTTATCAAAAAATAATTTCGTTATATTTATTTAAAAAATAAATAGACAATATTCAAGGCCCGGTAAATATTAAGGATGATTGGCAGACCAAGTTATGGGTCCAGTGAGAAATAATATGAAATATTATTTGGTTAAATAATATTTGAATATAATGTGCAATTTAAGCACATGTCATGGAAATAATAGCATTGCTATTATTACTTGACATTGGGTTTCACATGGAATAATAAATTTAGTAACATCACCTATGCAAATTATTTATTATTACCTAGGTAATTAAATTCCTAGTTATGTTATTATTCTCTATATTGTCCAAGGGGTCATTCGACCGGATAACCAATCATTATGTGCACAACATCATTGGAGAAAATCTCTCAATCCTAGAGAACTCTTCTCTCTGCAACAACACTCTCAAGAATGAGAAAGATCCTCCTCCACTAGATCAAGGAGAACGCTTTGGAATTGATTCTCAAGGTGATCAAAGGTGGACATCACAAGTGCAAGGATCTTCCGTACTATCACCTGGAGACTCCCTCGGTGATGTCCAGTGATATGTGGATCATGTGTGTATAACTACTAGAGGATTCCTATCCTTGTAATATACATCGCAAAAAATCCATACCTCGAATCTGTGTTCAAATGCATCAACAAATAAATAATAACCATGGAGGTAATTATATAATTTAATTCAATTAATTATAAACAAAATATGTTGAACCTCTCTTCTCAGTTTTGGGTTCTCTATTTTTTCTTTTATATTTGATTCAATTACAGGGATACTAGAATTCATCATCATATTGAACCCAGACTAATCATTGATTATGAAAATTTTCAAATTTGGGCACATGCCCATCCTGTGCTTCTGATGCGCCCATAAACTACAAAAACAATAAACTAATGAATTAAATAATGAAAAAACACCTCCCTCCTCCCCTAAACTTCCAATATTTAAGCCTTATCAAAATTCGTCCCAATACTCTTTCCAAAACCCTCCCCCACATCCAAGATCTCTTAGTATCGTCAAAAAACAAAACCTTTTATATAAGGAGGTTCTCAAGGAGGATAAATTCAAGAGGTAAATTCATTTTTCCTTTCTTTTAATTTCTTTTCAAGTTCCTTTATTTTTTTAATATCTCATAACCTACCCTCATTCAAATGGAATTATAAATCCAGTACATTAAATATACTATAATTTCATTATTCTAATTGAATAATCCCTCATCAAACCCCTTCTCCCCTCCCTTTTATTCTAAAAATGAAATCGTCGTCTGTGAGGTGTTGATTTAACGCCTTTGTGGATGAAAAGTTTTCATTTTCATTTACCTCCTACAAAGCTGGTATTAAAACCATTATAATGGTTGAATAATATTTTAAAATTTATTTTTTAACCATTTTTATGTTTTGTAACTAACATATATACATAATTAAAAATGATAAAACAAAATGAGTTCGTTGTGATCGAAAAAACTGCTAAAATTAATCTAAACGATTATCATTAACAAGTTATCTAATGATTCATCCTCAAATATCGAAACAAAATAATATATAAGACCAATTATATTTATGTTTTTTTATTAATAACATATAATTTTAATTATTTATAATTATACCCATGAACTTCCATACTCATATAAAAGTGAACTGATCATGAAAACTAAAAAAATAAACACTCCCGAATGATGAAAATGATCACCATAACTCGTCAAAATGGTCATAAATTAACTTAATAAAAACATAATAAAAAAATTACATGTATAAAAGGTTCTGGAATTTTTAATTAATGAATATAATATTATTATTCAGGACATTAATATCAAGTTCATGACCCTTTTGGACATATGGTAAGGGATCCTTTTTGAAACTCCATATTTCCTTATGGTTACATTTTATATCTATTTACAAAATATAACCATTATTTATTTTTATTTTCTTGTTATAAATTATTTTCATATTTTTCAAACTCATGTATCCAGATCATTTCATCCTTATTTTATGGGTTATTACATTTTTTAATAAGGTTCCCTTATCAAATATTTACGAAAAGAAAACCCAATTCAAGGGAACTTCCTGATTTTTTACCTATTTTCAAGTACACCCTATACTATATTTTAGAAACTATTATTTTAATAAAATAACTCATTTTATAATGAAAATATATCTTGGTTCATTTATTTTTTTATACAAACAATATCTCTTTTTCCGTTTTAAACAATCATAAATATTTTCTTTAAACCGCACTAAAATGTTTTATTTCTAAAGTTTCTTAAAACCAATTTTTACATGTATTCAATTTAGTTTGATATCAATTATAATTATCTATTCCTATATTCCCTTATAAATTTATATTTATGATTTAAATTCTTCCTTCCATGGACACCATTATTTTATTCCCTTTTGATATACCTTTTGACATGATTATGATACCCAATTATTTCCATGTGTAACCCTTATGTTTGTGTTTGATTGCTTGTGTATGATTATTTATGTGGAAAATATATTCACGAATATGTTATTATGGGTGTTCCCAGATATCACTTCAATTCATTGGGTAATATTTAGTCTCATGAGATGTCATGTGCAACGGTAATGGTGGTTATCCTTGACTCGTGCTCCATGTGCAACAATCATGGTGGTTAGCCTTGACTAATGATCTTCGATGTGTAATGAGAATTGACTCATACTAAGTGATATTTTATATTCCTTCTACAATAATATGATTCCATGATTATATGATCTCGTGTTCTATATATTATTATTCCAAATTTTTAATCATGTTCCATGCCTTTTTATATCATTATGTTATGCCTTTTAACCCATGTGCTAAGATTTATTTTAATATTTATTTCCATACAGGGATTTTTAGCTCATAAATTTATTCATATATTCCCCCCATGTCATTCTATGTAGATTTAAGGGCTCAAGGTAAGTTAGGATATCTTTATGAAGATTAAATAAAAGATGTTTTTATTTTGTAATCATGAGGTTTAATTATGTACCAAATCTCCAAGACATTAGACTTTACAATACTTGTCTTATAATTTGATGGTAAATTATGATTAAAATCAAGTAATGATATGTTTAAAATCCTAGGGTATCTATAGTTAGTATCAGATAAAGTTCAAGTTATTTTTGGATATTAGGAATATAGAACATTATTAAGAACCCTAGGGATAATACTAAGTATGAGAAAACATCCCTAAATTTTTGTTAGTATAGGGTAAGTTTTTTATCAAGAAAAAAAATACTTATCTGGATACTAAAAGTGGATTGGTTCTGGCACAGATCTACCTAGGAGTAACAACTCTGACAAGGTTTTTTTATCCTAACTAGTGGTAACTCGGTACACAATAGCAGTCCTTACTATGCACCTGGTTTGACACTCCCATGGGATATGATTTGGTAAATTCATAATCTCATTAAAAACCATTATTAAGGGAAAAAAATGACCATAATAATGTATGTTAAGAAACAAATAATGGATAACCTAGACTGAAACCTATGGAATCACAAGTTAGGATATACTTTTCCTTTACAAGTTTTTCCTTTTATGTTAAAATTTTACTTTTATTATTATTATTAGATAAGTATTATATCCCCTAATTATACTTTATTTTTCTTAGTTAATGGATATAAATAGAAGAAATCATTCCAAAAATCAATGTCGTAGGAAATGCGATGATTTCACTAATGATATGCCAAATATGATGGGAACGGGTGCTCAAATCATCATGATAGTACTTTCTCAACTGGCTCAAATTTTGAATAATAACTTGAATTGCATGGAACACCCTCATTCTCATAAGAGAGAGAATTTTTCCATTGAATCCTTCATATGGAAAAGGCCTCGCATGTTTAGTGGATATTCTTATCCCCTCCTCATGAAACAGTAGATTAACTCCATTAAAAATATATTATCTATCCTCCAATGCTCATAAGAAGTGAAAGTTGTGCTATAAATCTATCATTTTTATTGGGAAGCTGATAAGTGGTGGACACTAATAAAAAACATGAATTATAAGGAGGAAATTGATTCCAGGGAATGGGAATATTTCATGAAAATATTTTTCAATAAATATTTTCCCCAAACCCTCCATCTAAAGATGTAAAGAGAGTTCATCATACTTAAGTAGAAGAAAGATGAGTCTATCGGTGTGTATGAAGAAAAATTCACAAGGATTATAAGATACATCTATGGATTTTTAATGAACACCAAAATCAAGGTGGATCACTTCTTTAGCATACTAAATCCATGTATATGAAAATATTTGGTGATTAGAGACTTTTATAGCAATGAAGAGATTGTTTGTTGTGTCTATAAGGTTGAAATGGATATCAGAGAATCTTAATGGTCTCATGGGCCCAATGTCAAAAATATGAAAATAGAGTCTATTATGGTTGGATCAGTAGATAAATCTCATGATGGAAAGAAAACCTAATATCATATGTGTCAAAATTCTGGGAAGAAGTATCATGGAACAATTTAAACGGAACCAGGAAATGATTCAAATGTTAAATAATGGGACATCTGGCTAATAATTTCTGAAGGGATATGAAGAATACCACTAATTTGGAAGAAGAATGGAAGGTTAAGATCCACACTAGGCCTTTAGTGTAGTGTTGCAACTACATGGAACTTGGGAATTATGAGAGCCATTTCCCTAAGCCAAGGGTTGTTGGTGGCAATCAACAATAAAAACCTCAAAGGCATAAGGAAGGGAATATGTTTTCATGCTACTGAAGTAGAGCCTAAAAATGATGTGGTGATTGGTATACTATTTATTCATTCAAGAATAGAGATTCTTCTATTTGATCCCGATTCTACACAGTCTTTCATATGTTTCAATTTTAGTATAACTATTCAAACACCATCTCAAAATTTGGATGTTGAGTTATCTGTGAGAATTGAAAATAGGCCAATTATCACATACAAAGTTTATAAATCCTCCCCAATTAATGTTTTTAGACTGAACCTCCTAGAAAAATCTTGTAATACTCCATTCTATAGAGTTTGATTCTATATTGGGCATGTATTGGCTATATTTATATGAATCCAACAACAACTATTGGGAAAGGTAGATTACACTTCACATTCCAAAGAATCCTAAAATTTTATAATAGTGTATGGAGGAGAATGAATATCATTTAGAATCATTGTCTCAAGTGTGGATATTTCTTCCTTTTGAGAAAGCATACCTTTCTCAAATGATTAAGACAAAGGAGAGAATCATGCTCTAACAAATGCCCATTGTGAGGGACTACACTGATGTATTCCCTGAAGAATTTCTCATACTTCCTCATGATCGATAGGTTTAGTTCTCAATTGAACTTATTCTTGGATATCTACCTATATCAAAAAAACATTATAGAATGGACACTGTTGAGATGGAAGAACAGAAGAATCAATTATAGAAGAATCTAGGGAAGGGTTTTATATTCCTGAGTACTTCCCTATGGGGTGCGCCAGTCCTCTTAGTTAAGAATAAGGATGTATCAATGTGCCTATGTATTTATTATCATGATATTAACAAAATCACAAAAAATAATAAGTATCCCCTTCCATGGATAGATGAATTGTTTGATCAGTTGTGTGGGGATAGTTATTTCTTTAAAGTGGACCTTCGGTTGAGATATCACCCATTAAAGGTGTGGAAGGAATATATTCCCAAGACTTCCTTTTGAATGAGGTGTGGAAAATATGATTTCATAGTGATACCATTCAGACTCATAAATGCTCCAGAAATTTTCATGGACTTAATGAATAGTCTTTAGAGATTACCTTAACAAATTTGTGGTAGTCTTTATCGATGATATTCTAATATACTCCAAGAACATGGAGGAACATGAGGAGAATTTGAATACTTTGATAAAGAATTTGTAAAGGGATAATCTATATGAAAATTATTGTAAATATGAGTTTTGGATGAAGGAAGTATCATTCATGGGGAATGTTATCACTAGAAAAGGAATATCAATGGACCCTTCCAAGACAAAGGCAATCGAAGAGTGTCCTAGGCCATCATCTGTAACAGAGATCCATAGATACCTTGGTCTAGAAGGGTATTACTGACGATTTGTGAATAACTTCTCATGAATTTCAAACCCACTAACCAAGGTGACTCAGAATAGAGTGAAGTTTTTTTGGATGAGTTAATGTGAAGAATGCTTAAAAGATTTGAAAAAGAGGTGTACCACTACACCAATGCTCACACTTCTGATAAGTGGGGAAATATTTTTAGTATACAATGATGTTCAAAGAAGGTATTGGTATATGTGCTGATGAAAAATGATAATGTGATAGCCTAAACCTTAAGGAAGTTTAAAATTCATGAGAAAAACCATCCTATGCATGATCTAGAGTTAGCAGTTATGATCTTTGCATTGAAAATCTAGCGGCAGAATCTCTATGGGGAGAAGTGTGAGATATACACTAATCATAAGAGTCTCAAATATATATTCCCATAGAAGGAGATTAATATTAACCAATGAAGATAGTTAGATCTCATCAAGGATTATGACTACTCAATCTTATTCCATCCCGGTAAGTAAAATAAGGTAGCATATGCTCTAAGTAGAAATAATCATGTGTCTTTATCAATGTTGAGAATTGAGAAGGATTCAATATTCTTATATTTTCAAAGGATGGAAATGGGAATCGTTAAGGATGGAACATCATCAATCCTTTCTCAAATGATTCCGCAACCATCCCTTATGGATAAATAAATTATTCTTAAAGGAATTATGTGGAAATCCATAATAAAGTGGAAGCTATGAGAAAGGGGAAATCCTTAAAGCTTAAAATTGATTAGAAATTAGTTGTAAGATTTGGGTCATGACTATGTGTACCATATGATCCAGAGATAAAGAAGGATCTTCTGAATGACGCACATAGATCAAACTTCTCTATTCTCCTAGGGAGCATAAAGATGTATCAAGGTATCTGAGAGAACTATTTGTGGGACAATATGAAAAATGAGATCATTAATTATACATAAAAGTGTCTGGTATGTAAACAAGTGAAGGCTGAAAGACAAAAGTCTAGGGGGATAATGAAACCACTACCCATACCAACATGGAAGAGAGAGAACATTACCATGGAATTTTTTAGTGGACTTCTAAAGACATCCATAGGAAACAATGCTATATGGGCTGTTGTGGATCATTTTACAGAGAAAGCTCACTATATCCCAATTATAGAGGACTTCTCACTTGATCAACTTACACAGATATACATCAAATAAGTGGTAATGTTAAATGGATTACCACAATCAATTATATACAATCTATATATTATATTCACCTCCATGTTATGAAAAAGTCTCCAACATACTCTAAGCACTGAGCTGGAATTCAGTAGGTCCCTTCATCTACAAATTGATGTCCAATCTAACTAGACTATTCAAAAACTGGAAGACATGTTGATAGCATGTTATATGGACTTAAAAGGAGGATGGTACCAACATCTACCACTGGTTAAATTCTCCTATAATAATAGTTTCCACTCTAGAATCCAAATAGATCCATATAAATCCCTTGTGTGAAAAGATGCAGAATGCTGCCATGCTAGGATGAAGTCAGTGAATGTAAGCTTCTAGGACCTAAAATGGTCAAATAAATGGTGAAGAAGGTCAAAACTATTCAATAGCACATCAAGGAATCCAAAAGTCAAAAAAAGAGTTTTGTATAAAATCATTGACGAGACCTCTAGTTTAAATTTGGAGACGTGGTATTCCTCCTCATATATCCATGGAAGAGGATTATGAGATTTTACAATAAAGGAAAGAAAAGTCTTAGGTAAATCATCCCCGAAGAGATTATTAATCTTTTTGGTGTTGTGTCCTATCAACTAGAACTTCTTCTAACCATTTCTCAAGTATATAATGTATTCCACATATCCCACTTAAAGAATTACATATTGGATCCTTCACGTGTACTGAATTTATAGGTTGTATAGTTAGAAATTGATGTCTCTTATGAGGAGCATTAGGTGAAGATCTTGGATTATAGAGATAAAATTCACCACAACAAGACCACTCATCTAGTAAAAGTACTATATTGGAACCATAAGTACGAAGAGGCAACATGGGAACTGGAGGGAGCAATGAAAGAGAAGTACCCACACCTGTTTTCCCCATAGTATGTAAAATGAAAATTCAAGGGAGAAATTTCATAAGGGGAAAGAATGTAATGAACCAAAATTTTATCAATGAAAATAATATTATTATAATTATGTTATATAGTATAAATCACATAAAATCACATTAATAACACAATGCAAACTTTATAAATGAAGAATGGATGAAATAAAAAAGTATTTCTAGAAGTTGAGAAACATATACCGAAGGAAAAGTACATTGACCTTAGGAATAGTAATATGACCTTTATGAATAAAAAACCATACAATAGAATATTAACCTTAACTATGAAATTATAAATAAAATTTGGGTATCCTGTAAATTAAAGTATGATATAATTATATCATAGTATAAGTAAATAAATTTTTAAAAAGTTATTAATTAAGTGTTGGTATTTTTGTAAGTTATAAATACAATTTTATAATTAATATAATGATTTAAAAGGAATTTATTTCCATAAAATTTATTCATAAATTAAAATTTTGTTACATTATTTTTATAATATAATTTTATGAGACCTTATTTAATTTTTTAAAGTGTTACAAAATCAGCTATAATTTTAAAATTGGTATTTTCCAAGTAAATGATTATTTTAATTGAAAATTAAATTTCTCATATTTATAAAATTAATTTTAAAAAATTTAGTTCATTAATTAATTCTACACATAAAAAAATGTTTTGGGTGAATTTTTGGGATTTTCCTGAAATACCTGAATTTTTGTGAATAGTGAAATATGGTAATTTACGGTATATATAAATTATAAGTTAAGTACATTATTCAATGATTCATCACTGATGTAAGAACCATGATCTATAATTTATCTTAATTATTTTAATATAATTATAGATAATTCTAAAACTATTCATATTCTTGAGGAAAAATAATAAACTAATGAATTAAATAATGAGAAAACATTCATCTCCTCCCCTATAAATACCTCCCATCACCACCTATTCTCTTCACAACTTAAAATCATTTAATCTTGTCAACATTTTTCCCAATAATCTACCCAAACCCCTCCCCCACTTCTATGAGCACTTGGTCTCATTATAAGACTAAAACATTTTCCCTAAGGCAGTTCTCAATGAGGAGCAATTCAAGAGGTAAATTCCTCTTTCTTTTCTTTTAATTATTTCCAAGTTCTTTTCTTTTCTTAATATCTAATAACCTAAACTCATCCAAATGTAATTATAACTATATTAATTTAAATTTACTATAATTTTATTATTCAAATGGAATAATCCATCATCAAACCCCTTCTTCCCTCCCTTTTATTCTAAAAATGTAACTGTCGTTCGTGAGGTGTTGATTTATCACCTTCATGGATGACAAGTTTTCATTTTTATTTACCTCCTTAAAATATGTACTTAAACCATTATAATGGTTGAATAATATTGTAAAATTTATTTTTATTCTATTTTTATGTTCTTTAACTAACATATATACATAATACTAAATCATAAAACAAAACAAGTTCATTATGATTGAAAAACCACTAAAATTAATCTAAACGATTATCATTAACTTGTTATATAATGATTCATCCTCATATATAGAAAAAATATATATAAGTCCAATTAAACTTCTGTTTGTTCATTAATAACATATAATTTAAATTTTTTAGAATTATACCCATGAACTTCCAAACTCATATACAAGTGAAACAATTATGAAAACTAAGAAAACAAACACTCCCGAACGATGAAATTGAACACTATAACTCATCAAAATGGTCATAAATGGACTTAATATAATTATTATAAATCAATTACAAGTATAAAATGTTTTTAATTATTAATTATTTAATATAATTTTATTATTCATGACTTTAATATTAAGTGAATATTCATTTCAGACATAAGGTAAGGGATCCTTTCTGAACCTCCCTACTTCTTTTGTGTTGAATTTTCCCTCTATTTACCCAATATAACTCTATTTTATTTTTATGTACTTATTATAAATTATTTTTATATGTTCCAAAATCATATATCCAGATCATATCATTCTTCATTGACCAACTATTACATTTTTTTAATAAGGTTCCCTTATCAAATATTTTCAAAAAGCAAACCCGATTTGAGGGAACATCCCGATTTCTTACCAATTTTCAAGTGAAATCCATAATATATTTTAATGCACTATTATTTGAATAAAATCACTAATTTTATAATTAAAATCCATATTGGTTCATTTTTTTGGTTTTATACAAACAATTATTCATTTTTCATTTTAAATAATCTTTAATATTTTGCTTAAACCGCACAAAAATGTCTTATTTCTAAAGTTTCTTAAACACTATTTTTACATGTATTCACTTTAGTTTGGAATCACTTATCATTAAATATTTCTATATTTCCTTATTAATTTCCTTGTATGATTTAAATAAATCCTTTCATTGACACCATTACGATATTCCTTTTTGATATTCCTTTTGACATGATTATGATACCCAATTCTTTCCATGGGTAACCCTTATGTTTATGTTTGATTACTTATGAATGAATATTTTTGTGTAAAACATATTCATGAAAATGTTATTATGGGTGTGCCCTGGTATCTCTCTAATGCATTGGGTAATTTTTACTCTCACGAGACTTCATGTGCAATGGTATTGGTGGTTAGCCTTGACTTGTGTTCCATGTGAAACGGTCTTAGTGGTTAGCCTTGACTCGTGATCTCCATGTGCAATGAGCCTTTATGCATACTAAATTCAGGTTTTATGTTGCTTCCACATTACCATGATTCCATGATTATATTATCCCATATTCTATATATTATGATTCCAAATGTTTAGTCTTGTTCCATTCCTTTTTATATCATTATCTTATGTATTCTAACCCATGTGCTAAGTTTTACTTTAATGTTTATTTAGTTACTATGATTTTTAGCTCATCCCATTATTCATGTATTCCCCCAGGTTATCCTATACAGATTTAAGGGCTCAATAGAAGTTAGGATCTCTTTTTTAAGATTAAATAAAATATGTTCTTATTTTGGAATCATGATGTTTAATTATGTACCTAATATCCAAGATACTAGAATTTACGATACTTGGCTTGTAATTTGATGTTTAAGTATTCATCGAATAAAGTAATGATATGTGTAAAATGGAACATGAGCCTCATCCCTGTTGGTGAGGACTCTTAAGTGCATCTAGGCGACCCGGGATCATGTCCAGGCAGAGGCACAATTTTCGGGGGGTACTATAGCAGCACTGTAGCAGGGTACTGTAGCATACTATAGCAGGTACTGTAGCAGTAATGTAGTGGGAAGTTGTGTAGTATTGTAGCGGGTACTGTAGCGGGAACTGTAGGAGCTGGGAATTTTCCCCAGTTTGGGCCTTCGGGCCACCGATTTGGTCCCCAAGTCCTTTAAGGCCTTCAAGCCACCCAAGCCTTCAGGCCAGTATGACCTTCAAGCCACCTCAAGGCCTTTAGGATACCTTAAGTGCAGATACAAACCAGACAACCTACAAGGAATAAGCTCTATCGGAGGATGAGAAAAGATCTTTCACTATAGCAGAAGCTACATGGATTTCAAGAATGATAGGGTATGGCACCTTCCATCGGGACAAGCATGTGCCTGCACAGGATAGCCTAGCTGAACATCCATGTGAAGGTGGAGAGCTGATTTCACGATGAAGATACTGGGGAGGTTCAATTCCATGTAGTTAGTCTGGGTTGTATGTAATGTTTGAAGCCTACGGGAAATGAATTCCTCTAAGGCCTACGGTTCATGTAATACTTGCACCTACGGGCATTGTAAGGGTTCCACCTCACCCCTTGAAAGGTGGATTATCAAAAATCAATAAAAAATGAAGGTCTTCGGGCCATTGGATGGATATGTGTAAAATGCTAGGGTTACTGTTGGGTACATACATCGATAATATATAGGAACACATTATTATATTTCTTCCCAAGTGAACCATTATATCAAATAATGATTGTGGGAAGAATATCTCCAATTCAAATAATATAATATAAATTTCTTTTTTCAAAGTGGGAAACATCTTAGAGCCTTTAACTTTGCTATATATAGTAAGAAAAAAAGAAGAAAATCTTGGCTATTTTATGTTATATATTTTTTAATAAAATGAGACATGTAGGCATAGAAATCAAATATTTCATCCAAATATGAAAATCTTATGATTTTAACCCCTTTAAAATTACATTATTCAAATAAATTTTATTCTTAATATTTGATGAATATTCCTTTAGAATTGTTACACTATTTAACAAGGTGTAAAACTAAAATATCTCTTTCCTAGAAAGAGTGTGAGTTGTTGGAGGAAGAAAATTCTATTTTTCATCCTTCATTGGTGTCAACACTTCCTTTATCCAAATATCCCCATATTATTCATGTATAACCTAGACTTGATTCCATATTTTCTTTTTCTTATTGAATTTAGCAATTTTTTTATAGAAATTTCATATATATATTTTTCTATAATACTGAAATCAATGAAAATTTTGACATACAAACAATTAAAATATGATAATTCAAAGAAAACTAATCACTTTTTCTAACCCTTTTTTTCTAGTTTTTTAAGGTTTATCAAAAATAGTGAATGAAACATTTACTTTCTCATATTATTCATTTCCTTAATAAAAACATTATCTTACCTTCTACTAAATCCCAATAAAATATTATTATACAGGATTGATATTTATAGCATCAAGGTAAAAAGTTACAATTCTTAATAAATTCTATCTTCATATCATTTTTTAACCTAACTAAATCTATACTTTCTTCTAAAATGGGAAACCATAATATTTTTTAATTTAGTATCCAAAATTTTTTCAATAATCAGGAAATTTATTTATCAGCCTATACAATATGGATCTCAATGTGAACTCTTTATTTCTATGAGAATTTTACATCCAAATTATTATATCCCATACCAATTTTAAATATTCAATCAATGGATCCAAATAAACATTAATAACATTGTCGGGTTTTTTCATCTTAAAATAAGAATAGACACCATAATATGCTTTTGCTTTATGCATAACCATAGTGGCAAGTTAAAATTTACCAACATAATGTCTATGTACTATATGTACAACTTTATACACCCAAATTATTCATTCCCACTGTAAATAATGTAAGAAGGAGTTTTTTAGACTTCATTCTTAATTTAGGATACTCACGGTCAATTTTCCTCCACTGAGAAGCATCTACAAGGTAACGAAGTTTTCCAACTTGAATTATTTTATCTGCATGCAATGAAAATTGACTTACAGTATCTACAATTGTATATATCCATATAAGAATTGAAATGATTATAAACTACTATATAATTTTTAATGGACTTGATTCATCTTTCTTATATCAAGTCGCACCACACTTAGTGTATTTTTTAAATGATTTGGAGTTCTTTTCATGCAAATCGATAGTCATTTAGACATTAAAAAATTATTTTATAGGTTATACCCATTTAACATAACATCAGTATAGTTTCATATGTTCATTAAGGGAGATCATTATATTCTAGTGGCAAGTCATTCAAAAAAGACATTAGTTCTGTAAATTTTGTTTTACTGCATCAATTTCCAGCTTTCAAATTATATAGTTTTGGAAATATTTAAAGTTTCATCTATTTAGTACAGCTTGTTTAAAGTTGAATATTTGTGCAATTATTTAACTTCTTAAATGGATTTGGGAAATAAAAATTTTCATCTCCAAAAACCATTTTCATATCCTCAATATATTCTACATAATCCCATATTGTTATATTCATATTAGGTGATCTGTAAAATATATTGTTATATTGTTCACTAGCTATATTTAGTTCTTCCCCATATTTAGCCGAAAATTTATATCTTTAATGTATTTTATAATAGAAAATGTGTTCTTCCAACTCTTGTTTAAAAATTCATCTTGAATAACAATAATGTGAGAAAGAAAAAATATTTTGACAAGGGTCATTTTCATGCTCGGTTGTAAGCTTGATGAAATATTTAACCCATTCTTCATACTCTTTTTCCATAGGAATGGAATAAGACAAATTTCAATTCAAATTATTCCAATTTAGTACTGAAAATTCATATTTCACTGAAAAATATATACATAGAGTGTGTGCGTATAATGTATCATTTTTTACATGCATAAATTATATAAATTTTAAATTATAAATTATAATAAATACATATATAAATTATTCAAAAGTATACATATAAAGTCTACATTTTTTAAAAAATTACTAAATATATACATATATTAAAATTAAAATATATATTAGTTTTATATAAAACATAATATATATAAATATATCCTCAAATTTGATATTTGTGTGTAAATATAAAATTATGTATATATATATGTGTGTGTGTGTGTCTAAATTTATAAATATATAACTATATATCTCTCTATATGTATACATATATTTGTATAAACACACACACACACACACACACATATATATATATACATACATATATATATATAGAGAGAGATAGAGAGAGTTTAAATTTTAATGTATAAAGTATATATTTAAAGAATATACTTAAAAATTATAATAAATACATATACAGTGTATAAAAAATACTACATACAAATTAAAATAATATAATAATAATTGTGTGTGTGTGTAAATATATAAATATCAATATAAATACACACACACACACAAACATATTACAGACACACAATTACACACACACACACACACACCGACATGTATATATATATAAGAATAGATACACACACAAAGATATATATATATATATATATGAATATATAAAACAATATATTCTAAAATAAAATATATGAATTTATAAATATATATATATATATTCTGAATAATTATATAAATGCATTCAGTATTTTGATTGTCCACACACACATAGATTATCAATAATGAAAAATCAAAAAAATATAAAATAAATATTTGATATGGAAACAAATATTTGAGACTAATTTTTAGATTACATGCCTTTGGTTATTAAACTCATTTCATTCAAAGAGTTACACCAAAAAACTTGCAGAGACTAGCTTCTGTACAAGATTGTAGAATGAGGAGGAGTAGCATGGCAGATATGGTTCATGTAATAAGGGGGAATGAACATTATGAACACTTTTTAGAAAGTGTTGAAAAATGGTTTTTTCACCAATGCTAAAAATTGGTCTTGGGAGATTGTGGGGTTTTGAACCTCATCACTCGTGTTAGGGACTAGAAAGCAATTTCATTCAACCCAATGGGCTCATCCACTTTTTATTTAGATTATAAACATATATATATATATATATATATATTGAAACTAATATATAATTACTTTCTTATTTAATTGAATATAAATATATAAATAATTTTTAAAATATATTATCAATTATATAAATGTATAATTAAATATTAAAATATCAATAATTATACTTAAATAAAAAATGCTTTACAATAAATTACTAATTATATATGTGTATATATTGTTAAAATTATATAAAAATATTTATTATTATTAATTATACTTAAATATTGTTAATTATATATAAAAATATTAATAATTATAAAAATAAATACATATTTTCACATTATATATACATTATCATTAAAATAAATGTGTAATTAAAAATAAAAGATATTTATAAATATATTTAAATAAAAAAATTTATAGTAAATTACTAATTATATAAATTTTTGTATTATTCATTATATATAAAAATATTAACAATTATTATTTATATTTTAATATTATTAGTTATATTTAAAAAATAATATTAATTATATGAAATTATAAATATTTTTTCAATAGATTATTAATTATATAAATTTATAATTAAATATAAAAATATTAATAATTATATTTTTTTTAAATGGATTAAGTTATTAAATATATAATTATACATATCGTTAATTATATATATATATATATATAATAGTAATCATTAGTAATTATAATTAAATATTATTAATTATATTCAAAAAAAAATTATTAATTATACAAAGGGATAATTATTTTTTATGTTATATATGTCATTATTAAAATAAATGAATAATCTAACATAGAAAATTAATAATTGTACTTAAATACAAAAGAGTGGATTTTAATTTAGGGTTTGATTAGGTTTTAATGGTATATCAAACATTGAATAAACTTTCTTCAATTGGTATATGTCCAATGGAGAAGGATATCCAAGTTGAAAACTGTTCGTTGGAAGTGGAGAGGCTAGGTGAGGTGGGGGGTCTCCATCCCTATGGATAGTGCACCTTGGGTCACACAGTAAGGGCTATTTATCTCTACTAACGCTGTTACTAAGGTTGTTAGTTCTCTGCTTGGACAGTCAGGTAGATGTTCTCAAAAACCTAATAGTGGTTCATGAAGACCTTGTACCTATTACTCCTATAAAGTCTTTTAAGGCAATTCTTAAGGTTCACACACATAATTCTTTTAAGAAAATTACCTCTGATGGAAGTGAGGAGGATGTGCAAAGATGTGATGAGGCTTCTAATACAAAAAACATAAAAGATGATTCTGAAGATGAGTTTGTTGATGATGGAGGAGGGCTATAGCAGTGGGTTCAATCATGGAAGAGGGGATGACACCCTCATGGTCGGGGTAGACGGGTCTCTCATTATAGCATGGGAACTCACTCCCATGCAGTTTAAATTATTCTTCTTAGTGAGTAACCTATTTCTTTTTCATTCCCAATGATTCAATTATGCGCTTTTCACTTTTGGTATGTGTTGTATTTTTTATAACATTGATGTATTTCTACTTTATAGACATGGGAAGGTATCTGTCTAACACCTTCATCTCTTTATAGCTTTTTCTTTTTTAACAAAGGTGATTTTTCGCCATCCTGTTCAAAAAAATATATAAAAATATTACATTTACTATAAATTATATTAAAATTTTCATTGCTATTTATATTTAATACTAATTAAAATTAAATAATATTAATTATTATAGAATTTAATTATAAAATAATATTAATTTCATTTGAATAATATTAATTATTAATTATATTTTTTATAATTATTAATTATATATAGTATTATTGTAATAATATTTTTTTTTAATTATGATAATTTATAAAATTTCAAATTGAATTTCAATTTATTAATTCATTTAAAAATTATAATTTTTTTCTTCAGTAAATTATATATATTATTTTAATCTATAAAAAATATAAATATATATAATTAAATATACATATAACATTTATTCAAATAATTTTTCATTTTATATTAGAATCAATATTATGTCATATATGATATTATATAGTAATATTAAAAATCAAATCATTAATATATATACATGCAAATATGTAAATAAAATACACACACAAAAAACAATATGGGATATATGAAGGTGAAACTAGAAGTCCCTAAGGATGTGTGTGTGTGTGTGCTATTATAAAATATGAAGGTAAAAATTGAACTCACTATAAATATAAGTATGTATATATTAAACATATATAATATTTAATTTATAATTTTATATGATATATTCTTCGTTAGTGGTAAAATTATCACTCATTCATATTAGGGTTTATTAGTTTTAATATAAGAACTGATAAATTTGGCCTTTATCAACATTCTGTTTTGACATTGATAAATGATATATACTATTATCAACGCTTATAAAAAACACTAATATAGCCAACTATTTTTTCATAATTCTGTGGTAGTGTGAGAAGGTGATAATCCTATCATATTAATTAAAATTTGAAATTTTTGGAAATTTTATATTTTAGAACAGTTTTAAAATAAATCAATATCCAAAATAAATTTAAACTTGCGCTAATTACAAATTTTTGATATCTTGAATTTTTTTTAAAAAATTGTATATGCGTGTTTTTTTCATATATCATAATGTATTTGTAACACCCCAGGATTTCATAGTGTGTTATTTCTTAAAAATAATTCAATAACTTGCACTACACGCAACACCGAGTTCAATCACACCATGACGTACAAAAAAAAGCCATTAAAAGAGGTCATGAATAGTATTAACTACATTTTGAACTTTATATAATTTTTATAATTTTAGAATCCCTATTATGAGTTTCTTAGTCATAATGCAAGAACAGATTCATTTTCAGTATTGCACTTTTATCAACTTTTAATAGTGAAACCTTTTTAAATAAAATATTTTAAACTATCTGAATAAATTGGGACATCAAAAAATTTAAAATGAAACATCCCAAGCCTCCACGGTACGCTTTCCTTTGAATAAAATAGTAGCGTGTGTTGTACGCAACCTTGAGTTTTAACACACGCCACAACCAATCAAACTAGCCGTTATGAATAGTAATACCTAAATTTTGAAATTATATATATTTTATATTTTAAAATGGACTTCATTTTTGGATTCGTAATATTGAATTTAGCCTAAGGTGAAATTTTGGTACTTTTCGGATAACTTTCATATTTTGATGAATAGTGAAAATTACTAAATTTTAATTAAAAACAACTTTTTTAATCAAAATAATTAATAGTGATAAATTGTGAATTTGAGTGGTTTTAAAGTATATTTAGAATATATTTTTACCATTTAATATAATTTTGGTCATTGGACATAATTTTACAATTAAACCGAACATAAACAAGTGTCAATCTTTTGATAGTTATTACCTCTTAAAAACACGCTTTTTGTTTTGACAGCAGGAATTAATTTTAAATTAATTTCTGCCACTTCTGTGTTTTGAATTTAGAAAAATGGATTCCATATTTGGAATCAGGATTTAAAAATTGTGTAAATAGGTATCTTTTATTTTTAGACATTTTGAATAATTACTGTGGTAAATATTTTATTTACCATGGTTAAGGGTAAATCCGGTAAATAAGGGTTAAAAAATAATATTATAATAATACAAAATTACCCTAAAACGTGTCCTAACCTTATTGGTGGACACATACCCGACCATGGTCATCCTTGGGTCTATTTGGGGACCCCTTGGAGCCACTTGTATGTGGTAGGGACACATTATATTAATAAAGTTAAAATAAAAATAAAAATGGCATAAGCTTACATCTTTTAGAAGAACAATTTTTACATAGGGTTATAAATGTTGGATTTTCGATTATAAATATTAATTAGAAAGATAAAAAGATTTCCTACATAATGATAGTTTATTTATAATTTTTAGACATCAAATAATTTAAATTATTAATGACACAATAATGATGCAATGTTTACCTCATTAATAAATCATTTAAATAAATAAGATTATAATGATTAAAATATTATCTAAAACCTGTCCAATTCTTATTGGTTGATGTTATTTAGAATATTAGTCATCTTATATTCGACCTCAATTATTTTTTGACCATTATAAACCTAATTTAATTATATTATAAAGTAATACTTTCACTCTTTCCTAAAGAGCCCCTCCTCTCCCTTATAAAAGGAGACCACTTCTACTCATTCCTCACACCTCTAATGCCACTTGGATCGTCCAAAATCTGCCCAAATAAGCTCCCCACATCCCTCTCCACCTCATTAAAGCTTACCATTAGGCAGAAAGCATTTCAAGAAGTCCTTTGGTTCCAACCAAAGTGAGTTACCTAAATTAAAGGTAACGATCTCTCTTAAATTATTTTCATTTATTTTGCTTCTCCAACCCCCAAACTCTTTTTACTTCCTTTCTTTTGTAACAAAAAAAAAATTATCCTCAATATACTAGGATGTTTTTATAAGAAGGATTCGAACTACACATACACACACCTCCATCTAATGGATGATGAACATAATGTTTCTGTGAATGGCAAACTAACGCCTCACGAAACGATGATTGTTCAAATACATCTTACCGCCTCTCATGGTGGCCATTATGATGGCACTGTAATTAAGTGTGATATTAATGATACATATTTTATATATATAACCTTCTGTAATTCCATTTTATTTCATACCATTATTCATTTCATGTTGTATATACGTACGATAATTTCATTTGAGGAAGTGCGGACTACCGCCCCCTTAAAATGATATGACTCGTTCATACCACACATGGAACGTATAAAGAATGGTGTTAATGAACATAAGTAACATATATAAAATATTATATTATACTGGAATAATAATATACTTATGTATCATTTGGATTCAATTCTTTTAAAATGAAAAATTAAATGGAAGTAGCGTTCGTGCGTACGTACGGACTACCGTCTCCACGAACACGATGAGATCCATCCTCCATCGTATCCATTCAAGTATTATTCTAATTTTAGGGATAAAAATAATGTTAATATCATTCTTATTATTAATAAGATATAATATATCCATTACAAACATGTCTTACGTAACCAAACATTTAAGAAGAACGAATCGATTATCACCCGAAACGACGATAATACTAAGATATTATTAATAAAGCAGTGTTAAAATATCATATATGATATCATATTGATGTATATGATTATTGTATAATTTAATAAATGTTTTAATTATTATACAGGAGGTTAACATACCATCGACTAAGGGAAAGTTCAAGGTAAGGGATTTTCTTATCTCATTTTCAACTCCGTGAGATTTCCATTGTTCGCCACTAAATTATTGAAAGTGGTGTATTGTGTACGGCCATTTGATATATATTATCATGATTCTCTTTATATTCATGTTATTCTGTAAATCATTTTGGTGGTTATTAACTTTTGGCCATACGACTCAGTTGATTAACGTGGTAAGGAGTTTCTTATCTCACTCTTAATTTCATGAGAATTCCATTGTTCGCCACTTAATTATTACATGTGGTATATGTGTACTGCCCATGATTGTATTCATTGTGTAATATAAATTAATTTATGGGTACTTAAATAGTCATGGTATGATCCTTCTTTCATAGTTGTATGTTTCGTAAGTTACCAAATCGATAAGGGAATTTGACATTTCAATTTCCACTCATTCGACTTTACGCATATTTCATTGATTATATTACTCCAAGATTATGTGTGGAATCACTATTCATTTGATTATGTCATAATTTCCACTCCCCTTCCTGTGGATATACTTTTGATACACATAATCACTCTATTGATAATTCGAAAGTCATTAATATGAATTTGATAAGAGTAATTTTAACTCTTTCACCATTTGTTGAGTTAAACATCCAATTCGTTGGTGTTGTTTCTACAAGAATATGTGTGAATATACTTTGATTGTTTTACACTGAATATTCAATCATATATAGTGTATTTATATTTTCACACATAATTATGTCATTAATTTATCCTTAACCTAAGGATACGACCTTTATGAGAGATTTCATCTCAATTTACATTCAATTGGGACTTCTTTGTTGATATACACCAAATCACTTTTATGTGGTGTATATAATGTACTTTGACATAGTATATCATGAATCCCTTTATTCTCATGATATTACAAAGTTTTGATTACCTAAATTATTTGTACTCAAGTGTCTCTATTTTGGTTAGAATCTCTAACCAAAATACCATTTTAAAATGTTTTAAAGACTTATTCTTCTAAATCTTTCTCATTAATGTCCATGTTTTAAAAAATGGTTTTAAGGATTTATTTATATGGACATTAAAGTTTTAAAATTAAAACTCCTTTTAAAAGTTTCAAAGTGGTATGGGACACTTTGATTCAAAAATCTATTTTTAAATGGCTTCTTGAAAAATAGTGTGACTTTTAAATGATTTCAAGAAAAGGGGGATATTTCCCTCAAATAGTTTTGATGATTATTTTCATCTATGTCAACATCCTTCATTATTCATGATTGAGGTTAATGTGATACAATACAATCTTCCATATTGTATCAAATGAGTTATGTTTGACTGTGGATGTTCTATTTTTATACCATTCATGGTTTTTGGTTAAAGTATTGACATTTCGTATGCTAGTTTTAATACGAATGTTTATTTTATGCTTAAACCTATTCATATGAGGAATGCATTGGACTTAATAAGTGACGGGTGGAGCCCTCTATAGCTCCTCGATGCATCGGTAGGTCTCATGAGACAAAACTAGTGTCTTGGCACAAGGCCTTGGCAAAATCTTATTTGTAGTCTTGGCACGAGGCCTTGGCTATGTGGTTATAATAGTCTGGCATTATGCATTCCATCATTATGAAAGTGGATATTGATATTGCATGTGATCATTCGACTAGTAGAATATCCATGTGAGTAAGTAAATGGAATTATTTCATTTTACCTTTTCCATTTTATGTTGAAGTTCAAGTTTAAAAGGCTTTTGTTTTAGTTATAAATTGCCTTAAGTGTTTATGCTTATTTATGAAAGCTTATGCTATAATGTTATCCTTACTGAGCATCTGAGCTCACCCCTTTCAATGTTTTATTTTTTTCCCAGGGTTATGAAGAAGTAATTTATGAATGACCTGCAGGGATAGAATGAGGGGATATGAAGACAAGAAGTTTTTTTTATGATGTAATGTAAAAATTTATGGATGTATCTAGTTATTCCAAGGCTACTAAACTAATAGGTCTTTCGAGACTTGATCTTTCTCGTGATCATTCCAATGTTATGTAATAATGCACTGACTCTAGGTAATTAGGGTCGGGGCGTTACAGTATTTCACTTAAAAGAGTACACATCTATGGGTTTTTTTGGGGGGTAAGGAATCCTTGAAACACAAATTATTGACCCAACAGAGGAATTAAAGGTTTGAGTTTATTAATTTTCTATATGAAAGAAAATAGAAACATGTGGGAAGAAACAAATTATTGAAGATAAAAGGAAAAAGAACCCTCAAATTAGTAACAAAATGTGAGTAAAGTAAATAACACAAGAATATAAATTTCAGCATCATGGATCCCAATCCATGGCAGAGCCACTTTGGTATAATATTCATAGACCCATGTTGGACTAACATGAATGAGAAGAACACCACCCTCCATAATATTTATTATGAAAAACAAATATAATAACGATAAAGGCTAAATAACAAAAAGTTGTGATTACAGAACAAATGTGAAGAGTAACCCTACTCAAACACACACACATGCACACCAGGGAATAAAACAGAACAAAAAAACATAACATAGATCAAAGAAATAACAAGAAGAAACATACAAACATAATCACACAAAAAAACCTAGTATATATCTTTAAAAGTGATAATCAATACCTTCACTATCATCCTCCTACAAGATTTCAATGAATGATATTCAGTACCAAAATATGTACAATGGAATGACTATTCTATGCTCCATGAAAACTTCACCTCTTATATACTAACAATTTTCTTTTTTTTCTCTCTCTAATTATTTAGAACTTGGTTCACAATGCCAACTCTCGAAAAAGGTATTCCTCAGGTAGCTTAAATAGGTGAGATAGATATCACACCTCAAAAGAATTTATGGGAGTAGGGACACATGTTTCGTCCAATGCACATAGAAGAATATACTGTTGAAAAAAATCAAGATAGGTGGTGCAACATACAACATGATATTAAATACCAAAACTCTACTTCAGAAGAGGTATCCTACAATACATGTGGTTTATAAAAAGTGAAACACGATAATGAACTCTGCACTACCATAACTATTTCAACTGAGGCCCCTGAAAATTCCCTCTATAAAAGAGTGAAATCACCTGTTATCTAATAAATTTAAATCAGATTAAATTACTAGTTTTGTAATACAAAAAATATACTAAAGGAATCATTATATTAATAAATTTGTTAGTATAGAACTCTATTAGATTAAAATTCTCCCACATAAGATTAAACTAATGAGAAATGGGGCTACGATGTGTAACTGGACTAAACATATATAATATTAATAGGAATGGGAAATTAATATTAACTAAATGGACACATGATAATAACACAGCCAAAACACAATTCATATAATATTTAATGCATCTCAATAACCTACATCGCATGTAATATTAACTAAATGGAAAGTTAACACATACACCATGAATAAAAATAAAATGTAATAAATAAACTAAAATAAAAAAATTAATTTTTAAAAAAATAATCATGCTAAAAAATATCCACCTTAAAATATAAATTCTACTAAAAAATAGGATGATGTTCTTGTAATTTCAGTATACCCTATCAAAAAAATATGGGTTGTTTTCATCTATATAGAAAACCCAATGTGTTATATTAATAAGCTCGTTTATATCATTCCCATAGCACATGATAAATTAACAAGTGTCTGTTCTTAAAAATTAATATAGAGCCATATAATTCTTAACACATGATCATAAATATGCATCATATTTCTAGAAATAAAAAATAACCATGGATTACAACCAATATACATGTGTCCACCTAAATCCGTGGAAACTATATTATTATTCACATGAAAATGGATTCAATTCTTTCAAATTCTCCTTTACGCCTATAATCAACCAAAAAAAATAGTATACATTTCATGTATTTAAAAACAAATCATAAAAAATCATAGATATATAAAATCTCCAATTTAAAAGAAGTAAAAACAATATAAATGCAACAAGAAAAAACAAACAAGTCTACATGAGTCAAACCCTACACCTTGGCATAAATGGACCCATAAACCTTACCTCGTACACACACTCCCTTCTCACCCCCCCCACCTAAACATCACATGCAGAGGAAATCCTAGGATCGCATAAATGAGAAAACCTAGGGCTACACCCTAACTCTAACCTAAGGTGAATCATATTCTCTAAAAGATATCAACATAATCAAAACAGAGCTATTTCCCTATATTCAACTGAGATAAACAATCCCTAATTATACCATTCAGATAATACCTTAAAATTTGGATTATTTATCCACATAGATAAAATATAACATCTTCAAACCAATTCCTCTTTTTCTTTTCCTTGCCATTGTAATTTAGTTGACCCCAAAATCTAAGAAACTCAGGCCCAAACCTCTCCCATCCTACCTCTATATTCATATAATTACACTAAAGATCCGTAGATGAGACTATGAATTTAACCTCCTCTAAGTTAATTGAATCCCTTATATACATCACATAATACTTAATATAATTAGATAAATTATATAAGGGGATAAACTATAGTATATAGTGGGTTTTCTTAAGCACATTAGGTTCAAAATAAATATAAGATTCTATGACCTACACTTTAGTAGATATATTGGTGACTCTCTTATTTAAACCACAAATAGCATCTTCAAACCAATTTTAGAATAAAATAGAACACATATTAACTCTTCATTAATTAAAATAATTCCCACTATCAAAATTCTCTACCTCGAACATAACAGATAACATTATTAAACATCATATCAAGTATTGATACAAATTGTTAGGTCAACTGAGTCCATCAAATAATTATTATCGAACCAATAGAGGCATACAATTTTTGGGTTTATTAATGTTATTTAAGAAATAAAATATAAATACATATAGAGAAACAAATCGATGGATAAAGAGGAAACAATAAAACTAAAAACTATAAATAAATTTGTTAGTGTAATGAAAACAAGCATATAATGTTTGTAAGACCACATTTGATTTATTTGAATACAAGGAACACCAACCTATATAATATTTATTATGAAAAACAATCAAGACCATTTCTATCCTCCTCCTCCTCCTAGATTTCAAAGAATGAGCTTTTCCACTGGAATATGTATAGTGGAATAATGATGATTATTTCTCAAGAAACTCATCCTCATTTATCAAAATAATTCTCCTTATTTTCAATCTTAGATGCATTATAATAGGGATCATAATGCCAACTCTAAGAAAAAATCACCTTGGGAAACTAAAATAGGTGTGAAAATAATCATGCCTCAAAATATTTGATGGGGGAAAGGATACATGTTCAATCTAAGGAATACAAAAAGAATTGATCATTTTAAAAAATCTAGACATCTGGTTTAATGAATGACGTGATATTAAACTCAAAAATGTTATATTAGTAGTAGTAACTAGTGCTTCATGAGATGAACCAAATAAACCACATGAGAATGAGCTTTATATTTCCCCAACTATGTTATATGATGCCTCCAAACGCACATTATATAGAATAATGAATTCACCCACTTCCCATGCACTTTGTTCCATATTAAGTTACCCAATATAGAAGAAAAAAATACCCATAAAAGGACTTCACATAGAAACAAACTACCTACCTAGGAATCTGGTCAGATTAAAATTTCCCATTTAGGATTAAAATCATGGGCATAGGGGGTAAAATATATTAACCCAAAAATTCCCATTTAATATTAATGGACACATGAATTAAAGATTAAACAAATTATTACATGAGATAAATCAAAGAAATAAGTTGCTGCAGTCAAGTTTTTTCTCCTCCTCCACCTCTACCCCTCCACCATAACCCTCCATAGTGTGGTCAAGGATATATATAAAGAGCTGGTGGTGGCACCAATGGATGTGACATGGAATGTGTATTCGGGATATTGATGGATAATTGTATGGAATTTTCCCAAATGGTATTATATTGATCCCACCAATTCACATTAATATGTCACTATCCTTAAGAGTAGATTCACCCCTTTCAAATTTGTAGTAAAATGGGTCACAAGAGAATTCTATTTAGGATATAATGATGTCCTATTTTTATAAAATTTTACTTCATGGAAAATAACCCTTGAAGAGGGTTTGGAATTAAGAGAGTAATGATCGGTTTTTGTTTCTTTACACTAAAAAAGTGAATTGGATGTTTGTAAAAGACTTAAAAGGATATGAAATATTTGATAGGGACTGGAGTTCTTGGTAATTAAAGAAAATGAATTTCCTATCAAATTTATACTCTATTTTATTGACATGGAATCACCCATTCAGATTTTTCATCCTACCCCTTGGAATTTGGTAGATACTTGTTAAGGAAAGATTTGAGTTTTCCATATTTATTAATATCTATCAGATCACACCCAATTGAATAAGTGGTCTAGATCACACCCATTAATGAGAATTTGTGTCCCTTATATCATTCCCAATTATATTGATGGTCCATATCATACCCATTTGGTGAATTGGGTCGACCCACAAGACATACCGGCTTGGTCCTAGGTTGAGACTGGTATAATCTATTGATCCATCAGGAAAAATAAAGTCACCTCTAAGAACTTTTCACTAGTGTGGCATGTGAAGTGTAGAGTGCACTATAAATACACCAAATTGAGCAATCACAGGCACACATTCACCCATTCACATGTACGGTGTGGTACACCTCCCCCAAAAGATTACTTTTTTACCATTTTTGAATAATGATAAATGTATTTCCATTAATAAAGGATACCCCACTATAACTCCATTTCCTATATGGGATTCTAAAAAAATCTCCTTTAAAAACCAAAGAAATATTTTTAAATATTTTTTAAAACACTTAGAAAACCAATAATCCCACATTATTTTAAATTATTTAAAAAATTAAAATAAAGCATCATACTATATCAAAAAGAAATTTCATACATAAAAATATCTCTTGATTTTAAACTTTATATAGTAGAGAAAAATCAAATATGTATATATAAATAGGTGTATGATACCTTGAATATGAAATCTTTTTATCATTTAAATTCTTCCTACTTAAGTTTATTCTAATTCCTTAGTAATTCATCTACTCCTAGACACCATTATGGACATGTGGAACTTATCCTTTAATGGAAATTTGAGAGGAAAAGTCATAATCTTTTTGGAGAGGACCCACTCCCACATTCACATAGGTGAACCAAAGTGTTCCCATATTTTAAAACATGTCTAATTTCTTGGGTTCATTAATAGTTTTAAATTTACCATTCTTTTCACATCGGAAAAAAACACCATTTTCCTGGTATATAATCTATCATTGGCATTTATTTTGCACATATGATAGAATTTCCTAAATTGATCTTATACATGTGAAGTTACCAGAAGTCAATTTGAGGTCTCTTCATTGGTAAATGTTTTATAATGTCATTAAACCCATCCCTAAGGTTGTTTTTTACAACAACTCCCTTGAAAGTTCCTTTGTCGGTGGATCCTCCAAATTTAGACTCAATCTAACAAAGTCCACTATAATGATACCATATTGTATAAACTACCTCACATATCTTTTTTGAGACCAATGTGTCTTCATTTTCTGTGATAAGTATTATTGTATTTCTTATCCAACATTTCTTGACTATCGCATTGTATATAAACTAGAGCCACGAACATAGACCTCAATTGTAGATATGATAAAAGAGATATAGTTAATTATTCTTCTATTCTAGTAGCTACTAAATAAAAAAAAATCAGAATGAATTATAGAGTCTCTTATATAGGTTTGTTTCATCAATCAACAAAATATCACTCCACTTCTAAGTGTAAAAACCCAACTACACATAAAATAGTGATTCTATGGTTTTGTATTCCATATTGAATTATAAAATCCTTCCAATACCTATATGTTTTAACAAAAAAACATATATAGTAATCCATAGTACCCTTAATATATTTTATAATTCTTTTAATTGCATTAAATTTTATAAAACATATATTACTTATATACCAGCACAAATTTCAAACAATATAAGAAATATCAAGTTTTTTTATTGTCATGGTATACATGATCCACTCAATGACCCTTGAATATTCTAGTTAAGCAACTACCCTACCTGGTTTTGGTAGAATCTTACTCCCATAAAAATATATGGTAGAAATTTTTGAATAATCAAATTGTTCAACCCGCTTTTGGGCCTTTTCAATATAATGAGAATCAGATAGTAAAATGAAATTATTTTCCGTGAGAATTTTGATTCCCAAAATAAAATTTTCTTCACCAAAGTCTTTTTCATCAATGTTTCTATAAAAAATAGACTTAGTATAATTTACTTGATTAGTATTAGTTCCAAATATTATCATGTTACAAACAAATAAAAAATAACCACACCATAGTTATCATGGGAAATATAATAAACATATTTATTAGCATGGTAAACTACATATCTATTTAATAAAATCACTTCATTAAATTCCTCATTACATTATTTTAGATCTTAGTTTAAACTATATAGGTACTGTACTAATTCTAAAATCTTATTTTATGTTTCAAGTATAGTGAGACTTTCTAGTTGTTCCATATATATTTCTTCATATAATTCACAATTTAAGAATATTATTTTAATTTCTATTTTGTGGATTTAAAAAATATATATGTAAACTAAAGTAAGAAGATTTAAAAAATAGTTAGTCTTAGACATGAGATCATAGATATTGAGATAATCAAATTATTCCTTATGAGTAAACCACTTGACTACCAATATCACTTTATATTTTTCAACTATATCATAAAATTGTCATTTTCTTCTAAATACACACTTACAAACTATCAGTTTTGAACCTTGAGAAAGATAAATTAATATTCGAGTATTATTCCCACTTATAGAGTCTATTTTATCATTTATATATTCTTTCAGAAGAGATGCATCAAAAATGACATAACTTCTTTAAATGTTTTTGGATCAGACTCCATATTAAGTAAAAGTAGATTTTTTATAACAATAATATCATTAGTTCCTTCAAAAAAGTACATATAGAAATAAGATTCATATGAAATGGGTATCTAATATATGTAACATTAATGAACCTCTATGGTTATACCTTCTCCAGGTAATCTATTATTTGATACATATTCCTCTATTTAGACTTGAATTGATATAACAGTAAACCTAGATTCATCAAAGATTCCATCACTTGGTTAAATAACCTTGTTAAAAACTACTAATTCATTTGATAATATTACCATGAATATATAAGCATTTGAATAATCTGTATATCCAAGAAATGTTCTACCAATACCTCTTTTACTCAACTTTTCCCTTTTAGGTTAAAGTACTCTTATAATTTTATGACAATCCCAAAAATTTAATAACCAAGGTTTAGATTCATATGCTTCCATAATTCAAATTGATTCATAGTATTCCATTTTGTGGGAACCCTATTTAGGATGTGACATGAAGTTAATATTGCCTATCCCTGAAATCCTTTTGAGACACCTGAGATAGATATCATTGTATTAACAATTTCTAATAAAAGATACACCATTCTGTTGATATGTATAGGGATTTTTCACTTCATGTATGATCCATTATGATTAAAAAAATGAATGACTATAATATTTACCTCCCCTATTATACTTGGAGAATTTAACTATAATCCCACATTAATTTTCAAATTTATTTTTATAGATACTAATTTTTTATATAAATTTATTTTTAGCATGTAATGATAAATGTGGAAAACATAGAGTAATCATTAATAAAAATTACATAATTATATTTATTACCTATGGTGTGTGTAGCAAGAAAATTACATACATCACAATGTATTAATTCTATCAAATTATTTTCCCTTTCTATAGTTGGAAATGGTTCCCTAACAATTTTAGTTTTCATTGAATTCATACATTTATGATAATTTTTATCCATGCTCGAAAATCATTCTATTTTTTGACATGTAATGAATTTTGATATAATTTATGTGACCAAATTGATTATTCCATAATTAAAAAAGAATCTAGAAATTAAAAAAAACAAAAAAAAATATTTAACTTGAATAATTCATCATATAAGTAACCATTTTTGATAATGATATCACATTTGTACATAACAATGGTATCTACCTAAAATAAAAGTTTAATACTTTATTTTTTAATAATCATTCTACAATAATATTTTTATGAAATTTAGGAACACACAAGACATAATTTAAAGTGAGGGTCTTTCTTGAAATAAACTCAAGATCAACTTCACACAATAATTGAACATTTATACTTATAGATTTATCTATGTAGATAAATGTTCTATATTTGATGATTCTAGACTCTTGAAGAGGAATTTTTTGTTTTATATGTTCCATATATCAATGAAATCATCAACTAAGAGGATATATCTTCAAGAACATTATCTTCAAATATTGGGGATAAATATTTCTCTATTTCTTCTTATGAATATGAAATTCCTATTTGAAGTGTCCCAGCTTTCCACATAAATAATATAACCTTTTCTTCTTCTTTTGTAATACATTTCCTTTTGAAGGATTTTATTGGAAATTTTCCACCTTTAAGGACCTAGATAGACCCACTAATCCTACCATGAAGATATTGGATTTATCATCTTTTGGTACATTTGTCACCACACTATTTTTATATTCCTCTTTAATTTGTCGGTATTTGAGTAACTCATTGAGGGAAATATATTCCTTCTTATAGTTTTGGGGAATTTTTAATATTATTCTAAGAATAAGGGTGATGCATTCCACGTTAATTTTAGAGGAACACCTATACTAGTTTATATGGTAAAGTTAAAACCTCCACCTGATAGATTGGATTTTGTGGAGGAGTTATGGGTCTGACCCTGTACCTCATCATTTGGTATCAGAGACAGCCTCCATGGGACAATTTCCCTTAGGGTTCTCCAAATCACCGGCTAAGGCATTCAGGACTTAAGGGGGTGGGGCTGATTTTTCACACATCATTTTTAAAGGAATGGATAGACTGGTTTATAAGGGACGGTTCCAACCTCCCCTTAGCTACCTAGGTTTTAGGGAGGAGTTAGGGGATAACCCCTTACCACATCAGATGAATTTATCATTACTCAATTCCATATTGATCACATCATCCATATTCATCTTATGTTTATTTATATGATTAAAATACATTGTATTTTATAGAAATGGTCTATTATAGATCTATCATCTACCATTTTTTATGAAATAAATATGCTTACTAGGAATTTTTTTTCTCTACACTTACTTGATAAGATGGTTTTTCTTCAAATAATCTCAAATATATTTTTTCATTGGGAGATGTTGATAAGAGTCAAAGAGATCATCATGTAATTCATTGAGTATATATCCTTGACACAAGAAATTTTTGTTTTTCTATTTTTTTCTCATGTGAGAAACTCATAGTGTCTCATCTTTGAATGTGGGGGGCTCTGAAGTTGAGAGAACATACACTAATTTGAGAGTAAAAAGAAGTAATTAAATCATATTTTTCTACTTCTTCAAATTATTTCCATCGAATTGTTTTACCTTCATTGCCTAGTTGATAATTTTCATATCAATGCTGAAAAAATTATAATATTAAGAATGATGGGGATATTGATGGTTAATGTTATAAATGTTTCTCATGTGTTATAAAATAGAGACTACTGAGGCATTTTATGATTTCACCCCCTTAAGAGTGAACCCCCCCCCCCACACACACACACACACACTAAATTAGTAGTACAATGGATTGTAAGAGAATCCTCATTATGATATAAAGGTAGATTGTTACTCAACACTTATACTTAGTGTATAGTTACCCTTAAGGAAGATTTAGAATAAATAGATAAATGCACATTAATTTTTATTGCATGCCAAAAACGATCCATGGATTATTATAGAATACTTCAGGGGAATCTCAATCTTTGAAAGGAATATAAGTTTCTAAGAAATGATTAAATTCAATTTCTAATCAAATGGAGATTCTATTTTAAAGTCAAGGATGCACCCATTCATATTATTCATTATACCCCTTGGAATTAGGAAGATATATATTATATAAAGGTATTAAATTTATATATTGAATACTATTTCTAGGATCACACCTAATTCAATAAGTGGCATAGATCACACCCACTAGTGAAAAGACATGTCCATTAGATCATGTGTGGTATTATCGATGGTTAATATTATACCCATTCTATAAACTATGTCAGCCTACTATATGTCCTTGTATAATATTGGTCTTTAAAAGGTACAACCTACCAATTTTTTGGAAAAAAATACAGGCACTTATAAGAACCTCACATTGACTTGGTCTGTGATGTGAAAAGTTCCCCATAAAAGATACATAGTACATAGTCATGTGAAACCTCACATGCATTCATGGAATATGCAGTGAACTATCCCCCATAAAATTATTCCTTTAATTTATCATATTTTAATATTGATAAATTTGTTTACCCTATTAAAGGTGTCCCCACTCCAACCCACTTTCCAATGTGGTATTTTACTGATTATTATTTTTTGAAAACCAAAAAAAAAACTTTTTAATATTTTTAAAAACACATTAAAACTAAACAATATCCCTCTATTTTTTAATATATAAAAATACCATTTGAAAATAAATCATAAAAATCCTTAGAAAGAACATTCATAAATAAAGGGTTTATTTTATTTGAACCTTTATAGAATAGAGAAAAGAAAAACTGAATAGAGAAATATGTTGATGATGACTTGAATATATAACACTTGCTATCGGCTAGATTAGTCCTCTACGATTCCATTCAAGTTCCATAGTTCTTCATATTCAACTAGAAACCATTATATCCATATGTCACTTATACTATTATGAATGTTTGAGAACCAAAGTCATAAAATCCTTAAAGTACCCCTACTCTAAGTTTCATACAGGTGAACCAAAAAGTGTTACCGTTTCCAAAACATGTTTATTTATTGGTTATTTAAGAGTATTAAACTCACCCATATTTTCTCATGGGTGCTAAATAAAATTTTTCTTAGGAAGTAATATACCTTTGGTGTTTATTTCACCCATGTGATAAATTTTCTACATTGAACTTATACATGTTGTATTAAGTTGTCTATCAAGTAGGTTTCTAACTGATTTATTTGTCACGTAAAATATTAATTGATTCAAAATAAATAAAATTAGATTTATTGAAAATAGATTTATAATTAAATTTAAAAGTTTTAATTTGATTGGAAAATGAGTGTGTAAATATTGTATTTTTAAGAATGAAAAACAAATGAAAGATTGACTGAGTGTTGAAAAGGAAATAATTTATCATTTGTGTAAATTAAGAACTAGATTAAGAATAGTGAGCTTAAACATGTTCAATCTATGTAAAAATTCCTAAAATAGATAATTCATAGACTCAAATTTCTGATACTTTGTTTACATATCAATATATATATACAATATATGCATAACTTATGTGTATTTATTTATTTATTGCAAAAAATCAATATTATTGAATGTTATATGATGAATACATATTGAAAATGTATGGTTGATAATTTTATGAAAAAGGATTATAATGATTGAGTTAAAGAATTCATCATTTTTTAATAGAGCATGCATATTCCCCTTTTAAAATATTTTTTCCATGTTTATGTTATATTTATTCAAGAAAAGATCATCCAAAGGATTTTCAAGAACATTTGATTTGTCATGAAAAATATGAGAGCTATGAATGTTGGACTAGATATGGGGAAAAACTAAATAAAAATACTGAATAAGATGATACTACCATTTATATATAATTTGATATGAATACTAGGGTAAATGATGATGGATATCATATGGCAGAAATGAAAATGGAAATTAAATATGACCTTTGCGATTTTAAAAAGTTAATTGAGAAGTTAAATAACTATTCAAAGAGACCATTTTATACTGGTTTTACTAAATATAAAGCAGTTTCAGTTGTATTGGAGTTATATAATTTGAAATATGGAAGCAGATGGAGAAACAAATGTTTTATAGAACTACTTGGTCTCCTAAATGATATGATACTAGATGAAAATGAGATTCCTTATCAAACATATGATGTTAAGTGAATGTTTTTTTAAATGGGTATGATCTCTGAAAAAATACCTGCATGTCCAAATGATGGTATATTGTTTCTCAAAAATAATGGATCATTCAAAAAATTCTCTAAGTATGGCATGGATTGATATAAGAAAGATGGATCAATTCATTCAATAGTTGTATGATGATTTCATATCATTATAATGTTTAGAATACTATATGGATATCGAGAAACATATGGACAATTAACATGAAATTTAGATATAAGAATTGAAGATGGGAAACTACATCACCTAGTGATCTCTCATCAGTAAAACAAAATTGATTGTGAGTATCCTAAATTTATAAACGAGTCGAGAAAATTTGGTCTTGAATTTTATATAGATAGAATAAATCCTTTTATTTTACAAAGTATTACTCATAATATGTGACCAATTATATTGGTAAAATATATAAATTTCCACTATGGTTGTAGATAAAGTGAAAATACATTATGTTGTTTATGATTAAATATGAAACAAAAACCCCATTAAGGATATTGATTTCTATTTGGATCCATTTATTAAATATATGAAATTGATATGGGATAAATTTGTTATATTATATGGTTCTCATAGAAGTAAAGAGTTCACATTGAGATCCATTTTATATGGGAGGATAAATGACTATCCTGCTTATAGAAATTTTTCAAGCTATAACATTAAAGGAATGTTGGGGTGTCCCAATTGAGAATAAGGTACATACTCAATTAGGTTGAAACATTTATCAAAGACTGTGTTTTTTGTACACCATAATTTTTTACACTAATGACATAAATATTGATCATGGATGACAACATTCGATAGAAATATAGAATAAGGTCCAATGCATTCTTCATTAACAACTGATAAATTTTTTGAGAAAGTAAAATATATTAGCACTGATTTTGTTAAAAAAATTTAAAAAAAACCTTATTAAATCAAGTTGTAAAAAGAGATCAATTTTCTTTGAATTTTTATATGAGAATTGTTTATATATCATACATTTACGTGATGTCATGCACAAAGAAAAAAATGTATGTGATCATGTTCTTGTCACACTACTAAATGTACTAAAGAAAACAAAATATGGAATTAAGGCTAGGTTAGACATGATTAACATAGGGATATGGGAAGATTTGGAACTGATGAAGTATGAAAGATGAAATTTTATTCCTCCAGCATCTTACACTCTATAAAAATAAGAAAATTTTCAATTTTTTAAATTCCTTAATGGTGTCAATGTTCAAGAGGTATATTCATCAAATATCAATAATTCTGTCAAAATGAAAAATTTGAATTTATAGGGTCTAAAATCACAATATTTTCAGGTTTTAATGTAATATTTAATTCATGTAACATTACATTCCATTCAAACAAAAAAATTATAACATACATTAACTTATATTTTATTCTTTTTAAAATCCATATTCAATAAAGTTATAGACCTGGTGAAGTTTAAAATCATGAATAATCAAATTACAGTCCTATTTTGTGAATTGGAGATGTTCTTACCACAATAATTATTTTATATAATGGTTCAACTTAGGGTTCAATTGGTTAGAGAGATCCAACTATGCGTTTCTATAAATTATAGATGGATACACCCCACTGAACAGTATATGAAAATTTTAAAAGTGTGTGTTAATAATTGAATTCATCCAGAACATTGTATTGTAGAGTGATATATTGTTGAAGAATATGTTTAATTTTTTACCAATTACCTATTATATTTTTATAGAATTGATCTCTAAAAATATCATTAGAGAAGATGACTTATGGGTGAAGGGACTTCCAAAAAAATTGTTGTTATAATTACCATTACAGAGTTGGAGTAATCTCAACATTACATTTTGCATAATATTGTATAGATTGTAGCATAAGTTAAAGCCCACAAAGTAATTCATACACATTTTAATCTATCAAGTGATGAAGGATGGATATCAAATACCTATAACTAAAATTTTATAGGATGGTTTCAGGATCATATTAATAAGGAGTTATTTTTAAATCTTAATTCTTTTATTTAATGAATCCAATGACTAGCCAAGGGACCAAATGTAAATGTTATATCTTAGAATTTTTTTTTAAATTAATGGTTATATGTTATATATAAAGAAACAAGATGAATATAGTATGATGTAAAATAGTGGAGTTGTTCTTATAGAAAAATCTATGTACGTATTCGGTTCCAGGGATAGAAATATAATTTATATGAATATGTCACATTTTCGAATTATCAAAATGATATAAGATTTTTATTATACAATATTTTTAATGATGATTTTCCTTTGAAAATGTGTTGAAAATATAATTTTAGTGAAAGTAGATGAATTTTTATTCAGGGAGGTGAATTTCATTATAAAATAGTATAAGGACTAACCATTCATAATGGAATCACAAGCAGTGAAAGTATTTTTGGTCTGGGATCTATCAAAAAAGAATTAGTCAATTGTTCTATTGGTGACTAAAAAAACTATAGGGTCAGATGAAAATTCAATTGGGGATGACCCTTTCATTGGGAGATCAAAATGATTTCATAGAGGTCCCAAAGTAGACAATGTATTGTATATTAGAGGGGACCAAAAGGAGGGTATTTTCATACTCATTAAAGGATCCAAATCCCTTCATCCTTTAAAGAAAAAAAAAGCGAATTAAATGATAATTTTAAAGTATTTCTTAATATACCATGTAGTGTTTGTAATATTATGTGTTCTAAACTTCATTTATATAATATAAATTAATTGTTTGAATAATCATGCAGATAATTAATTCTCTACATGCTAATGTTACCAATACTGAGGAAGAACAAATGATTGATACTAAAACTTTACAATTAACTAGGGATCAAAAACAAGGATATGAAAAAAAATAGTGTAGCATCACCGAGTTAACTAAAATTATCAAGGAAAGAAGAGAAGGTATAAAATTTGAGGTTGGATAGAATCAACACGTCCAACCAATTTAACCCAACAGGTAAAGGTTCATTAGTTACATTAGGGTAACAATAAGAATGAATGTTCCAAATGATATAGATATGTGGAATAACTTTTTGCCTGCATTGAAGGCAGCCATTTGGGAAAATATTGGGGTAAGTTTACAATATACTTTCTCTATTTTACCAAAATATTAGATAATAAAATGTTGATTTAATTTTCATTACACTTTGAAGATTTCATTTATTTTAGATTATTTCATACTAAATTTGTCTTAATAGTCTCTGTAAAAGGTCATAGATGCTTTTAGACACTTCTTATAAAGCATCATCTTAGGGATACTGGGGAGAAACTAAACCCCCACCCACCAACTATATAACGCCCATAGATTTTAAAAGAGGAAAATAATCTATGATAGAATATATGAAACAAAACACCAATATTATAATATAATTTTACACATCCAGACTTTCTGATATATTTTGTTTTAAATAAATTCATTCTCTTTAATAGCTTAAAATACATGCAACACCGAGTCTAAAAACCATAAAATAGTATACCATTATAACCTAACTATTAAATTGGAAAGTGTGAATAAGAATAACTAAATTATTAAAATTATATGGTTTAAATATGTGTAAAAAAAATAAATTGTTATATATTGATTATAAATAAAATAAAAAATATTTGAAAGAAAAATAAATGTTTTTTAAAAATTGTATTTTTCTAAAAGGTGATTTAGTCACGATTTTCGCACATGATTAAAAAGTAATTTTTACCACTTTTTGAAAGTTTATTTTCAAAAATAGACTTTATTTTTAAATGTACATGTCAAAATTATATTTTAGTGAATTGTTTTGATTTTTATAAATTGATTCATTTTTTATGAATAGTGAAAAATACTGATTTTTATTGAAAATTGTTTTTTCATTTAAATTATTTAGAAGGTAAAATTAAATTTTAAATTGGTTTTTAAGTAAAATTTATTAAATTATATTAAAATTTAAATAATTTAATTTATTTTAATCAATTTCATAATAAATTCTACTATAAAAACTTTCTAAAGTTTTTGAAGTTTTTTTTTGGAAAACTCGTTTTTACGACGTATCTGCAGGTTTAATTATAAATCGAATTATGAAAATTTTATGAAATTAATTTAGAAAAATAGATTAAATATTTTGAATAATCATTATATATATTATTTAATAGGTTCAACTTAATTTTTTACCATAATGAATAGTGAAAATAGTAAAAATAAATTTATGTCATTAAAGTGAAAACCGATTTACCTAGGGGTTAAACTAAGAAGATAAGGGTTAAAAATGAACTATAAGTTTTATAACATAAATTTTATAGAAATATTTAGACCTTATATCCTATAATTACTTATAATGACAAAACAAATTGGATTTTTTCATGATAAAAATGTGGGATCACTTTATATTTTTAAAAAATCCTTGGGTGTCCACTACCCCACTTATAAAAGGTCACCCCCGCTCTCTCCTCTTAACACTTAAAAAACCCTTGGTTCAGAAAAAATATAACCAAAATATATTCCTTATTTCCCTCCCAACATAATATAGTCCTTAGTTTTATTATTACTCCCTCATAATAAGTCTTTTTGTATAAACCTAAAGAGGCACTCAAGAGAAGAGGTAAAATTCTTAAACGTGTGTATTTGTTTTATTTATTCTTATGACTCCTTAAAATAAAATTTAAATATGATAATATAATTAAACTAGTATTCCATATATACTTATATTTTATTGTGTTAATTATATAACCCACATCCATCTCCACTTCCGTCAAATGGGAAATGAAACTATTGATCGTGTGTATGGCGGACTAACGCCTTATAAACCGATGTAATTAATTTTCCATAACCACCTTTCACGGCTGGGTATAACGATGGATTTAATATAATTATATTATATTTATGTATTTATTATACATATTGAATTATTATATCACATACACATTCTTAATTTCCATTCTGTGGGGGATATGATAACATCGCTCATGTTTACGATGGACTACCACCTTGTGAAGTGATGTGATTAATTTTTCATATACGCTTTATATGGAAGGTGGTAAAAATAAAGTTAATGAATATATGTGAAATTTATAACCTAAAATACTTATTTAAATATAATATCACATATAACTTCTTATCTTTTAATCTTTTGGAAAATTGTAATGTCACTTGTGCGTATGTGTGGACTACTGCCTACATGTAGTGATGTGAAACGTTTTTCATTTTATTTATATATGGATGTAATAAGGATTTATTTGATAAATAAAAATGATATATATTAAATAATTATTATTATTTAATGGTAATTTAATATATATCTTCTATTCATTACATCCATTGAGATAAATGGAAACAGCATTCATGCATATGTACATCCTACCATATTCATGAATTGTGTAATTAATTTTCTATCTATAACTTTATAGATTACTATAAATACATATATAATTATTATATATAAAATTTATATAATTATTAACACTATTTATATTATGTAACCATTATTAATACAAAAGGACCAAAATTATCAAACCAAAACATACATGAAAAACAAAGCAATTATCACCCAAAACAGTGATTTTGTCACGACCCGTCCCTTGGGGCCCATGTCGTGACTACCCCAATCCTGCCTTCCATAGGCCAGGGGCTAGAGACTAGCACCAAAAATGTGTATCCCTATAATGGGAAGACATTTCCTTTAAACCTGTACAAACACACAATCCAAGAACACAAAAAGAAGCAACCATGAAGTAAACTATTGTAGTATAAAGTGTACTGAAAGGAAAGGGGCTGGAATACAAGCCCAACTCGAAAGTACAAGTACAAATGAAAGAGAAAACATCTCCCTGAACGTCTACTGAGGATCCTACCTGAAGGGTAGGTACAACTCACGATCAGTAGTCACTACGTCAGGTCACGTCAAATGGTCCACCTCTGAGCATCGTCCAGTCCAGGCACCCTCAGCCTCGATCAACGCTGTCTGTCATATACATAAGACATAGAAAGGTATGGACATAGCCCGTGAAAGGGTGAGTATAACAATACTTTGTAGGGACCCCAATACCCCCAAAGGTCTCCCAGAGTTCCATAAAGGAATAACCACAAAGTAAGACCCCAATCACAAAGCATGAAGCAGTAGTCATCAACTCTAATTAGGTATATGCCCATACATATACCCAATTTATCATAATATACTCGTCCCGTACATGATGAAACATAAGGCTCCAACTTGTAAGTTGTTTTCACAACTGATCCACAAAAGAAGAATACCACAAGGGTAACACCATGAAGGTAACACCAAGAAGGTAAAAGTATGGAAAAGGTAACACCAAGAAGGTAAAATTACCACAAAGGTAACCCCACGAAGGTAACACATAGAAGGTAAAGACTTATCTCACATCAGGTATATAACTCAAGTATATAAGTACAGATAATTAGTCATAAAACTAGATCATCTTATTCAGTTGAGAGTATCTGCTGCAGACCCACACAAGATCGATAGATGCTGACCCACACAGGATCTCTAGGCACTGACCCACATAGGATCAATAGATACTAACCCACACAGGATCTCTAATCGCTGACCCACATAGGATCGATAGATGTTGGCCCACATAGGATCGATGTTCTTTCTTCACATTACATCCAGCCATGAGATTCCCGCACTAAGCATGCTTGATTCTGGGAGGATCCACTCCTCAATCCATAGTTTGTATCTTAACTACCACAAAGTTCCATGGAGAAGTATCACAAAGGACCTCCATGTTGTAAGGGTTCCAACGTGATAGATGGCGCGTCAATCAGACACTTGGTCTGTGAATTATAAGTGTTTTAGTACCGAGGGCTCGGTTGGATTCGAGTTCAATCCAACCCAGCCAAACTCCAAATTTCTCTAAAACTTAAGTGGAGTATACCAAAAAGGACCGCCTCACTCCAAGGATCCCATTGTTGTAGACGATTCTTCAAACGGATGCCCAGTTCACAAGTTATGGCTCTTTTAGTGAAACAAGGCCTGGAGGGGTCTGGGTCCGATCTGACCCAGTCTGACCAACCTACCCCGACCCGGTCGGACTGACCCGGCCTGACTTGGTCTGGGCCGACCTGACCCGGTTCAGGTTGACCCGGCAGGGCTGGTCCGAGGCAGTCTAGGCCCGCTGCGCTGGCACAGCTCGTCCCCCGGAGGGGCGTAGCCTGCTGGGCTCATGCGGCCCAGCCTGCGGAGGGCACGGACCATTGGGCTTGCGTGGTCCGCTGGACTCGTGTAGTCCGCTGGGATCATCTGGCCCTGCATGTGGAGGGCGCAGTCCACTGGCTGGGGTCCTCCCTAGCTGGTATGGGGGTTAACGCTCTCCCCCTTCTCCTGAATGGAAAAGTCGTTCGGGGGTGAAGCGTCGGTGCCACGCGGAATCACCTTGTCACCATAGGACCCATAAGGGCAGGTCCCTCCTCCACTATTGTGGCTTCATGTTGGGTCCATCTTTAATAGTAGACAACGTCACCCCGATCCGCCTCCGCCCATGGTCGACCGGTGCTGTCTTCCACTATCCTTTGTGAGTTCATCCGCCACTATCCATCATGGTTATGGTCACAGCCATCTCCACCGGCAGCGTGCGATGGCCCGCCACCATCTCTTCTGTAGCCGGCTATTTTTTGCCGATGTCGTCACCCACCAGCATCGGTCTCTAGTGTTGTCTATGTCGGTGTTGCGTCAGAGGTCTTCTACGAGTCACTAGGTGAGCTCCGGTGGCCAGTTTTTCTGGCCAAAGGTACCAACGGCCTCCCCGGAATGTCCTCCTCGCTGCTTGACCCTCATTCTGGGTTCCATCCAACCTGAGTAAAAGTCCACAAAGAATGCATAGATCAATAAAGTATCAGAGGTTCTAGGCCTTGTTCGTTTGTCCCGCGCCCTCCGCGTTAGCTTGATAACATGAGGGAAGAATAGGATTCAACAAACTCTTGAAATTAAGACAAGAAAATTACCTACCTAAAGATCATTGGAGAACGTATGCTCTTGAGGTGGAGTCGGTGTTCGTCAGTTCGTGATTCGGTGACGTTTGTCATCGCCCATTGGAACTGGTCCCATCGTCCAAGCGGTTGGTGTCGCAATACTTTTCTAGAGCTTCGTTGCTTAGTGAAGTCGTGTCAATAACCCTCCCCAAGCTCCATATAAATAGGAGAGGGGGAGGGTGAGTAACGCACGTGGAATTAATGGGGATCATTTAATTAATAAACCATCCTAATTACATGGGTGTGGTTACATGAATAAATGGGAGTCAATACTTTTAATGGCTTAAAGTTTCATTGGTCTCGCCACTACCGCTTGTCCGTTGGAGGAAAAGAAAAAAAGAAATAAAATAACTTAACATGTTATTTTATTAATTTTTTTCAAAAGTCTACAAAAAATAACTTTTTCACCTGACCTACTCTGGTCAAAGTGAAGTCTCCCTTAAGTGAATCCTGATGCTATGGATTCAACGGTGCCCTCGAATTTTTAATCTGAGCACCGGTTCAAAAGATAGAAAATGCCGCTCGCACGTTTACTGAATGCACGTTAAAAAAAGTTCACAAATTTATTCCGAGCACACCAGGCCTTGGAATCACGTGCCGTTAATTTTTGCATACTCTTAATAATTCCATATAATTAAAAAATTACCTAGAAAATCTGGGTCCTTATAGATTTTAACAGAGAATTGTTAATAAGTGGGTAATGAAAGACTATATGTAAATAATATATGGTGTGAAATATATGATTATTTATTTTTAATGGATTTATAACCAACCTATATTTATTATATAGGATGTTTGAACATGTATGAAAGAAATTGGACCAAAGGTAAGGGTTTCTCACATCGCTTTTACATATGTGAGATGTATACCATATTTTCCACTTAGTAATTTTCTGTGGTGTATAAACTACACATTTTTATATTTTATATCATTAATATATGTATCTTAATTGTATTTAAAATTTCATTCAAATTTATTTATTTCAAGGGGCATTTAATTAAAAATATACCAAAGTTTTAATGGTTTATTTTACCATCTCATTATTTATTAGGGTTGTTTATGATTAAATATATGATAATGAAATATTTGATTTTTCATTATAGAAACTCATGAATTTTATTATCCTATGGTTATTTTTGAAATTTTAACATAATAGTACCAGTTTAATCTCTTTGTAACATAAAATTGTTGAGAAAATGTTTTTAGAAAATCTGTATTTATTTCTTTCTTCAGTTGAAAATCCTTTTTCTTCCAAAATTGTGTTTTATAAAAATGTTTTCAATTTTTTTTTTAAATTATCAAAATTATTTATTAAATAAATATTTTTCCATTTTTGAATTTTTATAAAAATAATTGAAAGGAATTTTGATAAAAAAATTTAAACAAGGCTTGTATAGTTTTTATCAGAAATGTGATGGCAGATTTTGTTTTAATGTGTACGACATGTATAGAATTTCCCACCATCATGACCACTCTATGTTTTAAAACTTATTTAAAAAGTTTCAAAGTTTTCTTTAAATAAAATTATTTTCAAAATTCTTTGTAAACATTTAGTTTTAAAAAATCATATTGAAAATATATTTTCATCAATAATGTTTTTAATGGTATTTTTATAGTATTTCTATTTCTCAATGAAAATGGCCCTTATTTTACCTTATTATCCATTAGGAATATGTTATAATGATACCATTCTAATTATTTACCTGGATGGTTTATGATTAGTTAAATAGGGTGTACTATTTTGATATCATTCTTCATATTACTTTGAATATTTTATGATTATGTTTATTGATTAGGGAAAGTATTAAAATATAGTATGCTAGTTTTTCCAATATGAATGTTTATATAGATTATGTTTCACCCCTTTCATATGAGTAATTAATTAGACTTAGTAAGTGATGGTCGGGGACTGCTATAGCCACTCGATGAATAGGTATGTCTCATGAGACAAACTATCTTGGGTATTTGGTTGAGGCCCTACCCATTTATGTAAGATTACTTGGAATGAGGTATTGAATGTATCGTTATGATGTCTCGAATTATGTATTCCCTTATTATGATATTATTTATTGATGTTCCATGTGATTATTCGATTAGTTATAATATCCATGGTTATGTTTCAAGATCATCTAATTATATATATGGAATTATTTTTTCATAAATTACTCCTACCATATTGTTAATCATGTTAAACTTATTGATTAAATGTATTGGGTTTTAGTTATTTTATTTTCCATTTTGATTATGTCTATGTATTCATGGTAGATGTTGTTGTATTCATACCCTTATTGAGCATCTGATATCACCTCTTAAGTATTATTTTTCCAGGATACCAGGAAATGTTTTATGATTGATATGTAGAGATATGTTAAGGGTGATAACGGAATTATTAAATAAAACACTTTTTATATTTTATTGTTTCAATTTTAATATGAGATTCAAATATGTATCTAGTTTACGAAGACTATTAAACTATTTGGTCCTCTGAGGTGTGATGCTAGTGTAATTATGTAACCATCGAATCTGGTCTACTAGAGACGAGGTTGATATGAGCTACATATACACATATTATAAACCAAGAAATATAGGAATCTTTAATCAGTCTTCCTTATGAGAAATAATTCCAAGTTCATTTTTTCAATATTATTTTATTTGACATTGTTTATTTTATCAACTTTGATTCAAAATTATTAATTTATAGAATATTAAAGGATTGATAAAAATATGCAATGTGCAGAAAAACCAATGTACCCCTACCATTAAGCAAGAATGGGGTATGTTTCACTTGAAAAGAAAATGGTTTGTATTTTAAATCAACATTAAAAGTTTTATTTCATATGAAACAATATATTCTCCTTTTTTTATATACATATTTATGAATCAGAATCCAAATCCACTTCCATCACACATCATGTACTATATGAGGAGGATAGTGTAAATAAAGTAGGAAACTAGTAAATGAAAACACACAAGGAGTATGGGAATCATGTATAAGTATGACATAACAGTAATTTATTATGATTTATAACAGTATTCTATACCAATATATTTTTATGTTCATATATTTTTTATAATATTTATACATAAGAATCAAAATCCATTATACCTAAAGAGAAACTACTTTTAGTGGCTTTAAAGCAACTAGAATAGTATGTTCCTGTTAGAGGCTCATGTTTTTAGAGTGTCACCAAAAACATATTTTGAGAAGACAAATATATAAAGATTTAAATATGAGATAATTAAGTGCATGCAAGCATAGATAGATTATTTAAAATATATTATTATCAGGTTTGGTTTGGAGGACCCATATAGGAAAAGGGGTCTAAGATAACCAATATTGGAACAATGATCAGTACATGAAGAGCCACATGACCCCACAAGCTTTAAGGCTAGACATTCCCCGTAACCTCCTACCTTACCCAAGGAAATAAATTTCTTCATAAATATTTATGCTAGATGTGAATCGAATAAAATCTAATAACTTTATTTTTCTAAAATTCAATTGGGTGAAATTATATATGATTTATATATATCAATACCCATGCATATTCTTATTGTGAGGGGTATGATATAAAATGTCCCAGAATAAATTTTTGATAACAAAAAACTCTTAAAAGATCACATGATAATGGGTATTGATGTTTCTCTCAATTTGAGCACTGATTTTCATGTTCCTCTTGATGATCGGGATGTTACCATGTTCAATAATGGAATGGGAACTTTTGTATCATGGTCATTTAATCATATAAATATGCATGAGGCATGTCTTTAACATTTTTTTTCAAATGAAAACTCTTTAAAAGTTGATGATAAAATGTCTAAAATTTGGTATAGTATTAAAAATGGAAAAATTAAGGGGAAATAGATTTTTGAATCAAGAAAATCCATTGGATTGACTAAGAAATTAAAAGGGCCTTTCGAGAGTACTACCACCCCACCTGTTTCACTGTTGTATATTTTAACATTACAAGTTCATGAAGATACAATATTCAAAGATTAAATTATATCATACATTGAATATTAAGATTAACTATTTTGAGAGTCCATTACAAATGTGGTTATTCTATAGATTATATATGATATTATCAGGTTTGAATGACTAGTAGTCTTTGTTATGAATACATACATGAGTTTGATTTCATAATATGTTTTTTAAAAAATTGGTCTATTATTTTCATTACATTTAATAACTATTGATATTTTCTATAGGTGTACTATATAAAGGTAAAATCCTGGGAAGAAATATTTGGACTCATTAATCCCTCTAGCATTTCTACAGAAAAAGTTTGTTTGGAAATAAAAGAAAATGAAAGGAAAAAATAACCTAAACATGGAATTTGAAAATAAAATAATAGATAAAAAATTCCACATAATTCTTATAATTTAATGTTAAAACTCTAAAATATAATCATATAAAATGTATTTTTTCATTAATTGTTTGTTTTTTAGGAAGCACTGGATGGTAATCGCATTCAATTTAGATACCCTAAATATTTATTTTTTGAATTCAAATAATGGATTTCCAAAAAAATCAACCACACATGACATCCATTGTGAATTTTTAATTAACTCTAATCAAAAATTTATAGATAAACTTAAAATTATAAATTTTATTTTGTGTTTTAACAACAAAAAAATATGATAGGATAATCTATAAATATCAACTAAATCATGTTGTGAGGCTGGTTACTAAATGAAGAGTGCATATATATTTATTCAAATTAAAAAAAATTAAGGTATATATAGAAATATTTAACTATAAAAACATATTTAAAAACTATTCAATATTTATGTGTGTTTAAATCAAAATAATGACAACTATTGTAGATGTTACATTTGAAAATTTATGAACGATATTATATACCATAAAAAACTAGCATCCCTGAACATATAATTTCTAAAGATAATTAAAACTTCATTTAAAATATTTTTTAATAATTGTTTTTTAAATATTTTCTTAGTAATACTAGACTTTCAATAATACACATACTCAAAAGGAGATGTAAATTTGATTAGAGATAAGTGGGTAGGGTACATGGTGTCAGATTGTGTACCAACATCAAGATGAGGTGATTACCTATTATGTACGTGATCTAGTATGTGATATGAACTGATAGATACATTTTGGATTTGGATAATCAATATCATAATACTTAGATATTATTTTTCCTAAAATAAAATTCAAATGTTCACTAATTTGCTTCCTTTAGAGGTTAGGATCACTTGGTAGAAACTAAAAAATTCTTTAATGATGAACATACCAAGAGATAAATATTTGAGTTGTTTTTCAAGTATATGTAACATGTAGGGTTACAATCTATAAATTCTTGAAGCTATAGTTACATGTACAAATATTCCCGTGATCATGAGAGATTGGACTTCAATGCTACAGTTGAGATAATGTTGAGAGGTAAATGGTTCAGGGATCCTTATACCCACAAATATGAATACATATTTATAACTAATAAAGAAAGTACTTACATGATCCTAGCCTCATAATTTTTATTTTTTTTATTTCTATATTTTTATGAGTTTTTTAAAAAATTCTAGGCCCTCTTACAATCACTTCCACCTCCATGATGAAGAATCGAGATGAATTACTTTAATTTCAAGTTTGATTCAATAAAATCCATGAAAATTAAAGACACTATAAATAATCATATAGATTACTCACCCATATCATGGTCTAATGATAAAAGTATAAATGAGGAATCATCTTTTAAAGAAGTTGAACCAGGGTTTGATGTTGAAAATGTCGAGATGTCGGTTGATCTCTACAAGGTAATTTAGCTTAAAAACGTGTCATGTTATCAAAACTGAGAAAAAAATACTTTATTTATTTCAAAATTTAGTAAAATGGTCCTTATTTATTTTGTGGTGTGTAGGAATTGACCACGTGTCAATCAGATATGTGATGTATATTTTATGACTCCAAGCGCATGTTTTCAATGTAAAAGTGTCATATTACATTAAAAAACATGTCATATTTTCCAAAATGATCAAATGAGCTCGGATTGTCAAGATAATTTTGTTCCATGATCTATAATTAATTTTTTTTAGTAATTTACCTCACATTAATCCAACACATGATGTGTCATGTATGTCTCAAAGTTCATGTTTTTATATTAAAAGTTCCATTTTGGTTCAAACATGTGTCACATTTTCAAAACTAAAAAAAAATCTTGGATTATTTAAAAATTTTAGTAAAATTATCCATAATTAATTTTTTATATGTTGTAATTGATAACACTTTAATCATACACATGGTTTAGCTGATATGAATCAAGTGAGTGTTTTCAATATAAAATTTCATTTTAGTTTAAAACATGTGTCACGTTGTCAAACCTGAGAAAACGAGCATTGACTATTTTCAAAATTTATAAAACTGATCCATAATTAATTTTTTAAAAGTAAGAATCAAACTCACATAAATGTAACAAATGATGTGGTCATTATGACAGAAAGTGTGTGTTTCCAATATAAAAGTGTCATATTAGTTTAAAATGCATGTCACATAGACAAAGCAAATAAAATGATCTCATATTGTTTTGAAATGCTAGGAAATTAATCCATAATTAATTTTTTATAGGTGTTAATTAACTTCAAATCAATATGAGACATGATTTGGTTGATATGACTCAAAGTGTGTGTTTCCAATAGAAAAGTGTCATTTTAGTTTAAAATGCAAGTCATATAGCCAAAATAGAGAAAACAAGCTCATATTGTTTTCAAAATTTAGGAAAATGATCCATAATTAATTTGAGGCATGTAATAATTTAATACATGTCAGTATGACACATAATGTGTCTAGTATGAATCAACTTGTGTGTTTTCAACATAAAAGTGTAATTTTACTTTAGAACGCACATCACATATCCAAAACTAATCAAATGAGCTCATATTTTTTTTAAACATCTTGAAAAAAATCCATAATTCATTTATGGAATGTAGAAATTTAACACACATAAATCTAACATACGATGTTTTCGTTATGACTCCAAGTGTGTGTTTTCAATATAAAATCATTATTTTAGTGTAAAAAAGCGCATCACGTAGCCAAAACTGAGTAAACGAGCTTGTATTGTCTTGAAACTTTATTAAAACAATATATATTTCATTTTTATCATATAGTAATTTACCACACATAAATCCAACACACAATTTGTCTAGTATAACTAAAAGTGTATATTTTCAATATAAAAGAGTCATTTTAGTTTAAAATGCACAACACATTATCAAAACCAATAAAATGAGCTTGAATTGTTTTCAAACATTAGTAAAATGATCTATAATTTATTTTTTATTTATTGAAATTGACTAAACATAAATCTAACACATGATGTGGTTGGTATCACTCAAAGTCTTTGTTTTCAAAATAGAATAGTCATTTTAGTTTAAAACACACATCACATTGCCAAAACTAAGAAAACGAGATTGGATTGTTTTCAAAATTTTGGAAAAAGATCCATAAATTATTTATGACATTTTGGAATCAACTGCATGATAATCTGACACATGATGTGGCTGGTATTACTCAAAGTGTGTGTTTTCAATATAAAAGTATCATTTTAGTTTAAAACATGCATCATATAGCCAAAAATTAGAAAATGAGATTAGGTTATGTTAAAACTTTAACAAAATTAACAATAATTCATTTGAGATGTATAAGAATATACTAAATTTCAATACGAAACGCGATGAGTCCAGTATAAATCCATGTGTATTTTTTCAATATAAAAGTGTCATTTTAGTGTAAAACGTGTGTCACATACCCAAAACTAAGTAAACTAGATCATATTATCTTGAAAATTTATGTAAATGATCCATAATTAATTTTTTTCATATATGAATCAACCTCATGTCAATCTAACAAATGATGTGGTTAGTATGACTCTAAGTGAATGTTTTCAGTATAAAAGTAAAATTTTAGTTTAAAGCATGTGTTGTGATTCAAAAATAAATCAAACAAGTTTGAACTTTTTTCAAACATTAGGAAACTAATGAAAAATTAATTTTTGATGTGTAGTAATTTATTTCATGTAAATATAAAACATGATATTTCCGGTATGACTCAAAGTTTTCATTTTCAATATAAAAGTGTCATTTTAGTTCAAAACACGTGTCATATAGCCAAAACAGAGAAAAAAAGCTCATATTATTTTCAATATTTAGGAAAATGATCCTTAATTCATTTGATATGTGTAGGAATGGACCACACATCAACCCAAAAAGTTATGTGATCGATATGAATCAAACTGTGTGTTTTCAATATAAAAGTTTCATTTTAGTTTAAAACATGTTTTACATTTCGAAAACTAAGAAAATGAGCTCATATTTTAAAAAAAATTAGTAAAAAATCCATAATTCCTTTTTAGTGTGTAGGAATTCACCACATATCAATCCAACAAACGATCTGTCTAGTATGACTCCAAGTGTGTGTTTTCAATATAAAAGTGTCATTTTAGTGTAAAATGCACATCGTATATCAAAAATTGTGCAAATGATCTCATATTTTCTTTAAAATTTAGTAAAATTGTTCATAATTTATTTTTGGAAAGTAGGAATTGACCACATGTTATTCCAAATCAAAATGTGGATAGTATGACTAAAAGTTCATGTTTTCAATATAAAAGTGTCATTTTAATTTAAAATGCATGTCACATTTTCAAATCTTAGCACACGAAATTGGATTTTTTGTAAACTTTAGGACACTGATTCATAATTTATTTTTGATGTGTAGGAATTTACTGCACATCAATCTGACACATGATGTAGATGGTATGAAAAAAGTGCATATATTCAATATAAAGGTGAAATTTTAATTTAAAACATGTGTCACATAGCCAAAAACTGATAAAACAATCTTGTATTGTTTTCAAAATTTAGGAAAAAATCCATAATTTATTTTACACATAGGATTCAAATTCACATCAATATGACACATAATATGGTCAATGTGACTCAAACTATGTGTTTTCAATATAAAAGAGTCATTTTAGTTTAACAACTCATCACAAAACCAAAATTGATAAAGTGATCTCATATTAGTTTCAAACATTAGGAAAATGATCCATAATTAATTTTTAACATGTTGTAATTGACCACACAATAATCCGATAGATGATATGGTTGGTATGACACCAAGTGAGTGTTTTCAATATAAAAGTGTCATTTTAGTGTAAAACATGCATCAAATATCCAAATCTGAGTAAAAATATCATATTGTCTTGAAACTATAGGATAAATATCCATAATTCATTTTTTTCATGTAGGAATCGACTGAAAAATTAATCCAATGCGCAATCTAGATGGTATGACTCTAAGTGGGTGTTTTAACATTAAAAGTGTCATTTTACTCTAAAATACATGTCACATAGCCAAAAATGGGTCAAAGGGAATGGATAGTCTTTATACTTTATAAAAAAAGATATATAATTCATTTTTTATGTGTATGAATCGACCGTACATCAATACAATGGACAATGTGGTCGATATAACTCAAAGTGCTCATTTTCAAATTAAAAGTTTCATTTTACTCTAAAAAATACATCATATAGCCAAAACCAAGTAAACAAAATTGGATTATCTTGATAATTTAGGAAAATGATCCATAATTATTTTGTGATGTCTAGGAATTGACCACACCTCAATCTAACACATGATGTGGCTGGTATGACTCCAAGTGCATGTTTTCAATATAAAAATGTCATTTTAGTTTAATGATGAAATTATTAACTATTTAATTACATAAGACAATTAATAACTAAAAATATCATTAATATATTCATTAATTAAAAATATAATTTACATAGATTATTAATTAACAATGTAATTAATAATTCATATCATAATTATTAATTAATAGAATTATTAGTAATTTATCATTAATAGAAAAATAAAAAAATAATCATTAATAACATAATTAATAATATAACAGATAAAATCCTTAATATATTCAATAGTTAATAATATAGTTTATCATATGTTGATTATATAACATTAACATTATAATTTGTTTAATTTTTTGTAAATTTTTATTAAAATAAACATTAGTTTTATTATAGGGACAGACTTTTGTGTGGAGGTTGATCATTGGAGAAAGCCTGCTATAAGAGTTATGATTTTGTATATTGGTTGTAATTTTTTTGTTTAATTGTAAATATCATATCAATTTAAATATTTTGTTTGTAAATTTTGAATTTAAATAATAGTGAAATGTTATATTTTTATTTAAATATAGTTTGATGTAACATTTAAATTCCAATTTGATTATATTTTTCTAAACAGGTTCTATTATTTGGCTACTACAAGGATGCATGTTTGGGAGTAGTAGTCAAGGCCCTTATCATCCCTAAAAGAAAACACGGATAAATGAACCCTTTATGAGCATTAAAACTTAAGCGCTGATAAACTAGGCCCTAATCATCGCTTTATTTTTAGCGTAGATAAATGTCTCAATTATCATTGATTTTTTGGTGCTGGTAAAGGTCAAAAACTTTTAAGGGTGCTCTAATTGTCAGTGCTTTTTTTCACTACCAAATCTAATTTTGAGCTCTAATATAGGCCAGTTATGCACACTAATAAAGATTTCGCAATATCAATAATTTCCTTTTATCAATGCTAAAAAAATCTCTAATAAAGGGGGCACCTTTATCAGCACTAGAAAGAAGCACTGATAAAGAGTGATTTTATCATCACTAATAAAAGATCCCCTTAATCAATGCTTTTTGTACCACTAATAAAATTCACCCTTTATCAGTGCTTTTAACTAGAATTGATAAACATGGCCTTTATTAATGCTATTTAAATCACTGATAAATGGTGTCTTTTATCAGTGTTAGAAAAAGTGCTTATAAAGGTGATCTTTTATTAGCGCTTTTTTTAGCACTCATAAAATAAACCATTATCATCACTTTTTTTAAGAGCTCATAAACGGTGTTTTTCCTAAAAAAATATATATCCTTAGAAATCATATATTGATATATATAAATATATTTATATTATTATAAATATAATATATTTTTATTAAATATTAATTATATAAGACTAAATATGCATTTACACTTAATATATAGGATATTTAATAAAAAATACATATAAAATTTAAAAAAATTTATTATTTCATATAGAAATATATATTGATATATATATATACTATTTATTGATTTTTAATTGATATGTATATATATATATATATACTAGGAAGGTCTGGACCAGGCGAAAGCCTGATCCCGAAAATTTATTAAGAAAAAAGTGCGAGTAAAGACAGTAGAAAATATAAATGCTACATTACATCAAACCCATACTCATCCCTCTCCCTATCATCGGATAACTCATCCCCAGGATCAGCTGACTCCCATTCTGAAGATTCATACCTCCGCATCATCTCAAGATACATGTTTTTCTTCCGAAGCATCTCCTCAGACATCCTCTCTTTGATTTTCTGTTTCCCACTATGTCCATTATCCATCTTAGGAGACCCTCCCCTTCGCTTGCCACTATTCCCATTTGCATGAACAATTCCTTGTGACCCTTCATTCTTGTAAGCAGACCTCGTCTCCATTGGTTTGGGTAGGTCCGTATAGTCCCTCCGTGTCTTCCTCCTACTTTTGGTTTTCCCCTCCACTTCCTTGCTTAGGGGCTCATGAGGTCCTTGTTTGACAACATCAGTGTAGGATGCTTTGTGGTTATGGAGCTCCTCTTCTTGGAAGGGGTCACCATGTGTCTCCACAACACATCCATGGTCAACCTTACTGCTCTTACTCAAGTCATTCATAATTCTTCCAACAACCTGACAAACTTTCGGACTTTCCATCACCATTGTTTCTTTTTTCATGACAAGATCATGTTCACTGCCTTCTGCCACCATAGAACCATGCTGTTGTTCAGACACACCATTAATGTCCAACCTACCTTGAGAAACCTACCCATGAGAAGCTGCCAATACCCCATTCACCTCCTTTGATATCTCCTTGATCTGCTCATCAGAACCCCCTAACCTTTTACCAATTTTTACCTGCTCCATCCCAGGTGAGACATGAGGCTGTCCACCAGAGTCACCCATGGTCAGAATAGTTGAACTCTCCATCACATGGGCAATGATGGCATCTTCATGAGATGAGAGACACTGAACTGCCTCCTCTTCCATTGTTTCATCCTCCTTCTGATCATTATCCATCAAAACAGCAAACTAATTTGCCGAACAATTTATTAATCCATCATCACTAACCTGTACCATGACAGGAGAGCTCTGCCCTGTAGATTTACTCCCACTATATGTCTGATTTTTCCCCAGTCCCCTGCCCATATACAGAACATTAGGCTCACCATCCTTCATCCCCTCTTTATCAGAATGCTCCATTACTTCTTTCCCCTTTCTATTATCCATTTTCATTGAACTCTCATTTTCCTGCATTGAATCCTCCATACCTCTCTTACCTCCATTTGGCAGTTCTCCTGACTGGATCTCCCGCCCCACACACATACCTGAAGAAACCTCAACATGACCCTGATTATTAACCATGTCATCTACCACTGGGGCTTGTCCAATTTCAGAAACCCCTCGATCCAGACCTGTTTTGTGCTGAACCATCTCATCAACCGCCGGGACCAACCCAGTTGCAGATGCCCCTAGATTCAGAGCTGCATGATTCTGAAGCATATCACCATTCCCAGTGTTATTAAGCGCACCCGAATGGAATGCTGGAAACCTTCTTCGACATTTAACTGTTTCATGCCCCTGCTTGAAACAATTGGAACAAAACGGAATCCAAGTTTCATACAGAATTTTTTGAGCGTACCTGTATTCACCTTCCACAATGATCCAAACGACCTCTGGAGGAACTCTTGAGAGATCCATTTCAACACAAACTCTCGCAGAAGCGGGATTTGACAAAGAGGCAGTTCTTTGATCACAGCAAATAAATCGTCCAATAGAGTTACCTATCGAGCGTAGAAGTCCTGGATTTTGAAAAGGAATGGGAAGTCCCGGCAACTGCAGCCAGATTGCAGAATTTGGAGAATCACGATTCAAATGATTTTCAAAGGTCCATCGAAGAAGATGGAAACTCGAATCCATCTTACTTCGGGACTAAGCCTTCCCCAAATCCCCATCATCCGCAAACAGGATGAGGATTTGTCGTGGTCCAAGGATTCCAACATGCGCGAAATTCTTGAGCCCCCATTTTTCGTTTACGAACTTACTGAAATCCTCCAACAGCGGACGTCTTCTCACAAACCTTGCAATAAGGGCATTAGAGAGCAAATCCGAAGCCGCATAGAATTCCTGTGATGAAACTGGAACAACGGGTTGGCCGGAGATGCATCTGGGGACCTTCGGGGCGACATTGATAGATGGAAGAAGGAAGCATGTGGCCAGCGAGGGTTGGAGAGCACCATCCCCACACTTCCCAGATTCAGGTGCAGGGAAGGATGGTCCCCCTCCCCCCGCAGAGGGAGGAGGGGTTGCGGCGGCGGCCATCGCCAAACCCTACCACGGGGTTCGCCATCGGTGGGAAACGAGAGCAAGCGCCATCAAAAGACCTCTATTACACAGCTTCCAAACAAGATCTATATATATATATATATATTAAACTTATTCATTTTTATTTTTTATTTTTATATGTTTTTTAAAATTTGAATGGTTTTAAATATTTATTTTTATTTATTTATTAACATTTAATATGTTTTTAATAAAATTGTAATTTATTTATATCAAAATTGTATAACTTTAATTCCACACACATATATACATAATTAATATCTAAACACATACATGGGAATAATATTTCTATAATTTATTCAATTTTTAATATAAATTTTAGAATTATTTTTATTAACATAATATATATATATATATATATATTTCATAAATGTTATGCTTTAATGAATAATTTTTATTCTTCTTTTATATTGTTATTCAATATTTACTATTTATTAATTTTCAATATTTTTCAAGTTTATTTGTTTTTAATATAATTTATTCATTAATAATCTAAATTATTTTTTACTATTTTTGTAATTTAATAACATTAAATTTTTATTTGTTTAATATTTTGTAATTTTATCCATTTGTAATATTTATTTATACATGTTTATTCATTAACATCTAATATTTTTAATATGGTTCTAATTTGTATAATTAATATGTATTCAATATCATTAACATATATTCTTTTAAAAAAAATTAATAATATATATAATTCATAACCCTTATTCATTTTTTAAATGTATTCATTCTTATTATTGTTTATTGCATTAATAGAGGTTGTATATTAAAAAATTTAATTGATCAATATTACATTTATGAAACTTTTGTTGTATATATATATATACATTAATTTCACACACACATTTATATAATTAATGCACTCTTTTATAGAAACACACACACAAACATAGTATTTATATAATTAATTCAAATTTTAATATTCATTTTATAATTTAATTTAGTCAGATAATATATTTAATATATTATGGTTTTAATCTGTAAATTTTATTTATTCATTTTTAATATTAATTTAGTTAATATTATTTATTTATTTTTAATATTTATTAATTTTTATATTTTTTTAAATTTAATCATTTTCTAATATTTATTTATACATATTTATTTACTATTTTTTAATATTTTAAATATTTATTCTTCTTCATTTTAATATATATCCAAATTTAATTTTTTTTATTAAGTCAAGATAGAACCCATGGGCCCGACCCATTTATTAAAAAGAAATAAAAAATAACTGAAAAGAAAGGATGGGGTCAGACAAGCCAGGAACTTCCTCATCAAGAAAAGTATAATACAAACCCTAATGGTAATGTCATCCACCATGGCCTCAACAACTACCCCATCCATGTAGATGTCGGCCACGCCTCCACATCTTAGCCCTTTTCAAGGTTCATACTCATCATTTGTGGATGACGAAGATGATCCATTATCAACACTAATCCACAGTCCATTTTTCTGAGAGATCCCGAATGTCTAGCTCAAGATTAGACTTAACTTTATCCTCAATATTGATTGATAGAAACTTCAAAATTTCAAGGTAATCATCAATTATATGGGAACCAAGCTCTAAATTTGTAAAAACAACATCAACTTGTATAGAAACCCATTTTGTTATTTCCTTGCTAAGGTCTTGAGGTGACCTCTCACCATCAAGCTCCTCAGGGAGGATTTTTTTATCTGAATTATTACCTGATTATTAATATGGGCGAGTTCAGCTAATATTTTCAAAACTCAAACCCTATCTAAACTTGATTATAAGGTTCCTGAACCCAAAACATATTTACAAACATTTATTTATCAATATATTTATAAATTTTTCTCTACTATATTTATAAAATTATATATTTATAAAATTATAAATAAATAATTATTTATTCAAATAATTATAAAATTATAATAAATATTTTTAAAAAATAAATATATTGATTATATAAAAAAATTATATTAATAATTATATAAATTCATATATTAATAAATAAATATATAATTATGTAAATACTTTTATATAATTATGTATATCCTTATATAAATATATATAATTATATAAAAATATTTAGAATTATATACATATATTTTTAAATATATTTTCCAATATATTTATTTATAAATATATTTATAAAGACATATTGACAATTATTTTAACGTATTTATAATTATATGAATAATTATTTATTAATAATTAAATATATGTATATTTATTTATAATTATATTTATAAATACATCTTTACAATTCTTTAAATATATTTATAATTATATAAATATTTAATTATAATTATAAACATTTTTATTTATTTATAATTATATAAATTTAAAAAAAAAATTATATTAATTATATTATTAAATATTAATTATATAGGTGTTTATCAGTTCTTTTTTCATGATGAAAAAGGTATATATTTATCAGTTCTTATTATTTTAGTGCTAACAAAAATCATCTTATATCATTTCTTTTTTAAATGTGCTAATAAAACCCTTCCCGATATTATAAATTTAACCCTAATCGAACCCAATTCTTTTACGTCATTCAATCTCTTTCTAAATTATACCTCTATCGTTGCTCCCCCATGACCTTCTCTAATGAATTGACCCTCTCAAAACCTAACGTACATGATCATTTATACTCCTCTTTAGTCAAAATCACATGTTTGTCTTTATTACTTTCTTTATCCTTTTGATCCAGTCCTCAATGCATGTCACCTCCCTCGCACATACCTGATATGGAACCACCATCACACACTACTTCTTTACGTTGCTACCCCGTGACCTTCTTGTCAGTATACTCGATTCCTCTTAGACTTTCTTTTTTCTTTTGATTTCAATTTTGGGTGACTGGTACTTTTTAGTGGACAAAATTTATGTGTGATTAAATATTTTATCCTCAAGATATTTTGAGGATACATATTCTAGGAGAGAATTTATTTATCACATGGAATTTTATTTCTATTTTGAATGAGGTTTGAATAAATATTTAGAGTGTAAATAATGATAATCATAAGGATTCAATGCCTATATATAATGGTAATCACTATTGAGAAAATTTATATCGGGCAGATTAAAATTGGGTCCTAAAGAAGTGTTGTAGAACTATTATAGGTTCTACCATAACCAGATCTGTTACACTATTTTTATAGGATTTATTAAAAGTAACAGAATTCTAAAATTTATTTTTATAAAATAGACCTCAATTTTTGAATCATCGTGTTGAAATTCTCTTAAGGTGAATGTTTGGTATTTTTCTATAAAATTTATGTTGTTAGTGAATAGTAAAATGTTGTTTTTGCATATACCATATGTTTTATGACATCATAATGATTTATAAATAACTCAATAATTTTTAAAACAATTTCTAAGACTTAAATGATATTTGATAAGAAAACTTAATCATTTACAAATAATAATATTGATTTCCAAAATTAAAATGAATTTTTAAAGTCTTAATCATATTTTATTCTAATAAAATACTGTTTTTGATTATTTTCTTTAAATAAAATATTCCAAAAATTCTATTCGGTTTTGAAAGTTTTTAAATAAAAAATTAATATGTATTTTAAAATAAAAAATTTATTATTTTGCTTCTCTTTACTTTATTTTTAAAAATGCTACTCACACTATGGTGGGTTTATTACAGCTATGTGAGCGATGATATTTTCCATAACTACCTTTATCAAATGTTTTTAAAAATGGTTTTCAATAACACTGATAATATTATAAATCATTTTAAGTCAATTTTAAGTTCTTTTAATTATATAATAATTGTGATATTAATAATATTATTGATAAAACCTCATGGTGTGTTTAATTTCCTTAAAAGAGAAGTTTAATGAGAAACACTTTAGAGTTTGAATCTATTTTAAGTATCGAAAAAACTATTGATAAATTATAATATTAGGATTCCATATAAAATTAATTTCAAATTTTAAACTCAAGTACCCATGGGATGAGCATCAATGATTGATACTATCACACTGATGAAAACATGGGACCATGAAAAAAAACTTGACAATAGACAAAAAATAACATAATAGATAATAATAAAACATTTTGTGAAAAAAAAATATATAATAGTATTGAAATAAGAATTAAATTGTTTTAGAGATAATTAATTGATAAAAATAAATATATTATTTATGAGGCACAGGGAAGTATTCAAAGCACATCATTCTCAAATTAATCATACATGACATTTGGCCACTAAAAATTATTGTTCACCTAAAATTTCCTACTCCTTACACACCTTGAGGTAATTTTGGACTGAGGGATTACATAAAACCTCAAAAATAAAGGAGAATAATCCACGTTCTAGGCATCCATTTTCCACCATGAATTTAAATCAAACAACTCTTCCTATTTTCTTTAATTAACTAGCAGGAGAACCCTAATCCTTTTAATATTTTCATTTTCATGAGCATATATGATTGGAATTTTATCATTTATCTTGGAAAAGTGAATTGTTTATATTTAAAATCATTATTAAAACCCTAATTATATTGTTCTTTAGTTTTTCTAGGATATTGGCAGACTCATACTGAGACTTCTGGTTTATTGGATTTAAATTCAAGAGTTTCTTCAAATATTGGACTCTTAGGACCATGTGATTGGGCCCAATCAACATTTTAATCATCTAAAAAAGATCAAATTTGACTTCTAAGAATCACACCACTAAAACAACACCTACCCCACCACAAACCAAGTGAAAAAAATTAATAAACATTAAATCCTCCCCCTTTTTATACTCCCACCAAGAAAATTTATATAAAATATTTTAGAGTTATTGAATCAATAATGGTAAGATTATTGAGATAAAGTTGATATGATTGAGGTGTTGGAGTACATACATCCATAGAAAAAAAATAGAATCTTGACTAATATTAGTTTGAGATGATGTAGACTCCAAGAATACTATTTAAATATTCTCTCATACTTCCCTTAACTCTTTAAATTGGTATCATGAAAAGCATTCAAAATATCCATATCTACTTCCATCTTGTTTAAACCATTCTCCTAGTTTCCACTCTAACATTTTTCCAGAGTTGATTCTCTCTGTTGGTTTCACTGAGTTTGAACTTTATTTATTGGTGATCCCATGTAGTTGGGTTTATAATCCAATAATTAGTTTGAAATGAGGATTTCTATTGATTCCCCTGGGATACTTCTATAACTTATGTTGAAGTTTATTATTTAATCATTTGATAAAAGATTATAAAATTTAATTCCTAAGAACCTAATCACTGAAACACCTCATGTTTTACCACGTACCAGGTGAGGAAATGAATAGAAATCAACTCCTCCCTCTAATTGGACTCCTACCTATAAAGGTTATATAAATCATCCAAAAAATGCAATATTCCCCACCCACCAAAACATGAAATCAAGAACCTTGACCATCATCCACATGGTTACCCCATGTTTTTTCCTTTCATGTCACCCTTATGTAAAATGATAAATTTTTAGGAATCATAACCAATAATATTCAAATTTTGGGTCCCCCAATTAGAATTATCTATAACTTTATCCTTTTATTATGAATAAATTATATGTATTTATTTATGTTTTGTACAAAGTAAATATTTTATGAACATAATAGGGTGGATATGAATCGATAATTGATGTTAGTTAATCATGTAAAAAAGAGTATGAGGATGTATTTTAGGAGTTTATTATGTTTTCAATAGATCATATATATGAACCTTCTCAAATCCTTTATTTGTTTTTAAATTGTTTCTATTCAAAAAAGATTCATCTAGAAGAGTTCGAAGAACATTTTATTTTTCCTATAATAGATCATAGCTATAAATTTTAGACTAAACAAAGAGATAAACTGAATTTACATATTAATTGGGATGAATTGTGATTTATGGATTATTTGATATGAATAAAAGTGTACATGATGATGGAGATTTTATGGAAGAAATGAAAATGGAAATTGGATCTGACCATCATGATTTTCCAAAGGTTGAGAATTTAAATAATCTTTCTTAGAGACCATTGTATACTAGTGGTACTAAATATACAAAATTTATTATTGTATTAAAGTTATATGATTCGAAAGCTAGTTGTGTATGGAGAGACACTAGCTTTACAGAATTACTTGATCTCCTAAATGATATGATACTAGAAGAAAATGAATTTCCTTTTCAAACATATGATGTTAAATGAATAATAAATTCAATGGAATTATCTCTGAAAGAAATAAATTTCTTTCCAAATAATAACATATTTTTTCTCAAGGATAATGAGTCTCTTAGAAAATTCCCTAAGTGTGGCACAAATCGATAAAAAAAATTGAATCAAGTCCTTCAAAAGGTGTATGGTATATTCCTTTACTTACAAGGTTTAGATGAATATATGGAATCCAAGAAAACACTAGACAATCAGAATGGAATGTAGATACAACGATGGGAAATTACATCACCCAACAGACTCTCCACAGTGGAAGAAAATTGATTACAACTATACTGAATTTATAAATGATTATAGAAACCTCTATCTTGTGTTATCTATAGGTGGAATAAATAATTTTGGTGTACAATGTATTACTCTCATCACATGGCCAGTTATGTTGGAAATTAAAACTTCCCACTATGGTTATGTATGAAGAAAAAATAAATTATGTTATCTCTTACTTTATCTAGGCCAAAAAAACTAGTAATTATATTGATTTCTATTTGGTTCCATTGATCAAAGTTCTAAAATTGATGTAGGATATAATTGTTACATTTTATAATTCTCATAGAAGTGAATAATTCACATTGACACTCGTGTTATACAGGAAAATAAATAACTTTCCTAATTATGTAAATTTATCAGGAAATACCATTAATGGAATATTGGGGTGTCCTATTTGTGAATAATGCACACACTCAGATCAGTTGAAACATTCCTAGAAGAATGTGTTTTTAGTAAATCACAAATTCTTACCCTAACAATATAAATACCAATCATGGATGACATCTTTTGATGGGAACAAAAAAAATGTACAGTTTTATATCCACTAATGGGTGATCAACTATATAAGAAAGTAAAATATGTTGACACTATTTTCGGTAAACCTTTTTAGAAAAACCTTATTAAATAAGGTTGGAAAAATAGATCAGTTTTATTTGAATTACCATGCTATAATTTTTTGGACACCATACATATTATTGATGCCATGCATATAGAAAAAAAATGTATTTGATAGTGTTGTTGGAACATTACTAAATTTTCTTAAAAATAAATGACATCAATTATAGGTTGGATATTATTAATATGGGGATAGTAGAAGAGTTGACATTAGTGAAGGGTGAAATAAATACCATTCTTCCCCCAATAGCTTACACTTTATCCAGAGAAGAAAATTTACAATTTTTCAATTTTTTTAATGGTGTAAAATTCTAGATGGTTATTTATCAAATATAAATAATGACATATTAATGACTAATTTAAAGTTATAGGGTCTAAAATCACATGACTGTCAAGTTTTTATGTAATATTTGATGCTCATATATTTACATTTCATTCTTTAAAAAATGTATGACATACATTAACCGGACTCTACTTCCTTTTCAAATAAATGTTCAGTAAAGTTATAGACCTGATGAAGTTTCCAATCCTGGAGAAGGATATTTTAGTCAAATTATGTGAATTAGATATGTTCTTCCCATAATCATTATTTGATATAATGATCCACTTTATGGTTCACTTTCATAGAGAGGTTAAACTATGTGTTCCTTTCCCATAATAATGGATATACCCCCATTGAATGGTATATGAATATTTTCAAAGGGTATTTTAATAATTGAAGTTATATAGAAGGTTGTATTGAATAAAAATATATTGTTGAAGAAGTAGTTGAATTTTTTATTGATTACCTAGAAGATGTTGATACCATAGGTATCCCAAAATTTCATCATAGCAGATTCCTTATGGGTAAAGGGATTTTTGAAAGAGATGTTGTTACAATTACCATAATAGAGTAGGATCAAGCACACCATTATATTTTATATAATAGTGAAGAGGTTTTTTATTATGTTAAATCCCAAAAATTTATTCTTAGAAATTTGAATTGCAGTGACCCAACCCCAAAAATCCCAGATCTAGTGTCAGCTACCATTACATTGGAATGATTACAAGGAATAAAATCCCAGAGGACTTAAGAGTTTAGTATTATTGGTAAAATAGATATATACATGAGTCTTATATTACAAATGAATACACTAATTACAATATTTTTTTTCTTTCAAGGATAACTTTATTCTATCAATTATATCCCTGCATATCTTTCATAGTATGCTTTTTGGATTCCTAGGGAAAGGAAACAGAATAAGGGTGAGCTCAAATGATCAGTAAGGGTAAAGTATAGTGGAATCAATAATGAATCAATGATAATAATAATTGTGGCATGGTAAATAATTGAACAAACATTCCATGAAATCAAAAAAACAATAAGGAAGTTCATAAACAATATAGAAAGGTAATAACTGGAAACACATGGCATTCAATTAACTAGAAAAGGAAAAATTAATATGGTAAGGTAAGAAACTAAAACACATGCCATTTAATTAATAATCCGAGAATAAAATGCATCCACAGACTTTTCCATAGTAAAAATATCATGGATAATAAATACTGAATCAAAATAAAGGAAAGGCTTAATTATTAAACATTATGTCTCAAGAACATGAAAAATTATACTGTCAAGATCCATCCTCCAAAAAATTTAAAACTAAAAATAGAAACCCATTTATTTGCACAATTTATTTGTCTCATGGGAACTTGTCGATTAATCTAGGGGATATATAAATTCTGGGCCCCACCCGTCACTGCATTTCTAAAGCATTACTCATATCGAGTAATCTATCTAATTAATAAACAACATGCCCTATCAAATATCTGTATTGAATAAAGGATATAGATTTATCAGTATTTACCCAACTAATAAAATAACTTTCAAAGTAAATGCTATATGAAAAATGGTATACAATTCAAGTAATAATCATATCCATGAAAAAATTATATTGATATTTAGGGTAAATTCCATGTCAAATGATCATAGAAAATAGAATATTTCAAGGGAACTAAAAGGAATAAAGGAACTGAATGTCAATACTTTCCTTGGAAAAATTAATCATAAACCATCCAGAGGAGGAATAAGGACGGTATCAAAACAACATATCCCAATTGGAGTGAAAATAAATGGCTTTTGTCATCGATTAATATAAATACTATAAAAATATTTTTTAAAAACATTCTTCAGGAAAATATCCTTTTTCTTTGAAAAACTTTTTGAAAAAATTTTATTTTAAAATCACTTTTGAAAAAATTTTCTCAAAAAAGTAACCTTTTAAATATGAAAAGGAATATTCAAATAAATTTCTGTGGGTAAATCTGTACATGTAGTATGTGGTAAAAAGAACATTCCTTTTACATGGTAAAACTATTAGAAAAATGACTTGTTTGAAAAGTGATAAGAATATTCCTTTGAAAATATGGGTAAAAGACAAAAGGGGTAAAAGTGTCTTTAATAACTAATTTTAGAAAGGTTAAAAACATTTTTATGAAAAACTCTTTATAAAATAGTGTTTTTAGAAGAAAATAGGTTCTCTAACTAAAGAGATAATGAATTCAGGTTTTCAAAAAACATTTTCTAAAACATTTTGAGAACCAAAGAGTACAAAAATGGTACTAATACTTGAAAAAGTTCATGAATAACTATATTAGAGTAAAACTAAAGGTTTTATTGAATAATTTTTATATAATTTTCTTGAATTTAAATGAAACATCATTAAAATAATTCTTGAGGAAAATAATCCCTAAATATTCCAAAGTGTCCCATACCACTTTGAAACATTTTAAATCATAAGCCTCAGGAAGGAATAACATTAAATTAAATTTTTAAATAACATGAATATTAAATTATTAATGATAAAATATATAAAAATGTTCATTATATACACCACACAAAATAAGTAAGTGGTGAGTATGACATTTATCTCGCAGATGTAAAAAGTGATATTAAAATCCCTTACCTTGAGTTTGAATTGTCTCATGTGTCATTATATTCCTAAATAATAAACTGATGTTAATTATTTAATTTCTTAAGAAACTTTTTCCTGATTATCATAACTTTTATTTCACTTACTATCATGTTGTATAAAACTACTTAAACAATTAAGTTTAAGTCGGGTGTTTTGACCAAATTCGGTTTATGTGTCAAAAACAACTTTGGTAGTTCAACTATGGTCAAAGGGGTTATTAAATAACATCTCCATAATAATAATCATGTAATAATTATAATATTTATACATAAATTATACTTTTAAAACCAATCACTAACATGTCTATGAAAAATTAACTAGCCTTACAATCATGGTGAAGATAGGTCATATGTACGTGTGAGTAACATTCCCATTTTTTCAAAGGTCGTATTGGAAAGAAGGTAAGTAACATTAATCTTTCCAACATTATAATCATATCATAAATACCATATTATTAAATCATATATATTTATATATATAATTATTATTATGTAAAAGTAATTAAATGGTATTGAGGAGGCGGTAGTCCACACGTCCATGAACGACATTATCACTTTTTAAGTGTGTCAAAGGGTAATAAAGAAAATGATATATATTATATTTTCAGAAAGTTAATTATGTCATTAATATCAAATATTTTTTTATGTCACATATGTTTAATTAAAACCATCCTTTATACATTCCATGTATC